>CM064880.1:59364348-59961849 GCA_003313485.2 Penstemon barbatus | reverse complement strand
TTAGTCTTCTGATAAGTTCCCCCTCAGCTTATGCATCTAATTTCAATAAACTAGTTCAGCTCTTAGAGTTGAAAACCTTGTCTCACTTAAAGGTTTTGTGAAGATGTCAGCAATCTGATTTTCGGCAAATACATATTCTATCATGACATTTCCTTTCTCCACATGATCTCTAATGAAGTGATGCTTGATCTCGATATGCTTAGTCCTTGAATGACTTGTAATGTTCTGAGTAAGGCTGATTGCACTAGTATTGTCACAGTAGATTGGTATTCCACTGATCTTGATATTGTAGTCTTCTAGTTGATGCTTCAACCATAAGATTTGTGCACAGCAAGCTCCAGCAGCTATGTATTCAGCTTCAGCAGTAGATATGGACACTGAAGTCTGTTTCTTACTCATCCATGAGATCAGACGACTACCTAAGAATTGACAGGCACCTGTTGTGCTTTTTCTATCAATCTTGCAGCCAGCAAGGTTAGAATCTGAATATCCAATAAGCTCGAATCCAGACTCTCTAGGATACCACAATCCCAAATCTTGAGTGCCCTTAATATACTTCAGTATTCTCTTGGCAGCTAAGAGATGAGATTCCTTGGGATTTGATTGGAATCTTGCACAGACCCCAACTGAGTACATGATATCAGGTCTGCTTGCTGTTAGATACAACAATGACCCAATAATGCCTCTGTATTTGGTTATGTCCACTGATTTGCCATCTTCATCTTAATCCAGGCGAAGACTTGTAGACATTGGAATAGTAGCAGTAGAGCTAGTCTCCATACCAAATTTCTTGAACAGATCCTTTGTGTATTTTGCTTGGCTGATGAAAATTCCATCAGGCAACTGTCTTACTTGCAAACCAAGAAAATAATTAAGTTCTCCCATCATGCTCATTTCAAACTTGTTCTGCATCAGCTTTGAGAACTTGTCACACATCTGTTGGTTAGTTGAACCAAAAATAATATCGTCCACATAAATTTGCACAAGCAAAATATGTTCTTCCCATTCAATAGTGAACAAGGTCTTGTCAACTTTACCTTTGCGAAATCCTTTAATTAAAAGAAAATCAGATAAGGTATCATACCATGCTCTTGGAGCCTGTTTCAGTCCATAGAGGGCTTTCTTCAGACGATACACCTTGTCTTCTTCTTGATAGACTTCAAAACCAGGTGGTTGTTCAACGTAAACTTCTTCTTGCAATTCTCCATTGAGAAAAGCTGATTTCACATCCATCTGATAGACGGTGAAATTCTTGTGAGCAGCATAGGCAAGAAAGAGTCTGATTGCCTCTAGTCTTGCTACTGGTGCAAACGTTTCATCAAAGTCAATGCCTTCTTCTTGGCAGTAACCTTGGCCACTAGTCTTGCTTTGTTTCTGGTGACATCACCATCTTCATTCATCTTATTTCTGAATACCCACTAAGTGCCAATGACTCTTTGATGACTTGGTCTAGGAACTAAGTACCAGACTTCATTCCTTTCAAATTGATTTAGCTCTTCTTGCATAGCTTCAATCCAGTTGGAATCACTAAGAGCTTCTTCAATCTGTTTAGGCTCAATTTGAGATAGAAAACTAGCAAACATAGCATCTTGTGCAGTAGCTCTTCTTGTTTTCACTCTGTCTAAAGGATCACCAATCACTAACTCTGGTGGGTGATTTCTGAGCCATCTGAGATCAGGTTGCAAATCATAATGTTGTCCTTTGTTTTGATCTTGCAACACTACTGTTGGAGATTCAGTAGTAGTTTGTTGAACATTTGTTGTCTTTTGAACAGTCTCTGGTCTATCAGCTGTTTGCAACTCGTCTGTTAGACAATCAGCACTGTGATTTTGAACAGCACTTGAGTTATCAGCTGGGTTGAGATCAGGTAGTATGATGGGAACATATTCTTCATTCTTTCCAACATTCAACTTCTGTAAATCAGCAGATAGATCTTGATTAACATTTTGATTCTTTTCAGAAGATTGACTTGGTTCATCAAATACTACATGAATGGATTCTTCTATTAGTAATGTTCTTTTGTTAAACACTCTATAAGCTTTACTAACAGTAGAGTATCCTACAAAGACAGCTTCATCAGCCTTTTCTGCAAATGCAGTAAGGTGATTTTTACCATTATTTAAAACATAGCATTTACAGCCAAAAATCTTGAAGTAATGAATGTTTGGCTTCCTGTTGTTCCAAACTTCATATGGAGTCTTGTTTTGGTGCTTGTTGATCATGCATCTGTTTTGGGTAAAACATGCTGTGTTTGTTGCTTCTGCCCAAAATCTTTGAGGCAGCTTAGCTTCAGCTATCATGGTTCTGACAGCTTCCTTCAGTGTTCTGTTTCTCCTTTCAGCAACACCATTTTGTTGAGGGGTTCTAGCAGCTGAATACTCATGATGTATTCCTTTGATATTACAATACTCTTCAACAGTAGAGTTTGTAAACTCTGTCCCTCTATCTGATCTGATCTTCAATATCTTTATGCTTTTCTCGTTCTGGATCAGCTCCATCAGATTAGTAAGATGTTCCTTGGTTTCACTTTTCTTCTTCATGAATATCACCCAAGTATATCTTGAATTGTCATCCACAACAGCTAGGCAGTATTTCTTTCCACCATTGCTGACTGGATCAATGGGTCCAAATAAGTCCATATGCAGCAGCTCCAATATTCTTCCAGAAGATTGATGCTTCTTGCTTTTGAACGAAGACTTGATTTGTTTACCTTTCTGACAAGCGTCACAAAGCTTATCTTTGCTCATGACTGTTTTAGGAATCCCTTCTACCAAATCATTCTTGATTAATCTGTTGATGGTCTTGAAGTTTAAATGATTCATTCTTTTGTGCCATAGCCAACTAACTTCACTTGGTGTTGATGCCGCCAAACAAACGATTGAATTCTTGTCAGCAGAATTCCAGTCGACTATGTAGATATTTCCTTGTCGTCTTCCAGATAAGATTACCTTCTTTGTACCAATCTTTTCAACATAGCACTTATCTGTTGAGAAGATAACTGAATATCCTTTGTCACAAAATTGTCTTATGCTCAGCAGATTATATTTGGGGCCTTTAACATATGAGACGTCAGATATCTCTATGTTTCCTTTGATTAATCTTCATTTAGCTTTAATCTTGCCTTCTTTGCTGTCCCCAAAACTAACTTTTGGACCATCCACAGCAACTGCATCCGTCAGCTCATGTATGTTTCCACACATGTGTCTTGAACAGCCACTTTCCAAGTACCAGATTTTCTATACTTTACTCCTACTCCTAATCCTAACCTACAAAACAAAATAAAATTGTTTTAGGTACCCTTATTGCGAGGGTCCTGAAGGATTAGTTCCACCTTTGACAACCCAAGATGATGAAGTCTTAGGCTTCTTAGGTTTCTGAGTTTCAACAGGAGTATGAACAGCTTTGCCTTTACCACGTTCATCATATTTATCATATTGTTGATGATCAGCATGATAAGGATAATGTTCAAATGCAGAGTAAGATGCATGATAAGGAGGATATGCATGCATTGGATGAGCAGGATATGGTGCATAGTAAGTTGAAAATTGAGGTGCATGATACATAGGATGATATGCAGCAGGTTGCACATAATAAGACTCATTTCCATACCAAGCATTTGATTTTTCTTATTCTTATGCTTCTTTGGTTTACTACTTGCTTGCTCATTAAAAGACGACTTAGTTTTATCACTAGTCTGATTAGTTTTAGCCTTATCAGAGGACTTTCTCGGACTCTTCTGTTTAGGCTTACTAGTCTGTTTTCCTACACTAGGTTTTTTGCTCTTTTTAGCCTTAGGAGTTTTTGTCTCCTTTACCACTTTCTCAGGTGAAGCAGGTCTAGCAGTTTGAACATACAGAATGACCTTACTATTGTCAGCAGATATAAATTTCTCAGTATGATTCAATTCTTGCTTATCCTGATCTAAAGGTGTCTTCTGTTTACTAGACATGTGAGTGGATGCAACAGATGACTTCTCATGAGACTCAATGACTTTCTCAAGCTCCATGATTTTTCCTTTATAAACTTCACATTCAGCTTTCAGAGACTCATGTTCTTGCTCAAGCTGTTTATATTCAGCTGATTCTCTTGGCCTTTCAGCTGAGAGTTTCAGTGAACTGTTTTGCTCTTTTAGCAATATCATCTCTTCCTTAGGCTTTTTATATGCTTCAGCAGTAGTAGTATTGTTAAGCATCATTTGTTCAAATGAACTAAATAGTTCATTCTCAAGAGGAGTTACCTCACTATCCTCAGAGTCATCAGATTCCTTAGCCATCAGGCAGAGAAGGGCAGGGCTCTCTTCATCAGAAGACTCTTCATCAGAAGTGTCAGAATCTGAATCAGATGAGTAAACGGCAGCTGGCTTTTCTGCTTCTGCTACCATTGCCTTAGCTTTCTGATGCTTTCTTTCTTTTCTGATTCTCTTTTCTTCTTCAGTATACTTCTCAGCTTTAGGATATGGGCAGTCTCTAATGAAATGACCCAGTTTCCTGCAATTATAGCACATCATCTTAGATTTATAAGAATCCTTATCCTGAGAAGAAGAAGTAGGGTTAGAAGTAGAAACATTGTTATATTTGTTCTTCATTTTTCGTCTGTAGAACTTTGAAGTTGTTCATCAGCAATGCAACGTCTCCAGCAGTGTACTCCTTTTTGTTGAGTATTGTGGCTTCATCAGATGAGTCCACGTCTTTGCTTTTGTGAGCTGGCCTTCTAGGATTTTCAGCAGCAACAAGTGCAGCTGTGGGACTTGAAGTTGAGGTTTCTTCAACACCCATTCTTGGCAGTTTATACTCATACGCCTTGAGTACGGAGAACAGCTCTGTAAGAGAAATTTTTCCCAGATCTCTTGACTCTTCCATTGTTGTCACCTTCATGTTGAACTTGGGAGGCAAAGCCTTCAGAACTCTGACGGTGATCTCCTTGTCAGTGAAGGTCTTTCCCAGCTATAGAACTTCATTCAATGTTCTGGTAAACCTGGTATCCATCTAATCAATGGTCTCTCCAGATTTCATCTTGAAGTTGTCCAGCTTCTCCAAGGCAACACTGAGTTGATGCTCTTTGATGGCGTCGTTTCCTTCGCTCATATCACGAACCTTATCCTACATCTCCTTTGCAGTTTTGCAATGTTTGACTTTGTCAAACCGATCATTGTCCAGGGCTTTGGTCATGATGAAACGGCCAACTTTATCCAGATTGAACAGCTTTATCTCTTCGGCTGTCATCTCTGTTAAGTCTTTTTCCACCACCAGTTCAGCTTCATCAACTATAATGGTCTTGGTGAATTTGAATGGACCTTTTATGATACATGTGTACATGTGATCATTATAGGCAGCTAAGAAGATCTCCATTCTGATCTTCCAGTCTTCAAATGACATACCAGCAATGTGGGGAACATGGCTGATACAGTCCATTTTTCAAAAAGTTTTTGATTTTTCAAAAAGATGCTCTTTTGAAGAGTTTTAAAACTTTTGAAAAACACTTGGATCAAGCTCGTTGATCAGGCAGCTGATTCAAATGAACCACCTGCTCTGACACCACTTGTTGGTCCCAAGTGGTCAGAAGAGGTTTAGATGGGGGGTGAATAAACCTCTTTAAAATTTTCTTCCAAATTTTAACTTTAAAACTTTTCTCTAACTGAACAGACCAAGCTGATCAGAGGGGTAAGTTACAATTCTGTTCGCGAACAAATCTTTGAACAGCTTTGTTGACTACTCGTCTGATTGTTACTTAGCTGATTTTGTTAAAATCAGTTTTAATACTTAGAGTACTTGTAGCGGATTTTTCAAAGTGTTTTTCAAAAGTAATCTCAGCAGTTTGAAAAATATTTCCCCAGTTCTATAAACTCCTTTTAAGTATTTTTCAAACAGTTAACTTAATGTGTTTTTATGCAATCAGAAAATATGCAAGTTTAAAAGCAATGTAAAAACACAAGTAATTTTTATAGTGGTTATATGGATGTAAATATCCTTTAATCCACTCGTCCAAGTCACAAAGATCTTGCGTTATACTATAATCACAAAGTTTACAGTATACTCTGCTTGCGCCAATCAACAAATGAAAAGGCCACAAGTGCGCAGTAGGAAATCACTTAGAAACTCCTACTCTCCGAAGTAATATCACTCACAAAGATGGATATCTACTTCTCACAACACTCAGTTTTACAAATTCACTCAGAAGATGTATTTTGCTTTGTTCTTCAACTTTGCTTTTCGTCAACAAATGACTAAGCTAATGAGTGAGCTGTTCTTAAGACTTAAGAGTTCTGCTTCAAAAATTCTCTCAGAAAGTGTGTTGCTTGTTTTCTCTTCGTCTCTTTCAGCTATTAATACTTGAGGTTTGAAAAATGTCCGTTGAAGAGAGACAAGATTCAAATTCCTCGAGTACTGGTCCTTAAAATCCGCGAACGGCATTTTTGCAGTCTGTCCGTACTGTAAACAGTACTATTCTACAGGCAGCATTAAATGCACCCAGCTGATGCGAAGCATTTCTTCAATCATTTGTCTTTAATAACCTTGTACTTCAGCATTTATTACTCCAAGGGGCATTTATTACCGTTGGGAAAACTTTATGATCCTTTCCACTTGGCTGACGAAAGTGCAAGTCTGATGGCGAACTCGGCTGACCTCAAATTTGAACAAATCTGATTTGAGTCGGCTGATCTTCATCAGTCTGATATCTTTCCTTCAGCAGATCAGAAGTCTTGGACCTTGAAATTTGACTCTTTTGATGTCTTCATTACTTAGTCAAAATTTCTTCAAAGGGATCATCAGCTAAGTTAACCCATACTTAGCCAATCTTGAAGTTTTGGAATTCTTCAAAACCTCCCTTAACAAATTGTCTTCAGTACCTTCATGTTCATCCTTATCCAACAAAGAATTTCTCAATTGCTACAAAAATAAATGTCGTCACAGAAAACCAAAAAAAAAGTTAAAACATTATGACATCTAAATATGTGAATCTTCTCAATTTTTACAAAAAAGCCATAGTAACAAAAGAACAATTAGTCTTGTTAAAAATAATTAAAACATGTCGATACACCTGGGTTATCAAAAAAAATAATTAAAATCATGTCGCCTAAAAAAGGAGAGATGTCGATACAACCATTTAATAAGAGGTTCATGGATTCAGGAAGCTCACGTTCGAAGCCATCGATCTTCCTCGCTTCTTCTTCAAGTGACAAAATATAAGAATCCAACTTTCTTATTTTTTTGGATGGATCGTCGATCAGTGAGACTTCTGTCAGAATCTCTGACTTGTTATCGAGGACGGAATTGGAACCCACATTCAAACCCACACCTTTCAAATTCTCACCCATTTTTCAAGATATGTATTTCTTTAAATCTTATTCATTTTTGTATGTATATTCTTTATATTTAGGTGGTTGTTTTTTTTATTTACCTAGGCCAGATACACATCCATAAGAGTGTGGGGTTTCTGCTTTATATAGATGTCTTGTGTTTGTAAAGATAGTTGGTGTAATTAAATAGAGGTAGTATAGGAAATATGGAGAAGTATAGGGACATATAAGTGATTCGGAAAATAAAAAGATTCGATGAATTTAATGTTTTCTTTTGACGCGCAATCCCATACTCAATTTGTAGCACGATCCGGTGAAAAATCTTGTAAAGCGTCAAGAATGTTGGTCCTCGGTCAATTTGAAAAATTATAATACACGCTAGAAATCACACTATAAAGTTTGATATTTCTTTAATTTGAAAAATACTATCATCTATTTATTTATTGTAAATATAAAGGTATTTATATTTTCACAAATGGCATGAAATGAATAGGAAAATGAAGGGAAGATGTGTAGTTGATAAAAAGAAAAAATGAATTCAAATTTTAAGATTTTTCCTATTTTGCACTTGATTATATAGATTAATGAAATTTTGTTTGAGATTAACTAAGGAGATGACTCTTTTTATTATTGAGGTCCATTCTCAATATCGGCCAGTTTCACAAAATGATACGCTTGCTTTATGACTAAATTGATGCGGTCAAGTTCAATTAAAAATACACTAAATTTTCTAAAATAGATAATTTATTTTAGATTTTGCTAATTTTCACCATAATTTGTCAAATGGAATGATTGTAGCTCTCATATTTGATAGAATGCATCATTTTATTGTCATAGTTGATGAATCAGTAATAGATGTATAGTAACTAGTAAAATTTGTAGGAAAATAATTAGATTTATTCATTTTCAAAGTTCCATCCCTTGCAACATAATTATGTGAAGATTGTACCAATAAAATTTCAGCCTCGCTCATGATTTTGGAAAGTGGAATAATAGCAAAAAGTTGTATGTGAGTTTATTAAATTTGTTGTTACCTTTAATAAAAAAAGAATCTCAAACTGATCACTTAGACAATAATAATAAATTTTGGTTACCTTTTATCTTTTTATGCATAGAATATTATTCAAATTATTGAAACCTTTTACCTATTGGTAATATCTCAATAAACAGACATAGCAAGTGGTGCTACCAATAATATAAGCCTTGCTCATGATTTTGAAAAGTGGGATAACTATGTGAGTTTTATTAAATTTGTTGTTACCTTTAATAAAAGAAGAATCTCAAACTGACCACTTAGACAATAATAATAAATTTTGGTTACCTTTTATATATTTATGCATAGAATATTCAAATTATTAATTAAAACCTTTTACCTATTGATAATATCTCAATAAACAAACATAGCAAGTGGTGCTACTAAGGTTAATGTTATTATCCATGTTTTAATAAAAGGGTGTGTTAATAAAGTGAATTATACTAATTTATTTGTTCGTTAGTTTTTAGTCCTACCAATCTTTTTCTCGATTCATATTAATTTATGTTAATCTCACAGTCGACATTATTGACTCGAGTCGTTATAATTAGATTCGATGCATATAACAGGTAACAAAAATAAATAGGGGATGCTTGTGATACAAACGTGTAAATATGTAATTTGGTAAGTATTAATACCGTGTATATCCAATAATATGGTAGGTATGTTTACCACTTAGTTATATTATTATAGAAGCTCACATTTCCTATTAGGAAAAAAAATAGTCCAAACACATACCAACGGTTGGGCTTAATATAATTTTAATGACAATATGATTCACTAATAAATATGGGAAATGGTAGAATAATTCATGTAACTATAGTTCATTGACATTTTAATTCCATAAATAATCAGGCTTTCGATAATGTCTTGAATTTTTTTTTTTTTTTTTTTTTTTTGGAATTGTATATTTGGTATCATATAATAGGGCATTTTTATAATTTTGGGGTCATTGGATACGAAAATGCAAATTTAGTACCATAATTTAAAGTTTGATTGCAATGTTCATATCACCATCAAATAATTGGACGAAAATGGTCGAAATTGGCCACGTACACTCAGGCATGGCAAGATGGGTCTGGACCTGCGGGCCGGCCCGTGATCCGTCCAGACCCAATCCATTAATTTTTATGTTTGTTGGGTTGGGTTGGTCTTGGGTCAGCTTTATAATTAATGGGTCTCCTAGTGGGTCTTGTAAAAACAAAAGAAAATAAAGTATTGGGCCCAATTTAAAAGCAACTTTATTACTATCTTTATTTTCAAAAAGAAAATCATATTATATCTTGTTTGCTATCATCAAAATTGAAGGCCTAGACCTAACTTTTATTATTATGTAATTACTAACCCATTATTTCGAAGAAAAAAAATTAAATTATTAAAATATCTTAAAATCGTTGGTCTTTTCTATACCAATTTCATGGTTAATTTTGACTAATAAAATATTAGTATCGACTTTCAAAAGGGTGTTTTTATTTATTTTTACGCAATATATTTTTTATATTTCCTTTCCTTTATATTTCTTAGATATAAAAGATAATAAAAATTATATTTTCAAATCATATAATTAATGTTTCATGGCATCAATTACTCTCATTTTTCAACCCATGTTACAACAATTTTTTGTGGATTTTTGAAGGAAAAAAAAGAGATAGGGATTAAAGGGTCGACCCAGACCCGATCCAGACCGATTAAAGACCCGCCCATTTACAACCCGACCCGATTCCGGCCCGCTACCACAGACCAGTTAATGACACAGACCAGTTAAATTTGTGATATTAATTCAATCATACATGAATGAGTTAAATTTGTGATATTAATTCAATCATACATGAATGAGGATGTATAGGTCAAATTTGTAATTTATGTTATTCTCAATTATTTGTATGTCCAACTCTCTTTTTAAGTTATTTCATATTTTTTTCAATGTTTATTGATTATTTATACCATAATATAGAACTGGTTATATATTTAGTGACATAAACACAATTATTTCACTTGATTATATATATCATTATTATTAATTGCCACGGAATTATCTATATATTAGGGAAAAAAAATTGACAGTTATATTTAGACAAAAAAAAATTCGGTCTATTAAATTGTAGATCACATTTCATATCGGATAACGCATTAGGTACATGTCGATCTTCCATTTATGACATCGGCAAGTTTTTGTTTTGCTTGCTCCTATTCAAGAAACTTAACATATCTTTGATTCCACAATCCTAATGATGTTAGATAAGACCTCTCAACATATCTAATGAAATGTCTATTAACGGTCCTTGAACTTCTTCTCTTCTGGATCATAAATTATCACAGCAAATGGCGCAATATCCCATATTTTTAAATAAACGCAAAACAAATTTTAGTTGATTTTAAATTAAATAAGTAAATGGTATCGAATTGAACTTCAAATAAAATAAAGTGTCAAACTATAGTGAAAGACTAAAGTAACGATTTTATGAAATGTAGCGGACTTAATTAAGTGATCAAGTAAAATAATTAAAAGCGTCAATCTAACTCGTCATGGACTTAAAAAAGTTATGTAATTTAGGTTTGGGGGTTAATATATAATTATGTAAAATCCTAGGAATTAAATCACATTTGGGTAATAATAATTAATGATAATTATCAATATTGCTAGCCTATATATAATTGTGCATATACACGTACTTATATATAGAAATTAAAGAGAGAAGAGCAAAATATATAGTTGTTTGAACCCTTTTTTTTTTTTTTTTTTTTTTTTTTTTTGAGGGATTAGTTGTTTGAACTTTGAAATAGCTAGGAAATAGGAACATGGAAAACTTAACTGAAAAGTTTTTCTAGTAAAACTGAATTGCTAGACAAATTAAAGGAAGATAAACTCTATTTCCCCCAATTCTAATACTCAGCGAGCATGTACACCCTACACTCAGCCGGAAATTTTAACATTCCGACGTAGTATTTAATAGTCCACCGGCCAAATTTTATAATACCTCACATATTAATTAGTGATTTTGGGAATTCGTTTTGAACTACATCACCTCATTTGATTTTATCCCATAATTTAATATTTTTTTGGAATATTGTCCCAAACTAATTACTCTGAATTCCGTCCCGTAATTTATCATTTTGCATGAATTTAGTCCCATAATTAAATTTTTAATTTAATAAAAATGACGGTTCAATCTTGTAATTAGTTTGAGACGAATTCTGCAATAATGTAAAATTGTTCATGCTAAAATTTGTCATGTCATGACACTCAAGCAACCATGTGGCAATTTAACGGACACATGCGCAATTTCCGTCTCCTAATTAACGGTGGAATGATATGCAAAAAAATATTAAATTACAGGACGAAATTTAGTAATGTGATATAGCTTAGGACGAAAATTCAAAATTACTGATTAGTTTAAAACGTTTTATGCAATTTTGTCTTGTCCACCTCCTACTTATAATAACAAATCTTTATCACTTACTACACCTAGGTAATGGATTATACTTAGTTATTTTTCAAACACTCACATTAGAGCTTTAGAAGAGTAGAGAGACTGAGAGAGTTCAGTCGAAACGAGAAAAGGGGGGTGGATGGTGGCATGAGGAACAACACTAGGTCTAATAGCTTAGTTATTTGTACCTAAATTCTCGTGGGCTGAAGGGGAGTAAGGAATAATAAAATATATAGTTAAATTAAGTTTAATGAATTAATTGGACAAATTTTATTTTAGGTAGAGTCTATGTAATTAGAATATGTAGATTCAAAATGTAATTTCTCTTGTTAAAGTATTTAAGCTATAGTTAACCTATAAAAATAAAAATAAACTAGATGATGTAATCAAGAGCGTTATAAAATTGATTCAGAGTATTAAATAAGATGATTGTATCTCTATTATTATCAATTGTGTATTTAGTTTAGCTAATTGGTTATGTTTAATTTAATTAGTCTTTCAATTAGAATCAACAACAAATAATTGTAATTCTTGTTCCAAAAGGTGAAATCGCTCACCTCGGGCGCCTCTCACCCCTGCCCGACGGGATTGTGAGAGGAGGTAAATCATGGTGACTCAACCGGTAACAGAGGCTGGGACCAGTGCTCACTGCGCACAAGGAGCCCCCTTCATTTTTTGAGAGGTTGCTCCCACACTGCCGCTGGTGAGGTTCGATCATTGGTCTCTTGTTCCAAATTCCACCTCTGAGACCAGTTGAGCTGCCCATGCGGACAAATAATTGTAATTCTTGAACGTAGTAGTCTTGGCCTAATTCACTGGAATCTTGTATGGGATAAGTGAGAAAGAATGAAATGAATGCTTTAACTCAAATAGTTTTCTCAGACTTAAAAAATTACATAAGGTAAACTTAATGATTCATTAGTTAAATATATTTTAACTTTACCTGGACCTTAATTGAAGTAACTATTAGATTTGGATTGCTCTTGTTAGATACTTTACTAATTATAATTTTTTTTCAAAAAAAATATAAAAAACCATCCCTTCCCCTAACCCTAACCCAACCCCAATCCCCCTCCCCCTCCATTACATAGAACACGCATAAAACCCTAAAGCCCCCTTCTTTTATAAAGCCTCCAATTACTTTTTCTAAATCTTCATGGATGCATAAAGAATGGATGCATAAAGAAAACTCTAAAGTCTCCTTTTTTTTAAAATTTTCATGGATAAGAATACTAATCAAAACACTCCTCTTATTAATCAAAACACTCTCACCAATACAAGAGATGATGTAGGTGCTAGTTCTTCGACCCAAAGTAACAATGGTGGCTATGGGGATATGGATCGTTCGGACCAACGTGGGGATGAGTATATGTTTGAATACTTTTCTTTGATTTTTTTTTCGTTAATTTTTTTTCTTTAATTTATTTCTTTTATTTTACTAATTTTCTCTTTACAACAGGTGAATTGTCACATTCAAGAAAAAGAGACCCAGTTCGTCAAGCTGAATGGGAGTTGAGGGTTTGATAATCGCAAAGCGATAGAAGAAGATCTTAAGCAAAAAATGAAGCCCAATTATATACGTGTAACGGCCCATTTAGAATAACCCGATGACAAACATCACCTTAATTATTAAGTTTGATATCAAGAACGAGGCTGAAACAGTGTTGGAACAATTGCACCATGAATTGATTAAAAGACTTAAATTGAAGCCAACTATTAGATATGAAGACGATGAAGGGGAATTTGTTCTTATTCTTCATGATGATGACATGAAGAAATGTCTAGAAGTGTCAAGTATATTAATTAATCTCATTATTAATGTATTATGTTGATACCTATATATGTCTTCTGATGGTGGTTGTCATTTTACAATTTGAGTTGAAATTTGTTGTTTTGTTCTTACATGTCTAGATAACGGTATCTTTTGTTACTATCTATTGTGTTAAGTACAAAAATATTTTTTGTTCTTTAAGACTTGATGTACTTGCAACTTTGTGGTATAGAGGGACAATACTTTTAGAATTCACTCAATTCAGCATTGAATTATCACATAAATCAAACAAAATTGAGTAAATTTGGACAGGTACCATTCAATGTGCTAAACATACAATTCCGAGGCTTACCTCATCTATCACATTGCTCATATCAAGGTATGCCTATCCGAATATTAAATGATCCCAACTTCAACACAAAAGAAAAAACTTCACTCACAAAGTTCCTCCTTATATTCGGTCCAAAATAGCAATTTAAATCAATGGCCCAACTTTTTTTCGCAAATCCAAACATCCCTTTTAGTCCAACCCCTTTTAGTCCAACGTACCACGTGCCCCTCCTTTTCTTTTTAAGTTTACTCCTTTGAACATCAAAATCTTCCTCTCAAATTCACGGGTCGCTTCAGGGGCACTGCAAAATGGTAATGCCTCAACTTAAACTATATTACAACTATAATTTGATAAAGAATGTGCATTTACTTGAGAAGTTGAGATATGATTTTGTAGTATAGGAAGATGTTGAAATATTGCTTTGAACATGAACAAATGGATACGGCCATATGCATATGTTGTATAGTCCGACATTATTTTATCGTTTATTCCATTTTATCCATGAATCTCCACTGGTCATGCACTAGGTAACTAAGTTCGCATGGGAGAGGCTCATGCACTCACCCAATCCGTGCACTGAGCGCGAAAAGCAAATTCGATGCATAATTCGCGCACTGGATGAAGATAGTGCGTGCTCTGGATGAAGATAGTGCGCGCTCTTATGAAGAAAAATTTGTGCACCGACTGAAGATAGTGTGCGCTCTTGTGAATTAAAATTCATGCACTATCTTCAGCTAGTGCGCGCTCTTGTGAAGCAAAATTCGCGCATCCCACATATTAGCCAATAAACAGCTGACACTTGTACATAGAAATATCTTATAGCTTTCTGCTCTCTCTGTAAACCCGTATTAGTAGGATTGAAAATCAAACATAGCTATTCGATACTCCGCTCGAGCTCGTTTGAGCTCTGTTCGTCTAACAAATCAAACAAGGTTGAACAAGATTTCTTGTTTGATAACTTTTGAAGCTCGGTTCGAGCTCGACATCGATAAGCTAAAATATGAAAAAACACATGTAAAATTCTAAACCACTCAATACTCGGCTCGAGCTAGGTTCTTTAACAAATCAAATAGAACTCAATCACAAAATTTCAAGCTTGATAAAATTCAAATCAAGCTTGAACAATGTATCGTTCGATACAACTCGACTCGTTTACACCTCTAGCCGTATGAAAAGTCGGGGTTTGAGACCAAACCTCTCCTCAGGAGGATAGATGGGGCGATTCGGGTGAAATCCAATGTAGATCCAACTTTCGATTCACTCGTGGGATCCAGGCGGTCTGGGGGGGACCACCACGGCTCCTCTCTTCTCGAGCACGTGTTTAGGTTCGGCCTTAATGGGAAAATGATGACATCAGACATCATGACTAGATATTGGTAATACCAAAACAACATGGAATATTACTACATTATTTATTTGAATATTACTATGCAAAGCACCACAATTAACCCATTGAAAGCAAGCTACACAAATAAATATTAACTAGATAGAAATTATAATTACTTACAAATTTTTCATTTTCACGCAATTTGAACTTATATCGAGAATGAAAATTTACTATTTTCCATACATCATGGTAAAACATTAACATTTTATAAATCAAATAATGTTCTATAAAAAAATGTATATGACTTGTTCTAAACTTAAAAAAAAAAAAAAAAAAAAAAAAAAAAAAAAAAAAAAAAAAAAGAAGAAGAAGAAGAAGAAGAAGATCTACTTTGCTTTAAATTACACGTTGCGAAAACTAAATATATTTTATGGACTTAATGAAATAACATTTTGTTTATAAATATATTTTTCATTTTTGTAACAGATTTCATTGAATTAAAATTTCTATTTAACTTTTAAAGGTATATAAGTAATAAAATATATTGCTCAAAATAATTACTTTTAGTTCTATATTTAGTCATAAAGTATAATTCAGATTTCATTGAATTAAAATTTCTATTTAACTTTTAAATGTATATAAGTAACAAAATATATTGCTCAAAATAATTACTTTTAGTTCTATATTTAGTCATAAAGTATAATAATTTTTTAAGTTTACACTTTTGTAATATTAGTATTTTTAATATTTTTATTATTTTAATATATTTTTAAGACGCTTTATAGGCGCTCTCATAAGTCAGATTCTTAGTATATGATCACGCTCCCGCGCTCGCGCTCGCGCACCCGCACTCGCACCCGCTCCGCGACTTAGTTACCTAGGTCCAGGCTGGCAGAGACTTATAAGAACAAGAGCTCCAGGAGGAAAGAAATTTGTTGATGTGTAAGTATAGTTAAAACATTTTTTTTGTTTATTTACATGTTAGTTTAAAATGCAAATAGATTTTGAGTTATCTGCGTTTGTTTGCCTTAACAGGTTTTATGTTGCGCCATCCAAAAAACGGATGCGTTCAATGGTTGAGATAGACAAGTACAAAGTTATACTTACGTTATATATGTATATAGATATATGTGTGTGTGCGTGTTTATGTACATGTACATCTTTTGAAGTTCAGAAAAAATCACTGACTCATTTATATTTGTTTTAGGTTTTTTGAAAAGAATCCGGAATTTTTACATGGAGGCATTAACAGGTCGATGTTTAGTTTCCAAGGCGCCAGTGCCGCTGGATGAAAAATATATTGCAAAACGTCGAGCTCGAGCTCCCGTGGCTTCTGGCTCGATTAACACGAGCAATGTAACATTGGAAGGTTATTTCTTCTGGCCTTTAAAACTTTTTGATTTGTTGAATGTATTTGTGTCATACATCTAGAAGTTTTTTCCACCTAGAAATGATCATGACTCGGAATTTAAATATTGATATTAGATACAAAATTTGATAAGTGTGCAATATATTTGGAATCTATTCTAAACGGAGTTTCATTAATTAAAGAGTCGTACTCTTCTACTTTGAGTTATATATATGGTATGTATGTTGCAGTCAATCAAAATCTATGGATTGTTCCATTTGAGAATAAAGACGTGAATGTTGGTGTGACAGATGGCTTATCTACTGAGGCTAAAACTTAAGGTATTATTTTTATAATTTTTGCATTTGTTGCACCATTGTCAATCTTTTCCTAATTCCATATGTTATGAAATAGCATGTATAAGTTTTTATAGAAGCAACATTGTTTTTCTTGCGACAGTGAATTTATGTTTTTTGTTTTCTTTCTAGGATATAACTCTTGGTGAAAGGCTGCAAAATTATGCTTGCAGGGCAGACAAGGAGTGTCGAGACATCAAGATAGATGAGTCCGGGGAATAAGATATTGCACATGGAGAAGTTAATTCATCAATATTTATTTTTTTGGATATTCATTTTTGGAGAAATTTATTTTGCGTTCTCTATTTTTTTCGTGAGTACATACAATTATTTGTATGGTGGTATTTACTTCTTATTTGTTTTTGTTATATCATTGTAAGATGTTGGTTTTCATAGATTTTTTGTCAAGATGTCCGAAGCTTGATCCTTCTATTAAAAGAAATATTGAATGGAGTTGAGTTGAATTGGTTAAGTTATAAGAATTGTTACACGTTTTTAATAAAAGGTATATATATAAATGGTTCAGTTATATCAAATCTCGTTTATAATTATAAAAGTGTAATTTGTTATTTTAGTTCTATGAACACGATGAGATTGTTATCAATGAGGACTTGATAATTGTTGACCTATAATTGGTACCATAGTTGATAGTCAATTGATATATATGTTCTTTTTGTTGGTGTCATTCAGTGGATCATAAGTTAACAAAAAATAGAGATAAGAAATAGTGAATAAGCATAAAAAAAGCTAGAGGTTTTATTGAATGATGGACTACAATTTAATCTTGACTGGATATGAAAAAGCTGATTGTCAGTTAATGTATGCCGAATATACTTACATGCCTCATTTTTGCCAAGCGTCATTTGGATGAACAACAATGTACTTATGTGAAAGTAATTTCGGTTTTAGTAGCCTTCTTTTTAATATAATTATTTTTAACCCTAATGCCAATTTACACCTTCCTTCCCCTCCCACTAAATGCATAATTACTCACCAGTAAAAAATTTAAGGAAACAATTTTCTTCTTCGGCCGAAGAGTGTAACTTACTTGTTGAAATTGAGAGTGGGCATAAAAAAGGTAATTTCTGAACTCGTACTGTATTACAACTGCAACCGTAATCACAACCTGATTTTATGATGATCATTCTATTGAAAACTAAAAGTCATATATATATGTGTGTGTGTGGGTGTGTGTTTGTGTGTGTCAGAATCTGTTAGGGTTTTTACTTTTCTTATAGATTGGTTTTTGTTGTTTCTTTTTCTAAATTGTTCAATTATTTCTTTCATTACAGATTCTACACATAAATAAAACGCCGATTTCTTCATTAAGGTTTCCGTATAAGGTGTTGTGTGATTTATTTATTTTATTTATTTTATTAGTTAGATATATACATTCTTATGGTTATGAATTGTGTTTTTCAGTTGAAATAAAAAAAAAATGGATTCTCGATTAAGGGATGAAAGAAAAATTTTAACTTTGAAGATAGATGTTTTGTTTGCTTGATTTCTTCAACAATCGAGCTTATATTTTAGATGACCATGTGCTTCTTTGTGTATAAGTGTTTCAAAATGCCTTGATTATTTATGCTTTTTTCAGTTTTTTGTAAGTATCAATTGGTTATCTTCTAGTTTCTCTTTTGGTGGGAATCGGGCAAATTTTGTTTTGCGCGCAAAAGATGGCTTTAAGTTTTATTTCAATTGATTTTAAAAAATTGATGAGATGTTGTAAAATTGCTTTTCATGGAAAATGATAGTGTGATAGTTGTTCTACTCGCAATTATTTGCATATGACTTGTAAATTATGTTGTGTGTCTTACGATTGTTGATTTTTGGGAATCGAGCTAATTTTGATTTGTGCACGCTACATAAGGTTTTAAATTATATGATAATTTTAAAAAAAATATTGGCGGGATGTCATAAAATTGCTTTCATGATAAAAGATAGAGTGATAATTATTTTATTCATGGTTATTTGCATATAACTTGTAAATTCATGTCTTGTGTCTTTCGATTGTTCTTCCGATGGAAATCGGGATAACTTTGATTTTCGCGCGAAAATTTGGATTTAAATTTTATATTCATTTAAAAAAATTGACGTGATGTCGCAAACTTTTTTTTCATGGAAAATGACAGTCTTATCGTTATTTTATTCGCGGTTATTTTATGACTTGTAAATCTTGTTCTATACATCTATATATGAAATAAATCTGTTTTGGTTTACCTAAGGCAACCTGTGTACCTTTGTCTATCATTAGTATTATAAAAAAATTGTGATATATGAAGTGGAACAAATTGTTTGTTTATGTTTTTGTTATGAACTAAAAGAAATGCTTTGATTTGGTTAGAGTTCAATCTTGGTGTGTTTTGGTTCAAGCCAATTCCAAAATACTTGTACTTGTGTGACTTTACTAGTCCAACGACAGTCAAGATGAGTATAATTATTAGACAATCTTGTGACAAAAATAACTAAAAACAAAATAGTGTTGCTTCTAACGCATAACTTGCACATGTCAGGTATTGGCAAATGTAAATAACAAACGTGATAAAAACACGTTATTGCTAGATAATCATATGTTATGGCAGTCAACATGAGTATTAATTAGCTATGCCTTAACTCGACGCATGTTTCTCTTTCCTTCCTTTATTTTCCTTTTTTGTTGGTCAATTCATTTATTCTGCTTTGCCAAATATTCCTAGAGAAATTTGCAACTTCTGAATAACAAAAACAACGTTGATTTAATGTTGTTCATTTTGTTTACTGCAGCTGCAAACAAATGGAACAGACAACAATGCTAACAGTCAATAGGGAGTGGGAATCCGTGCAGCTTTACTCAGTGCGTGGCAAGGAGTGTTCAAAATGGAGGATTATCCCGTCTAAAGAAAAGTACGAGGAAATAATGGAAAATTTTAATGAAAACTCCTTCACATGTGCAAAAGCTCGCGAGTGGCGGCCCCAAGTGTCATGTCAAGACCCGGAAGATATTGAGGAGCAAGACGACAAATAAACTTGGGCAATGGACAAACCCAATATTCCTAGGACTTGTCCAGGCTGGCAGAGACTTATAAGAACGAGAGCTCCAGGAGGAAAGAAATTTGATGATGTGTAAGTATAGTTAAAACTGTTTTTTTGTTTATTTACATGTTAGTTTAAAATGCAAATGGATTTTGAGTTATCTGCGTTTGTTTGTCTTAACAGGTTTTATGTTGCGCCATCAAAAAAACGGATGCGTTCTATGGTTGAAATAGACAAGTACAAAGTTATACTTACATTATATATGTATATAGATATATGTGTGTGTGTGTGTGTGTTTATGTACATGTACATCTTTTGAAGTTCAGAAAAAATCACTGACTCATTTATATTCGTTTTAGGTTCTTTGAAAAGAATCCGGAATTTTTACATGGAGGCATTAATAGGTCGATGTTTAGTTTCCAGGCGCCAGTGCCGCTGGATGAAAAATATATTGCAAAACGTCGAGCACGAGCTCCCGTGGCTTCTGGCTCGATTAACACGAGCAATGTAACATTGGAAGGTTATTTCTTCTGGCCTTTAAAAATTTTTGATTTGTTGAATGTATTTGTGTCATACATCTAGAAGTTTTCTCCACCTAGAAATGATCATGACTCGGAATTTAAATATTGATATTAGATACAAAATTTGATAAGTGTGCAATATATTTGGAATCTATTCTAAACAGAGTTTCATTAATTAATGAGTCGTACTCTTCTACTTTGAGTTATATATATGGTATGTATGTTGCAGTCAATCAAAATCTATGGATTGTTCCATTTGAGAATAAAGACGTGAATGTTGGTGTGACAGATGGCTTATCTACTGAGGCTAAAACTTAAGGTATTATTTTTATAATTTTTGCATTTGTTGCACCATTGTAAATCTTTTCCTAAGTCCATATGTTATGAAATAGCATGTATAAGTTTTTATAGAAGCAACATTGTTTTTCTTGCGACAGTGAATTTATGTTTTTTGTTTTCTTTCTAGGATATAACTCTTGGTGAAAGGCTGCAAAATTATGCTTGCAGGGCAGACAAGGAGGGTCGAGACATCAAGAGAGATGAGTCCGGGGAATAAGATATTGCATATGGAGAAATTAATTCATCAATATTTATTTTTGTTGGATATTCATTTTTGGAGAAATTTATTTTGCGTTCTCTATTTTTTTGTGAGTACATACAACTATTTGTATGGTGGTATTTACTTCTTATTTATTTTTGTTATATCATTGTAAGATGTTGGTTTTCATAGATTTTTTGTCAAGATGTCCGAAGCTTGATCATTCTAGTAAAAGAAATATTGGATGGAGTTGAGTTGAATTGGTTAAGTTATAAGAATTGTTACACGTTTTTAATAAAAGGTATATATCTAAATGGTTCAGTTATATCAAATCTCGTTTATAATTATAAAAGTGTAATGTGTTATTTTAGTTCTATGAACACGATGAGATTGTTATCAATGAGGACTTGATAATTGTTGACCTATAATTGGTACCATAGTTGATAGTTAATTGATATATATGTTCTTTTTGTTGTTGTCATTCAGTGGATCATAAGTTAACTAAAATCTAGAGATAAGATATAGTGAATAAGCATAAAAAAAGCTAGAGGTTTTATTGAATGATGGACTACAATTTAAACTTGACTGAATATGAAAAAGCTGATTGTCAATTAATGTATGCAGAATATACTTACACGCCTCATTTTTGCCAAGGGTCATTTGGATGAACAACAATGTACTTATGTGATAGTAATTTCGGTTTTAGTAGCGTTCTTCTTAATATAATTATTTTTAACCCTAATGCCAATTTACACCTCCCTTCCCCTCCCATAAATGCACAATTACTCACCAGTAAAAAATTTAAGGAAACAATTTTCTTCTTCGGCCGGAGAGTGTAACTTACTTGTTGATATTGAGAGTGGGCATAAAAGAGGTAATGTTCTGAACTCGTACTGTTTTACAACTGCAACGGTAATCACAACCCGATTTTATGATGATCATTCTATTGAAAACTAAAAGTCATTTGTCATTAAGGCTCCTTATATTTATTTCACTTTTATTTATCTAAAATATCATTTTGACTGAATAGTTAAGGAATGAAGTATTTTTCACTTAATACTCCATTACTTTCAGCTTAAATTAATTGGCGCATTCCTTATTTTCACACAGATTACGAAACCTCATAATTACATTTTTTTCTGGCAAAAAGTCTTAAATGTCTTTTATGGTGATGACTAATTTTTATTGTTTTCATTAGTGTGTGATCTTACGGCTTTTCGTTGGAGATCAAAATAATAAATAGAGCGTGCAAGATACACAATGATATGAGATAGAAGATCAATAAAGTATATTTTGATTATGGGGTGTACAGATTACAAGTAATGAGGGTCCTATCTGAGCATTATAGGATGCCGTACAAGATAGAGGCTAAGTACATACAACTAAGGTGATCTGATCTAACTCATGTGGGAATTCGAGCAGGAGGCTCCGATCATGAAGCAGCCCCTCCAAAACCTCCTCCTTTCCTTCATAAATGCGAGTGGTATTTATAGTTGAGGCGGTGTGCTAGGTGAACCATCCACAGGGGTATATTTCTTGGCCCAAGGGCCTGGGCCTGGGGTTGGCCCAATGGTAAATTCGACCATGAGCCCCTCTGCTGGCGATCGGACTGAGCTAATTGGAGTTACAAGCTTCGGGATCAGAATTATGTCCTCAAGGTCGGATTCAGGGCCTTCAATGAGCTCAAGGTCGAAATTTAGAGTCTTCAATGAGCTCATGGTCGAAATTTAGAGTCTTCAATGCGCTCAATGTCGAAATTATGCCTTCAGTGAGCTCAGGGTCGGATTTTAGGGTCTTCCAAGAGTTCAAGGTCGAAATTTAGAGTCTTCAATGAGCTCAAGATCGAACTCAGGGTCTTCAAGGAGCTCAAGGTCGAACTCAGGGTCTTCAAAGAGCTCAAGGTCGAATTTTAGGGTCTTTGATCCAGCATGAGCTCCTAGAATAAAGATTCCAAAGTACCCCTTATCAAATGGTTAGATCAATAATGAACTATACTCCTCATTACCAAAGTCTTTCTTGTGATATGCACTAGAAACCGCAATCTACATTTTGAATGTGACAACAAACAAGTCAATACATAAGACTCCCATAGAGTTGTGGAATGATTGTAAAGTTAGTTTACAACACTTTCACTTATGTGAGTGTCTGGCACACGTGTTGAAAGGAATGACTGAAAAGTTAAAACTGAGGTCTGAAGTGTGTCTAATTCTAGGCAATCTATTCGAAACTGGAGAAGATTTCGTATCACTCAAGATAAAAGAGAATTCGTACCGACGAATATCACTTTTATTGAGGAATGCTAGATAACAAACTTTAAACCTCGTAGTTAAATAATATTGGAAGAAATTTAAGCCGATGAGATCGGCACACCTCAGCTAACTACTAATGAATTACCTCAACGAAAGACCACAATTCCTGATTAGAACACCTTGGTACCTCGTCGTAGTGGGAGGGTAGTTAGACTACTTACCTTCTACGAGGATGATGAGAAGTACCTCTAGAAGTGTAAGACATGTATCAAGATGATTCATTGTCATACAAACATGCAATGGAAGATTCTAATAAGGAAAAATGGCAAGGTGCGATGAATCCTATAACATCTGGAAAATTTATAGATCCACATGATGAGATCAAATATATTTGATATAATTGGATCTATAAGAATCAGAGAGGTATGAGTAAGAAAGTATAGACTTTCAAAAGGTTAGGCTAATAGCAAAGGGGTTATACCTGAAAAGAAGGAGTTGATTATGAAGAAACTTTCTCACATGTTGCTAAGCTTAATTCCGTATACATCCTCTTATCCATCACATCCAACGTTTATTACATGATATAAAAATTGGATGTCAAGATAGCTTTTCTGAATAGCTATCTTAAGGAGAGCATCTATAAGATGCAACTAGAAGGGTTCACTGATCAAGGCCAAGAGCAGAAAGTTTGTTAGATGCAAAAGTCCATTTGTAGACTTAAGCAAGCACGTAAGTCCTGAAATCTAAGGTTTGATGAAACGATCAAAGCCCATTGATTTAAGGAAAACAATTGATAGACCTTGTCTATACAAGTATATCAAAGAAAATAAAGTGGTTTTCTTAGTAGTTTATATTGATGATGTCTATCTCATTGGGAATGACATATGATATCATATATCGTTAAAAACGATGAATTCGAGCGAAACGTATTCTCAAATATTCTAGGAAGAACAATGTAATATATGCTCGTATATTTATGTGGAGACCTGAACCTTGAAGGATAATCGATTTTGACTCTTAGTCAAACAAAGTCGAAAGTCGACATCTTGATAGTATAGTTGTTATTTGAAACAACGTTGTATTATATGACCGCATAAATTGAATAGCAGCTTGTGAAGCAGCTAAAAGTCAATTACCAAATTGTGCCTTCAAAATCGTTTGAAGCACATTTGGAGCAAATGGATTTGAGAGACATATCTCATATGCTTTAGAGCAAGTGGGAGATTGTTAGGCATGATGCTATTAAAGCATGTGTTTGACATTCTTTAATTGAAATAAATAAATAAATTTGAAATTAATTTTTCATATAATCATGTCCATTATGAATTTAATGCATAATATAAACATCATAAAATTTCAAGTCTATTAAAGAGACTATGACTTAAGTATATATATTATACTGGAGGATTTAAGTTATAGCTAATAGACTAAAAAGTCCGTAGTGAGTTAAAGTTGGGATCTTTAATTAAACACTACTACTACGGTCCACAATACATTTACAATGTTGAAATTTGATCTGAATTACTGATGTAGAGACATCGAAGATGGAGGTACTTTGTGTAATTCGATTACATTGGACTGGACCAGACATGATCTAGAATCATAAATAAGATACCGTTGATATTATGGTTCTAGAACAGGTCAACTGATGATCATATGCAAATCGATCTAAATCATGAGTAGGCATAAACTCCTGTTTATGTTAACGAGTTCTTTTGACTCATATGTAATGGCCCGTAACCATGTCGAGCCTAAAACTTATGTCTTGAAGATTCGTTGAGATAAATGGCTGGGAATGTGTTTTACAGATATGAAATCCAACCCTTCTTGCGAGAAGCTGGAATATTGATTCCTTTAAGTGTTAGTTCTGGAACTGCACAGTAGAGCGCTCTGATTTATGAATAAGTTCATAAATCAAACTGTTTACTAGTGAACTAATGGAACTTAAGGATAAAGAAGTAATTAGAGGGGCAAAATGGTAATTACGCCTAGCTCTAATTATGAATCAATTATTGGAGGATCAAATTACATGTACTGATTATATCAATGGACTATCTTGATCTTTTGAGTAAAATATATTGTAATGACAAGAGTGCAATTCCAAGTCATTAGTGGAGTCACTTGGAATTAATAGATCGAATTAATTATATTAAAGAGTTTGATAAATTATTCAATTTATTGGAGCTTGAAGTTACATGTCCATAGGTCCTCAACCACAGCTCCTGTTAATCTACGTTTGAACTTGAGAAATTAGAACAAATTCATTCACGTTGCATTTTGGAAATAGTTTCCCAAAATAGAAACTCCGAATTAATTAGATGAAATTTAATTAATTATATTAGATTTAATTATAGAATTAAATCTAATGAAAATTGAATACTAGATTCAAGAAAAAGGAAAAATTGGCATTTATGGAATTTTTAATTGTAGAAATTCATTATTTACTATGTAAATATATATGATATATTATATAATAAATAAAAGGAAAAATTATATAATTTTATATGTAATTTTCGAAATTATATATATAAATATATTTATGTATGTTTTAATTACTTACAAGAGTTGTATTTAATTAATAACTCTCTTAAGGTAAGAAAAAGCAGAGTTTTTTTCCTAGTAGGAAATTTTGAGTGAGTTATGGTATGAGATATAAATCTTATAGAAGATAATGATTGATTTGTGAAATCATTAAGATTACACTCAAAAGAAGAAAAAGTTCTTCAACCCTAAGCATACAAAAGTCACCCTTTGTTCAAGAAATAAAAAGAGATTTTGGATCTTGAAACTCTTGATTTCTAAAACGTGAAAGAAAGTTCGATTCTCTTAAGGTGGTGCTCACACGCCTAGTAGAAGGAGAATGTGGTTGATATCAATGGTGAAAAAGATCAGAGTCGTTTGTTCACCAAAGTCTAGAAAAGCATGAAGCCAAAAGTTCAACTAAAAGAACGAAGGACGGGAAGCTTTCTGTAAGTTTTCTATTTCTTTCTTATGCATAATAAAAATAATTATTGTTTATGGGATCCTCGTTTTTTTTTTATGTTAGTTATTTTCGAAATATACTATGAACATAAAACCCACCAAATTCCGCAATTGGGTCGAATTAGTTCGATCTTGTGACTCGTCGGGTCGAATCGTTCGAATTCGATTGGGTAAAACACCAACATAGAGTGTACAGCAATATGGTGGGATCCCGAGGCTTAGTGGAGGCACATCCTGCTATTTACATCATTCAGGGTTCTAGGGCAAGGGTTCTGAGGGTCCATGATTAGTCTAGTGTAAGCTTGTACATCTGAGTTATCAACAAAAAAAAAAAAAAAAAAGCACGGAAAGTAATATGCAGAACACATGTAAATAGGGGACGATATCCTCACCATGGACCTATGTGAAGCATTTTGCGATGTACTACAAAAATTTAATTTAGCTTTTAGCGACGGGGTTTTAACAAATTCATATGTTACTAAATTATGTCGTCCCCAATATGTTTGGCGACGAAAACATGGCCATTTGGGATGAAAATTAATTTTCGCACTTATACATTTCATATATAATAAGGGGCCATTTGGTAGGGTGTATGGGATTAAGGTAGATTAGATTGGAGCCTGATTGAATGCCATATTAAAAACATGTTTGGTAGATGTGATTGAATGCTTCCATGGTAATTGTAAATTGATATAGATTTTAATTTGTGATTTATTTATGTATAATGTTTTTCCAATTTCAGATATTTGAGTAGAATTTATGATATTTAATGATATGTTAAAAAGGAAATATGTAAATTTGAGGTTATTAGAGATATTTACATAATCCATATTTACCTAGATTAACTAATTCACCCATGCCTGGGTGGATTATAATATAATCTTAATACCGGGTCGTAAGGATTTAATCCATTTGACTCGGTATTAGAGCAATGCCACCAAACGTTGTATTAGCCCATATTAACTCATATAATATGACATAATACCCACTATTAGGTCCTACCAAACGGCCCCTAAGTAGAAAAACATGACAGACATAACATACTCGTCCTACAACCTAGTCAATACCTAATTTATTAAAGAAGAAATGAGAGATATTCGTATTACTTTTGTTTTATCCAATCATGTTATAATCTTGTATTTAGGTATTGTATTTGTCATACTTTTAACTCTTGTATTTAAATAGTACGTACTGATTCTTATAATTATATATGTATATATAGAGGTTAAATGTACAAGTAATTATTAATTAATATATAACCATAGCCACATACGAAAGTCATAAAACCTATCCCTTGGAAGGTCATGCAATATTGATCCATCATGGTTCATCGTTTAATTGATGAAATTTGGAAAGTTAGGGCTCGTTGATCGAAGTGGAGTTTCACTTCTCTTCAGTAAATTCAAATTTTGTTATCCACAACTTTTTCAGTTGGTTGTATTTAATTACATTTATTTACTTAAATGTTCTTTGTGATGGAATTTCTCCATTTTAAATTTGTAACTCCTTTTTGCTTTTCAAATGAAATGAGTTAGAATAAATACCACGTTTGATTCTCATTATGTATTTTTAGGATGAAATTATTTTCGACAAATTCATGCAAAATATGTTAAAAAAATTAGACATACATGGATTATATCACTGTTGTTTTTTTTTTTTTTTTTTTTTTTTGTTAATTTAGTAAAAAAAATGTCATGTTAGTCACGTGCAAATCACGTGACTTCGGCACCACACTTGAATCATACAAAAAAGACTATAATGAAATAAATAATTGATAATGAAGATTAAAATATTAAGAAATACATAAGAGATAGCCAAACTATTAAAAAAGTACATAAAAATGAACAAAAGTGGTATTTAGCCAATTAATTTAAAAAAAAAAAAAAAAAGAGGAAAGAGAAAAAGCTTTTTTTCCCATGCAAGTCGCCGTTATCATGGTCAAACATCAAATCAAATTACTTATATTTAATTCAAGTTCTTTCGGTTCGCTATGCTTATCTAACAAACTAGACAAACACTTTTTTTTTAAATGTTTTTAAATTAGATACTTAAAACTAGCTAGCAGGCCTTCATGACCCGATCATTGTATGCCAAATCAGTTCATATTGAGACTAAATGTCCCACATTGGTTGAAAACAATAGTTAAGTCCACCTTATAAGGACTTGGACAATCCTCACCTTACAAGCTAGCTTTTGAGGTTGAGTTAGGCCCAAGCCAAGTAAGTGGACTTAGCCCAATCCATGTGGTGAATTCTAATATGGTATCAGAGCCCCAGGTTGAAGTGGGCCACCTCCTTCCGTGATGGGCTCTTCCTTGCGCGCATGATGGGATTTATTCTTCACCCACACATTTCCCCCAGATAACAAAGGCCTGGGTTGTCATTCTTCGTCCAGTTAACAAAGTCCTGGACGGTCATTATTCGTGTGTTGGGGCCCACATGTCGCAATCTGCAAGGTTGGGCTTTAATATGTCACGTGTTGGGCTTGTTTCACCCACACATTCAGCCCGCCCACACGTGAAGGGGGAGTATTGAGACTAAATGTCCCACATTGGTTGAAAACAATAGTTAAGTCCACCTTATAAGGACTTGGACAAACATCACCTTACAAGCTAGCTTTTGAGGTTGAGTTAGGCCCAAGCCAAGTAAGTGGACTTAGCCCAATCCATGTGGTGAATTCTAATAGTTCCTATATATCACTTCATATATATTCACTACCTACATCATTAGTTAACGCACGTCGATCGCATTTATAAAGTTTGAAATGAAATGAATTTTTTCAATATTTGACTCAAACATGTCTAATCAAGAGTCCTTTTAAGTTCTACCCAAGCTAACTTCCTAATGTAGCGTACGTAGTGAAAAAGATGAAATTAATCATTAACTCATTGATTCTTGAACAAGTGAGATTGAGAGCATTGAGAAAACTCGAAACTTGCATAATCTTCAAAAACTGAGAAAATTCTCCAAGTTTACAATACTTAAATAAAAACCTAAAAGCAGGAAGAAACTAAAATTACTAAAAGGTCCTAAAATATCAAAATTTATAAAAGATCTAATAAACTCTTAAATTACGTTTTTTATGGCTTCTTTGTCAATCTCGAATCGCACTACACCATTCTCCTCAGGATGGAAAGATTCGTCCTCGAATCTTTGTAGGAGTAAACCCTCCCTCGAATCTTGCTTAGCTTTTTTATTGATAAAAAATAATACTTCACTAAATTATTAAGACAATCAAGACTTGAGCACGACATTAATGTTGAAGACTTGACGTAGTAGCATGATAACATCCTGAATTAAATTGAGTTTCATCAAAATTAGATGTACCAATGACAAAATCGATGTCGTGTTGATATCCCATTAAAGAGATGTCAACAAGAGTTTCTTTACCCAAAGAATCTTCAAGTTCAAGGAGACTTTGACAATTTTCTTCAATCACCTTGAACACTATCGGCATATAAGTCTCATGAGTATTTTCAACTATAGGAAAAAAGGTATACTTTGAAAATAAATCGCTCTCTTCTCTTGTTGAGGGCTTTTTTGGATTGCTATCGTCAAAATGAAACTCATCATCATCTTCTTCAGACCCATCATATATAGGGGATCCTTCATAAATTTTTTCGTTGGACTCATCATATATAGGGGATCTTTCATCAATATCTTCGTCAAAAGATGGGGCATCTTCTGATTCATGATCCGAATTGTATTGTGGTTGCGGTTGATAAAAGGCAGCCAATCATTGTGCCAATTGGTCTACCTGTTGACGTAATAAAACAATTTTCTTGGCAGCATGATAACAGGATCTTACTGATTCTTGATACCACTCTGATGCAGCGTACGTAGTGAGAAAGATGAATATAATCAATATCCCGTTGATTCTTGAACAAGAATACCGTGAGATTGAGAGAATTGAGAAAACTCAAAACTTGCATAAATATAAATTTCAAAAACTGAGAAACTCCTCCAAGTTTATAATACTTAAATAAAAACCTAAAAGCAGGAAGAAACTAAAATTACTAAAAGGTCCTAAAATATCAAAACTTATAAAAGACATAATAAACTCTTAAATTAGACTTTTTATGACTTCTTTGTCAATCTCGAATCGCACTACACCACTTCCACAAAACTTCTGAAGTTCGTCCCCCACACCAACTAAAAGTTGCAATATATACCCATTTTTAACATTTATAATTTGTATGGAGCCAAAAAAAGATATTGTCTTATACATGTAATATATTTATATTCTTTTTGTCCATAAGTTTTTACTTTTATTTAATTTCTAATGTATCAAAACATGACTATTTTTCCTAAAATTGAGTTCTATTTGTCAAAAACAGACTGCCTCTCAACCACTATTTTCAAACAAAATAAATGTGAAAGTACGTATAATAAAGTTTTTTTTTTTTTTTTTTTTACTTTTTTATCTAAGATTCCATGAATAAAATAAATGGAGCAGCAAATATGAGATTTTCATGGCACTGTCCATTAAAATCCCACCAATAGTTGACTTGATAATATTATTATTGAGGCGGAAAAAGTTTAATTGTGAGGAAAAGCAAAAGGAAAAGGAAGATTATCTGACGACGGAAAAGAGAAGGCAGCCAGAATATATATACTTACTTCATATATATATAAAGGATCAAATTATCAGACGGCGTTTACTGTGAGCAATGTCTGACGGTCAAAACGACGGCCTGCAAGGAGTTACTTGTCGGTTTGTCGGTTTTTACCCTTTACGGCCACAGCAAAATTACTTTAATTTCTGTTCCCCTGTGAACAGCCTCTCAGCACATAGCCTACTTTAATTAAGATGAGAAAGAAAAATAAATTAATTTAATTAAAATCTGAATTAATTAATTAATGTTATCTGATGATACGGTGGTGGAGGGGAGGCGAATAGGGATGATGCTCATGCTCGATCGAATCACGCCTAGTTTCTGTTACTACAGTGTGACCTAATGCTTTCTACAATTGTACCTTACACCCTTCCTCTCTCTCTCTCTCTCTCTCTATATATATATATATATATATATATATATATATATATATATATGTATGTATGTATATATACAGCAGTTTGTTTTCATGTCTGTTGTGATATTGGCAGAGTACTTGAAACAAGGACTGTGTTATGTGTGTAGAAGAAACACATAGGGACACACCTGGGTTGGCATATCATATATATACTCCATGGTACTCATGTGTGCCATGCCTAAAGAATTCCTCGGAAATTAAAATTATAGCTTTATTATAAAATGAGAAAATCATTTTTTATACTAAACTTTTGTCTCAAAAATGCATTTACGTAAACAACGGCGATTCTTTAAAACTCGTGTCTATTTTTCCTCTAATTGTCAACCTAACAAGGGTCCGAGGGTAGAAGGGCCCCCAATATTTTTGGTACATGATGTATAACTCTTTTTTTGTAATCTAATTAATTATTGAAATGTTATTTATTTTTTGTACATGGTTAGAGTGTACAAAATATAGTCGAACGATGTACTATTCAAAATGGTTAATTTTCTTATTAAGCTTGAGATTGTATTAAATTAAAAAGACGAGCTCAAAATAGCTTTAATCGAGGATAACATAACTCAAGCCCGAGTAACTTTACATATATTTATATTTAGTTTATTGAGTTGATCTCGAATTATTTTTCTAAGGCTATTAAAGTTCAAGTTTTATATGTATAATAAATGTGGTTTAAACCATCTTTTATTTACCAATCTTGAATTAAATATAAAGTGATTTGGTTTTATTTTAATAGATTTTGAATTATTTATCCACTTTGATGTTGCTTATGTAAGCCACATTTTGTACCAAAGTTATACGAGTATAAAAAACTCATCATGACATATTTTAATGGAAAATTCTTGCCCAAGCCTGGCTTGGCCAAACTCATCCAACCACCAAGCAAGTGTATTGCACTTGCTTTGTGATTGGTCACTTTCATGGAAGTTACATCCAATCCCAAAGCAAGTGTATTACACTTGCCATCTAATTAGTTTGGGTTCGGCCAAACCCGGTCTGGGTAAGAATTTCCCTATTTTAATTATATATTAATTGTTTTTTTACTAGTAAATTTCATTTTCTATTAATGTGCATTTGTTATACCCTTATAATTAAATTTATCATAGTTATGATATTTGTTTGCTGAAAGGAGGTTTTCAAAATTAAGAATGTGCATTTGTTATACCCTTATAATTAAATTTATCGTAGTTATGATATTTGTTTGCTGAAAGGGGGTTTTCAAAATTTAAGAACTAATAAAAATATATGTACGAGTAATTATATGAAAGATAGTTGATAACACTAGAATATGTATTAATCAATACTTTTGCAAGAGCATTGGAGATTCAATTGAAATCTTTAAGTAAGATGCATATTCGATAATTTATAGTAAATCAAGTATTCAAATTGTCGGTCCAAGTTGACTCTCACACTACAATCATAAATTTCAAATTTTTATTTAACTATTGGAAACATTTTTATTTAAAGGTCAACCGAAACGAGAACTTTGATCCAATGTGTATTTACGATATATAATTTTTTGGATGCTTTCGACAAATCCCAAAAAATTTCTAATATATTTTACGGAAAAAAATTGGATGAATTTGTTTTTTATGATTCACTAGAATGTGTATATCAGTTTAACACCAATCAATGCACATTATAGAGCTTCCAGCTCTGCAACTTAATTATAGTAAAAAATTAATCAGGTTTGACCATTTTTTTTTTTTTTGATAATTTAATCAGGTTTGACCTTAATTATATGTGTAAAAAGTAATTACATATGATACATTTCAAAAATAAGATTAAAATTATATATATACTCTAAAACATTAACTATAAATCAAACAAATTAACATATCGTGAATGTCTACTTAAATAATTAATCAATTAAAGAATGAAGTAATCATATACTAATGAAAAAACAGCCAAGTGATTCGGCAGTTAATTCATTAATTGTTCAACACTATCATCGGTACAGTAGGCGTAGGAGAGAGAGAAATCAAGAGCCGACAGACATTGCCGGGTACGTACAATACAGCTACGCCTCTGCTTTTCCAGCCCCTCTGATTAATTTTCTCTCTCTCTCTCTCTCATGTAAAATTCATGCTTTATTGTATAAATACAAATTGCAAGCCCTAGAAATTCGTTTTTTATTTTGTCTTTCAGTTTTGGTACAAACACACACATATCTCACCTTTCTCACTACCTTCAATTTTCCACTTCCATTCCTATATAATGCACGCCTTCTTCATTTACAAATAACAGACATTTCTCCTCACTACATTGAGTAAAGAAAAAAAAAATCATTAGCATATATGGAGGTGGCGAAAGAGTTATCACCGGTCATTAGATCGGACGGCGGAGATTCAGGTCCGGCCAATTTGAAGTCGGTGTACGAAAAGGTTAGCATGTTGGTTTCCGGCAACGCGGTGGTGGTGTTCACCATCAGCGGCTGTTGTATGTGCCACGTGGTGAAGCAACTGTTATTTGGCCTCGGCGTTGGCCCCACTGTAGTGGAGCTCGACCGCGACTCGTCTGGTCGTGACATTCACGCTCTTCTTTTCCGGCTCGGGGGCGGGGGCCAGCCTGTCCCGGCGGTGTTTGTAGGCGGGAAGTTTTTAGGCGGCATCGAGGCGGTCATGGCTTGCCACATTAACGGCACACTTGTTCCTCTTCTTAAGGAAGCTGGTGCTCTCTGGCTTTAAATTGCTACTCCTATAATTAACTATATATCTAACCTTTTCATGACTGGTATTTTAGATGATGGAGATGCTTCATGTATGTTTTACTTCTTAATATACATACATAATCATATATAGGAATTAATCCGCATATAAGGATTGTTAGAGAAGAAATGTTCCTTTTTAGTGATGTTTTAGATCAATATGGAGATTGATTGCATGTATGAATGAATGAAGAATTAATCTAATTTACTATGAAGTTTCTTTAATTTTATATGATAATGCATTTTTTATTCTGTCTTAGTTGATTAAATGGAGTTCGTCGTTAAATTATACCCAAATGTATTATTACCTATCGTTGATTAACTATATTCATCATAATGGTGATGTATTATTAATTAGTATATCTCAAATCGTATTTGACCAAACACAACATTTATATCTAGCGTTCAATATACACTTATTTTTTGATTGAATAATATTAGAAGAGTGATCATTCAAATCATAAATGCAATATTCATATTTTTTATTGATAGATTATCAAGAAATAATACTTGAAATAAGATCTCCGTATAAATTAATTTTTCTAAAGGTATAATTACATTGATTTCCACGAATTTTAATTCCAAAGATTGAATAAGAATGCAAAGACCACTATAAGAAACATTTGCGCGCCCAAGAATTTGCATACTATCGAATTGTAAAAAGCCTCAACCACTCATGACTTAATTAATTAATTTCTAATGTAAATTGATTTTCATTATTTATTTTTTAAATAATTCAAACTTCAAACTCGAGACGTTTGAATCAAAGTACATATATTGTAAATATAAATTTAATAAATAGATTTTTTATTAATTGTGCTTCCCACCAATTAAAAAAAATGATTAATGATTAATCCAAACATCAGTCATTTTCTAATGTACATACCACCAACGTCCATGCTTGCATCAAATCGTAATAAATTGATAGTTATTGACAATAGTGCCCTCGATCATGGGCATGCAGTCAAAGAAAGAAAAAGAAGATGAGATTTGGCCGTTACATTGGTGCCTCAGATAAGATGAAAATACATATGGGATCAATGAAAATATCAAATGATTGGTAAAAGCGTGACATATGCATTTTGACCACACCATGCTTTTTATATTTTTTCCCCAAATACATAAACACAAAAATAAAGAACGAAACAGTCATGCCATTTTTGTAGTTTCAGTTCTTTGACTGCATACTTTCGTTTTCAAAATTTAAATTGTGGGTATATGAACTTTTGTTTAAATCATTTCTATGTTAATGTGATTGATCCTTAGAATTAAACTCGTTAAAATTGTAATTGACGAGAATTTGGTTCAATTTTAGTTATTTGAGTTTGAATATGTTTTGATCCTCTTTGTAGGGCTGGATAAATGGGATCGGGTTTCGGGAACCCGTCCCGTCCCGTCCCGATCGGGTTTTTCCCATTTGGGACGGGACAAAACGGGTATTTTTTCATTTGGGACTGGACAAAACCCGGTCAAGAAAAATTGGGACGGGTTTCGGGTATTGATCCCTACCCCCGATTACATAGTTTAATTAAAAAATATATATAGTCAAAATACTTAATCTAAATCTAAAATTCAACCATTCACATCTCATTCTAGGTATTCTTCTTCTCTAAAATCCAAACATACAAGTTAATATATCTAATCAAAATACTTAACTCCACCACAACTCAACTTCCGTCGTCCGCCACTGATCCGTTGCTCGCCGACGTCCGAGATTTTCAACATATATCATCTCATAGGATTTCAATTTTCAAACTTCTCCAATAATTTCCCTTAATCATATCTTGAGGTTTTGATATATTTTTGAGTCTATATGTTGTGCATAAGATGGTGAATGACATAACAATATTGACACATAAGATCCGAGGCAGTTGAAAATTGCATTAAACTAAAAAAAATTAATAGTTTATCGAGACACCCGATCCCGTCCTGAAATCCAGAAATTAAATCGGGTACCCGAAACTCTCGGAACCTTGATTGATCTACCGGGTTTCGGGATTTGAATTTGAGATCCCGAAATCGATATCCCGTCCCGAAATACCTGAATTCTCAAAATCCCGTCCCGATCCCACCCCTACCTCTTTGTACTTGATACCAAATTAAATTAAATGTATCTGAACTTTAGTCTTGCCCTAACTAATTTGATCAATTAGTCACTTACACGTGATCAATTAGTTAGTCACTTCATGCTCCTAACATTTTCACCAGTGATAGAACTAATTTTGGAAAAATAAACTTTGCCCACTAGTTTTAGGACACGAATTTTAGTATATGACTGAAATTGAAGTACACTAAAAGTTAAGGAACCAAATGTGATATTCATAAAATTAAAGTGGAAATGTGATGAAAAGTTGAAGGACTATTTTTCGTGTGTTATATTGTTTTACAAGATTAATTTGTCATAGGATCTCAATGTTATTGGACTAACTTGGTTTGGTCAAACTCATCAAACCATTAAGCAAGTGTATTGTATTTGCTTTGTGATTTAGGAAAATTCTTGTCTAAGCCTGGCTTGGCCAAACCCATCCAACCACCAAGCAAGTGTATTGCCATTGCTTTGTGATTGGTCACTCTCCTGGGAGTTACATCCAATCCCAAAGCAAGTGTATTACACTTGCCTTGTAGTTAATTTGGGCTCGGCCAAACCCTGTGTGGGTAAGAATTTCCCGTCCAATCACTTTTGTATGAGTTACATTTGCCATGTAGTTACTTTGAATTTTGTCAAACTCAGTCACATAAGAAATTATGCTTCACCCCACAACCATAGTTTGGGTCAATGGGCTAAACATTAATCAACTAACTGAGTAAGTTTGGGCCTTTTCACTTGTTTGGACAACCCAGATGCGATTCTAATCATGCTTCCCAGCCAAAACTCGGGCTCAAATACGTCCAAACAAGCCCAATAATTTTTATCCCATATAAACCTACAATCACTTTTAATTTTATTAAAATTTGTTAAACATATTTAAATAACTTAGCTTAAAATTACATTCTGTTGAAATGTTTGACGACAATTAGTATTCTAGATTTCTAAACTTAATAGCTTTGAAAACTTTGAAAATGAGAAAAAAATCAATTTTTCTTTCTCACTTATATTAAATACTTAATAACAGTTATTCCCACCAAATGATGCAAAAACAAGTTTCTTTACCTAAAAAAATATCAATAACCCCCTATTAACTTTGAAAAGTGACAATAACCTCTTTTTTACTTTCAAAATTGACAATACCCCTTGTTCATTTGAAAATTAGCAATACTCCCTATAATTTATGAATGAATTTTAAATGGATTTTCTTGCTAATAAAAAGAGAAAATACGAGGGAGTTTACATCGCGATGAACAAAACTGTTGATGGCAATCCCAATAATTTTTATGATTTATTTAAGCTACTTAAATTTATTTCTTCATTATTATTAATTTTTATTTGATTCCATAACTCAATTCATACTTAATATTTCTAGAGATTAAAATGATCATTTTAATTTCACAATCACTTTCAATATATTTTACAATTTTATAAGTATTCATAATCAAACAAAGATATTTATCAAAAATATTATTTTCCTAAATTTTCTTGACAATCAAATATGTGCAAGAAAATAATTTTTTTGACAAATAAACATGTAAAGAAAAATGATTTTATTTTTTTTCCCTTTTCTTTTCCTACAATTTTTTCCACATTTTCTTGACAACCTATAATAAAGTACAGTATTAAATTTTCAAAAGCTTCAAGAAGTAGCTTCATAGGACTAGCAATATAAAATCAAATTAATATTTTAAAACAAACTAATAATCCGCTTGCTTAGTCTTGTGGTTTTCAAGTTCTAAATTCTAATACCAGCAGCAACCGCCCATAATTTTTCACACCAATCACCACAGTCCACACTACAATTTGGTTCATTGATTCCAACACGCACATTCATTCATTCGATCTTATAAATCTCAAAATACTTTACACTTTGATTCCTTATTACCTTTGCAATTCACCGAAGATTTTATCACTGTGAAATGGTGAATTCCGAAACCGAAAAGAAAAGGCGCGAAACTCAATGGACTTGTTTTTTCGCCGGCGGCATCGTTTTTCTTTTTCTAGCTATTGCATTTGTTCCGAGAAATTATACCGTCACCTCCATCTTTAGCCGCATCAAAAGCTGTTACTGTTCTCAGGTACATCTCTAATTTCAAATTTGCTAATTTTTAGGGTTTTAGGATTTTATTTTCGATAGGGAAATTTTAATATCTTTACAGATAGAAGTAGTGCTGGAATTAATTGTTTCTGTTCACTTGAGTATCTTTTTTGCTCGAATTGTAGGATTTCATTTTCGTAATACTAATAGTTTATTCTTAATTTTGTGGTGTTTGGATATGTATCTATACGTGTAGGAAGGGGTTAAATATGATGGAGTAGTGGAGGACTGTTGTTGTGATTATGAGACTGTGGATCGCATCAATGAGGCTGTATTGCATCCTTTGCTCCAACAGATTGTCAAGTATCCGTTCTTCCGGTATTTTAAGGTCTGCAACATCCTTGCATATTGCATTATTTTGCGTTTTGTACAATTATGTTGTATTTGTTGACCATAGCATGATTAGTTCTTATATTAGATCTTTGTTTGAAGTTATCATGCCTGTTTTCTTTTGTGCATGTAGTATCATTTTGAACTCTGGTTATATCTACTTGCATTGATATTATAGCTGTATTGACAAAGGTGGCTTGTAAAATTTGTTTATAGAAATTGTAGGCATAGTCGTTTACATAATTAAGCAGGATAGATGAAGAATGCTGGTCTGGAAACTTTTTACTAAGATGTCTTTCACATGCTTCTTGCTGGTCCTTTTGTACAGTTGAAAGTATATTTTGTTTTTCTTTGATCTACCTGAATATTCGTTTGCCATCTTAAAAAAAATATAATCAAATAGCGTTCGTTATTATTAAGTAGTGGATAACTTAATACCTCTATGATTTCTTCTTTGGCTTCTTAATCTTGTGATGCGGGCTAACTGTTTGTAGATAAAGTCTGTTTCTGTGATTCTGACTTATAGACGTATGGCATATGTCAGCACTGAAATTCTTTGTGCTCTTTGTTTTTTTCTTTTGCTCAGTGACATCATCATCCCTCCCCCTCCCCTAGCAATGTTGATGAAATAGGTTCATTATTTCAATCATAGTCTGTGTTAAACATCAGGATCTTTAAGTATTCTAACTTAAGAGCATGCTTTGAAGTTGAGTTTGTGTTGCTATATATGGCTAACATGGTAGATTACCCAACCTCAATTGCAATCATTGATTTTGAGACAAACTCATCTATTAATGTCCTTGTTCGAAGATATATATTACTAATAACAATTATTTGTTATGTTTTGCTGATGAAATTCTGCAAGTTTTGTGCTGCAAATTAGGTCCACATAATTATGCTGCAAACACCTCTTCTATAGGTTTACTACCTCTTTGTTTGTTGATTCCTGATCAAGTTTTCATCCAATAGGTGAAGTTGTGGTGTGATTGTCCTTTCTGGCCTGATGATGGTATGTGCCGGTTGAGGGACTGCAGCGTCTGTGAATGCCCGGAGAACGAATTCCCTGAAACATTTAGGAAGCCATCTGTCGATGGCCTCTCATCCGATAATCTGGTTTGTCAAGAAGAAAAGCCAGAGGCTGCTGTTGATCGTACAATAGATTCTAAAGCTTTCAAAGGCTGGATTGAAGTAGATAATCCATGGACAAGTGATGATGAGACAGATAATGGTACCTTTTGGGTCTTGCATATTTAGTCTTCTTCGTTGTCTGCTTTATAGGTTCCTCTGATGACTTGCTTAAATTAAAGCCTGAATTTTTCTTTAATTTTGATAAAGTAGCCTCTCTCTACAATTGTGATTATTCTTTCTATTATTTATCCCTCTTATCTACTTGATCAATGTTTGTAATAGGACAATTGACTGTGCTTTTAGTTCATTTGTTTTCTCATGAAAATTCAAATGTTCTTATCCAATCAGTACAGTTTTTGATCCAATTTATAATTGCAGCGGAAATGACATATGTAAATCTTCAGTTGAATCCTGAGCGCTACACTGGATACATTGGTCCATCCGCCAGAAGAATATGGGATGCTATATACTTGGAAAATTGCCCCAATTGTAAGTTATTTTCCTTGAGATAGAAGAATAAATTGTAGGCGACCTTTTAAGATCTGATTTTAAAATGATAAATATGAAATATTTGATTGTCTAAATTGTTGGCTAGTTCTGGATTTTTTTAATTAGGGATGTTGGCTATTATCACTAACCTAAATTGTTAATCATTGACATGCTTTATAGACCCAGCTGGAGAGTGCCAAGAGAAAAGAATACTGTACAAGTTGATATCTGGTATTCACTCCTCCATTTCAATTCATATTGCTGCTGATTACCTGCTTGATGAAACAACGAACAAGGTATGTTCTTGATTGCTTATGCTTTTATCTTGCATGACATGATGCCTTGTGAAAATTTGTCCTTTGGTATCATGAACTTATGTCTTATACAGAGTGATGCACTGGTAAGTGTAATTTTAGTAGCTAAGTTCAAACATTGAATTCATAATTCTTTCCATACAAATATGGACAAAATAACTTTTTGCATTTATTCAGTGAGTTGGTTTCTCATGGTTCCGGAATTACTTTCTAACTGCCTCTGAGTCAGATGAGATTCGCATTTGCTTGTGTTGATTGCTTGATCCATGTGCGTCTGTCTGCAATTATAGTTGAGTTTTTTGCAAATAACAATTGTTCTTGTTCCAGTGGGGCCAAAATCTGTCGCTGATGCATGAACGAGTCTTGAGATACCCCGATCGCGTAAAAAATTTGTACTTCACTTTCCTTTTCGTCCTCCGTTCAGTGACAAAAGTGAGTTTGGTTAACTTCCGAGTTTATTTGTTGATTGTTACGATTATCTTTTCATTTCTTACATATACCTCTACTGGATACCATCTAGGCTGCAGATTACTTGGAGCAAGCTGACTATGATACTGGAAATTCTTTGGATGACCTGAACACGCAGCTTTTGATGAAGAAATTGCTTTATGACCAAAAGCTACAAGCGGCATGCCCAAAACCATTTGATGAGGCTAAACTGTGGAAAGGCCAAAGTGGACCAGAACTGATGCAGCAGACCCAGAGACAGTTCAGAAATATAAGGTTTTTTTATATACCTCGACTATGTCAACCTTGTTTTGCTCGTGTATTGTTATAAGTTATATTGACTTTGTTCTGGTAGTGACTTGCCCTTCGGCTTTTCTTATGAAAATTGCAGCGCGTTGATGGATTGTGTGGGGTGTGAAAAATGTCGTCTTTGGGGAAAGCTTCAGGTTCTGGGTCTTGGAACTGCGCTGAAAATCCTTTTCTCCGTCAATGGCCATGAATTATCCGGCCAACGTGTAAGTTCTCAAGGCTAAAAATGAACAAATTATTTATTTATTTAATTATACTGAAGCATCATCGTCTATATGTTTGCTTACAGCTGCAGTTGCAAAGAAATGAAGTCATTGCTTTGATAAACCTGCTCCATCGGCTTTCAGAGTCTATTAAATTTGTACATGAGGTGGAGCCTTCTTTAGTCGAAAGAATAAACGAGAAAACCATTTCTGGACCTACTGATCATATCAGCCATTGAAAGAAGATCGATCCTGCATCTCTGTTCCAACTTCGGCAGATTTTGGTTGGTTTATTTTGGACCCCATGACGCGAGAGGGAAATTCTTGTTATTGAGTTACTTTATTATTTACTTTAACATCCATAACTCCATTTTCACAAAGTACAGGATTTGTAGTTTTTGACACTCATAGTCGTGTAGATCCTAGCTAGTAATGAAGATGAGAAGAAAATCCCGGAAGAGTTAAAAAACTTTGCAGCTTTTTTGTTGTATTTGAGGAACTGAAACAATGTAACTCTGTTGTAATTTGTATATGATGAGCATATCTAAGTCGTTTTAACGAGGCAATGGTAATTGCTAATAAGAATTTGTTATGATCAAATTTTAATATTTAGATATCAAATCACTTTTTACTCTCCTCTTAGACCACATTGTTTATATTTTAGTATATTATTATATTTATATTTGATGGTCTTCAACTATTAATTATACTATTAATTATACCTCAAAAAAAAAAAAAAAACTATTAATTATACTAATAACAAACGATATTGTATTTCACTTGTATACTTAATATAAATATATATTCTACAGTAAGAAAAATAAAGAGTAACAATTTTTTATTTTTTATTATTGAAAAGTATATCTTAGATTGTAATACTTAAATATTGTATTATTTTATTTTGTAATAAAAATTTGTTAACCTAGTGATTGAGATTGTTTTTAGTTATCATTAAATTATACATTCATTAACGATCTTATTTTGTTATATCTCCATTACATTTCCTAAGAAACTTTATGAAATTTATTCATAAAAATGAAAAATTCTAATTAATTAGTGTTTTTATATTTAACTTATGAAATAACAAAAATGCATTAAAGTTTAAATCCGTCGCAACCCGAATGGACAACAATGTGCATCTCAAGACTTGTTTGCTTGGATTAGGACTAGAGTATTAAAAATTCACATTTATTGAGTTGGGTTTGGGCAAGTTTTTCTAGACGGCGTTGCAAACGCCCCTAGTCGGAGCGTGACATTAAGATAGACTTTTACTATCGAATTAACTTAAATCAAATATTAATTAATATTAGTTGAGTTTTAGTCCAAACATAGATATCTAATTAACCGTAATGAAAAGTATGATTGTGCAAACAATTTGATAAATCGACCGAATCATACCGAAATCAAAGGTAACCAAATATTATTCCTTTTCGATTCAATATTAGCAGTTGTTTTACAAAATGAACCCATAATTAATATTTTAGGATATGAAAAGATACATGGAGAATTAATAGGTCATGTAGGGTTAATATGAAAGTAGTTTGACTGGGTTTGGTCTCGGTTTGGTCTCAATAATTGATTTCAGAGGTTTCGCCGAAACTTTTGAAACTCGATTTGGATAATGGTTTCAATGGAATATTGAGATTGTAAAATATTATTAAATAATATGTTGGTGTAAATTAGAGAAGGTTTTGAAGATGACAAAAAGGCCATAAAGGTTTTGAAGATCAAAAGGTTAAGTCATCAACTAAGAACAGCTTAGTGAAACCTATCTCATGGTCTGGAAGCTATGTGACCGAATCAGCCGAGTGGGATATCAGATCAGTAAAGATCAGATTGGTGATCATCAGCCGAGTCAAGATAGATATGTTCATTCTTGAATCAGCCGAGTAGCCATCAGCTTAGTACTCCCATCAGCCAAGTGAAGACGGTCAGCAAGCTGTCCAACGGAAACCTGCTGAGTGCATTAAATGCGACTGACAGAAAGTACAGCAGACTGTACTGTAGCAGTTGCAGGGAGCCGTTCCAGAAAATGGGGACCAGAACTCGAGGACTGCAGATTTCTGTCTCATCTTCAACGGGCAGAAATTCAAATTCGAGAGTATAAATAGAAGACTAACTGAAGATCGAAAAAGGAGCTTGCACAATTCAAGATCACATCTATAGAGCAAGATCCATCAGTTGAGTCGTCTGATCACAAGCGAAGTCATCTGTTGACGAAGCTTTTCGTTGAAGAACAGAGAACTTGCGTTGTCTGTCTGAGTGACTTTCAACTGAGAAAAGAAAGGAGTGTATATCCATCTGTGTGAAGTGATATAGCTTCTTAGTGTAGGTTTTCTTTGTGAGCTCCTATACTGAAAATAGCGTGAGGAGTGTAGATCCATCTGTGTGAGTGATCTAGCTTCGGAGAGTAGGATTTCTGTGTGATTTCTTACTGCGCACTTGTGGCCATTTCATTTGTTGTTTGGCGCAAGCATTGTATACTGATTACTTTGTGTTTCTAGTATAACCCAAGATCTTTGTGACTTGGAAGAGTGGACTAAAGGATTTTTATCCATATAACCACTATAAAAATCATGTGTGTTTGATTTAGTGTTTCTTTATCTTGCATATTTTCAAAAGAACTCAAACATACGAACTGAACCAAAAGATTTTAAAAAGGAGTTGTGAAAACTGGGGATAAAATCTTTTGAGTGAGAAAACTTAAAGAGGAACAGATTGGTTGAAAAACACTTGATAAATCCGCTGCCAACTAGTTTCTAAAACTCTGATATTTCATCTGAATCAGCTGAGTGAAATCAGATGAGTGGTCAACTCTGCTGCTCAAAGCTTTGTGCGCGAACAGCTTAGTAGTCTTACGAATTCTAGATCAGCTTAGTCTGCTGACAGAAAAAGTTAGAGAAAAAGTTTTAAAGTTTATGAGATCTATTCACCCCCCCCCCCCCTCTAGATCTCATTGACCACTTTTGGGACCAACAAGTGGTATCAGAGCGGTTGGTTCATTAGAATCAGTTGCCTGATCAAACGAACTTGATCCAAGGTGTGTTTTTAAAATTTTTCAAAAAGAGAACGTATTTTGAAAATCAAAAACTTTTGAAAAATGGATGTCATAAGCCATGTTCCTCACATTGGCCTTATGGACTTCGAAAGCTGGAAAATCAGAATGGAAATCCTTCTTGCCGCTTATGACGACAACATGCTTACTTGTTTTACAAGAGGACCATTCAGATTTCAGAAAACTGTGAAGGTTGCTGGCCAACCAGATCAGATAGTTGACAAAGAGCTGGATGAGCTGACTCCCAAAGAAGTCAAGTTAGTAAACCTTGATAAAAAGGCTAAGCTCATTATGTTCAAAGCTGTAGATGAAGAAAGATTCCAGAAGATCAAGCATTTCAAAACTGCCAAAGAGATGTGGGATAAAGTCTGCGAGCTAAGCGAAGGAAACGACGCTATCAAAGAACACAAGCTCAGTGTGGCTCTTGAGGAGTTTGAAAAATTCAAGATGAAGTCTGGTGAAACGATTGATCAGATGGATACCAGATTTACCAAAGCTCTGAATGAAGTTCTAAGGTTTGGTAAAGAATTTTCGAACAAGGAGATCACCGCAAAGGTTCTCAAGGCCTTGCCACCTAAATTCAACATGAAGGTGACAGCCATGGAAGAATCAAGGGATTTAGGGAAGATTTCCCTTTCCGAACTGTTCTCATCCCTCAAAGCTTTTGAGTATCAAATGCCAAGAATGGGATTAGAAGTGTCAACCAGTTCAGACCCTACTGCTGCTCTAATGGCGTCAGACAAGTCAAGAAAATCAGCAGACAAGTCAAAACAGAAGACTCTGCTGAGTTCAGAAAAAGTCTACACTGCTGACGACGTTACCCTGCTGCTGAATGATTTTGAGAAGTTCTACAAGAAGAAAATGAAATTAAAATATAAAAATGCTACTTCATCTTCTTCTGATCATTTTCAGGAAAACAGGGATTCCTCCAAAGCAAAACTTAGAGACTACAATGAAGAGGAGTATGGACTCTTGATCAAAGATCGTTCTCACTCATCATCTGGAAAGTTTGCTGAAAAGGAAAAGAGTGCCAAAAAGGAATGTAAGCTGAGTAAGAGCAAATCAAAGTTAGCTGATGCAGCAAAGCTAATAAACTCCGGCATATCTTATTCAGACAGTCAGTCGTCTGATAAAGAATTTGAAGAAGTACCTGAAACTCTATGCTTAACTGTCATAGAATCTGATAATTCTGAATCTGAGGTAACTTCTACTATCAATTAAATGCACTATTTGAATGGTTGAATAAACGCTGTATTACAAATTCAAATATTGTTTGTGCATTTGCCAAGCTTAAGGAAGAGATGACTCTGCTGAAAAGAGCAAAACAAATCACTGAAACTTCAGGTTGAAAAACCTCAAGAATCAGCTGACTACAAAAAGCTTGAGCATGAGAATGAAACTCTAAAAGCTGAGTATGCAGTTTGTTTTGAAGATATAAATGAATTTAAAAGAAGAAATTGCGTCATTCTCTAAATAAAAATAAATCAGAGGCTTAAAAGAAGAAGTCTACTGATGCTCAACAGGTTAGAAAACCTAGTAAGCTACCTAAGACGAATCAGACTACTAAAACTCATCAGCCGAATAGGCTGCTGATAGGAGTAAAATTTAAATGTCAAGTCTGCCAAATCTAAGGTGAGTTATTAAATAACTCAGGTAAGAAATTGAGGCAAAAATGAATTATCTGGCAAGAATTTGAATCACATTATGATAATAATTATTATGACATGCACTATGCTTATTCATATTATCATATTGATCATGTTCACTGTGCTGATTGCCATCCTCATTTAAATGTGCATGTTTATCACACATTTCATGTATCTTACCTTGCTTATGAGCATTGTTTTAATCATGATCAGTAAAGTGATATCATAATGACAAGAGATATCATCATGATAAAACACAAGTCACTAGATCATCACATGTTAAAGGTTTTACTAACCCTGCTGGACCCAATAAATAAGGGGTACCAAAAATAGTCATCTGTTTTACAGGTGAATTGCATGTGAGATGACAAAGATGAGTTGACTGCCCTTGCAAATTTCAACAAATTCAACAAGTGATCTTACCAGCAAGTGTGCACCAGGAAATGGTACTATCAAGCTGCTTATATCAGATTGCTCCAAACCATCAAGTGATATCAGTCAAGTGAGTGATATTAGACAAGTGGTGTCAGACAAGTGGTATAAACAAGTGGTATAAATCAACAAGTGGTAGACGCTACATTTGGAGATTTCAAGGAAGCAAGATTGTAGGAAAGCTGAAGCCTATCAAAGGATTACAAGTGGTATAAAGACCATCAGAAACCAACAAGTCAACCATGTGACAAAGAAAGTGGTTTGTTGATTTTGGATTCATAAGTTGAGGGGGAACTTATCAGAAGACTAACCCAGAACAGCTTACTGGAATTCAACGGCTGAGTGTCTTAAAGAGAAACTCTCATCAGACTACTTGACCACGGATTCTTGAACTTAGGGGGAACGTGTACGACTAGCGGTACTCCTAAATAAAGATGAAATTGTCAATAAGTCAAAATGAAGCTATCAGAAGACTGCTTCTTATCAGCTGACTGGAACTCAACAGCCGAGTGTAATTCAAGAATGTACTACATCAAGTGGTATCAGCAAGAGTTATCACATCAATAAGTGATATCAGCTGACTAATCTGATTTACATTAATACAAGAAGTATCAGACTACAAGTAGCATCAGACTACAAGTGGAATCAGACCACAAATACCAAGTGGTATCAATTCTTGAAGTTAAGGGAATTTTCTAGCTGGAGTGATAAACAGCAACGAAGACTACCTAAATCAGCCTAGTACTCACCTAGTTGTCTTCAGCATACTAAGTTTGCAATCCTATAAAGAGAAAAAGGAGAAGATGAGATGCAATTCAAGTATTATTGTTGATGACAAAAAGGGGGAAGATAAAGGATGCAACTAAGAACCCTTTAAACAGAAGATCAGAAAAGGGAAAAGAACCAACTATTGGTATTTTTTTTAAAGTTGTATCAGATCAATAAATTTCCATCTAAAGGTATGAAGACCAAATCTGAAGACTTAGAAGACGTTCTTAGTTGAAGGTTTTGTCATCATCAAAAAGGGGGAAATTGTTGGTGTAAATTAGAGAAGGTTTTGAATATGACAAAAAGGCCATAAAGGTTTTGAAGATCAAAAGGTTAAGTCATCAACTAAGAACAGCTTAGTGAAACCTATCTCATGGTCTGGAAGCTATGTGACCGAATCAGCCGAGTGGGATATCAGATCAGTAAAGATCAGATTGGTGATCATCAGCCGAGTCAAGATAGATATGTTCATTCTTGAATCAGTCGAGTAGCCATCAGCTTAGTACTCCCATCAGCCAAGTGAAGACGGTCAGCAAGCTGTCCAACGGAAACCTGCTGAGTGCATTAAATGCGACTGACAGAAAGTACAGCAGACTGTACTGTAGCAGTTGCAGGGAGCCGTTCCAGAAAATGGGGACCAGAACTCGAGGACTGCAGATTTCTGTCTCATCTTCAACGGGCAGAAATTCAAATTCGAGAGTATAAATAGAAGACTAACTGAAGATCGAAAAAGGAGCTTGCACAATTCAAGATCACATCTATAGAGCAAGATCCATCAGTTGAGTCGTCTGATCACAAGCGAAGTCATCTGTTGACGAAGCTTTTCGTTGAAGAACAGAGAACTTGCGTTGTCTGTCTGAGTGACTTTCAACTGAGAAAAGAAAGGAGTGTATATCCATCTGTGTGAAGTGATATAGCTTCTTAGTGTAGGTTTTCTTTGTGAGCTCCTATACTGAAAATAGCGTGAGGAGTGTAGATCCATCTGTGTGAGTGATCTAGCTTCGGAGAGTAGGATTTTTGTGTGATTTCTTACTGCGCACTTGTGGCCATTTCATTTGTTGTTTGGCGCAAGCATTGTATACTGGTTACTTTGTGTTTCTAGTATAACCCAAGATCTTTGTGACTTGGAAGAGTGGACTAAAGGATTTTTATCCATATAACCACTATAAAAATCATGTGTGTTTGATTTAGTGTTTCTTTATCTTGCATATTTTCAAAAGAACTCAAACATACGAACTGAACCAAAAGATTTTAAAAAGGAGTTGTGAAAACTGGGGATAAAATCTTTTGAGTGAGAAAACTTAAAGAGGAACAGATTGGTTGAAAAACACTTGATAAATCCGCTGCCAACTAGTTTCTAAAACTCTGATATTTCATCTGAATCAGCTGAGTGAAATCAGATGAGTGGTCAACTCTGCTGCTCAAAGCTTTGTGCGCGAACAGCTTAGTAGTCTTACGAATTCTAGATCAGCTTAATCTGCTGACAGAAAAAGTTAGAGAAAAAGTTTTAAAGTTTATGAGATCTATTCACCCCCCCCCCCCCTCTAGATCTCGTTGACCACTTTTGGGACCAACATAATAGTTAGTGGATTTTGAAACTTTGAGATATGACTTGGATTTAGGTTTGATTGTTGGGGTTTGGAGAAGAAAAATAAATGGTAGATGTCAAATCAATAACTTTATGTGTAAAAAATAGATGACAGATGTCAAATCAATGACTTTATAGGTTTCAAGTAGGATTGTGTAGGTTTAGATTTGTCTGAAACTTGGAGTTTCGCCTGAGACCTCTTCAAACTCTTTACTTGATGGGGTTTGACCCGATTTGAGTGAAACCAAACCTAAGCAAACTAGATGCATATACAGCCGTAGGTGCCAGTTTTTTGGATCACCTTAAAAATTAGACATGATATATAACTTGCTTCAATGAGTTGTGAATCTACAAATTTTAAAATATAATTTACAGAAATTTATAAAAGACTCAAAACTACGCTTTTTGATTTCTTTGGTCAAGCAGGCTACAAATTATTCAATTTGACATAAGGTACAAATCCTAAAATTACTTAACCAGACTAGATACCGAAAATTGATTCAATTCGGTTAGATTTTACTTGCGCACACCCCTAAGATTGAGGATCCCCTGTTGAAACATAGTTGTAATAGCATAATGATACTATTTTTATATATACATATGTATCGTTGACAAGTAATAAGTTAACTCTATTATCGTACATTAATTTATAATTATATCCACAAGTAATATTTGTTTTTTAATAACTGTTATAATTTAAAAGCATGTTACTATTGAATATTTGAAAATAATTTTCCTAGGCCCATAATATGTCGGGCCGGCCTGCTCTGAAAAAATTCAATTGAGATAAACTTTATATTGGTACAAGTTAATATAATCACTCATTGAACCTAACCACAAAAGCAAACTTCTTCAAGGAATCAGCATCTTGCATCCTGCCAAGTATGTTGCATAATTGGAAATTGTGACAACTGCTAAAGAAACAAGAAAATAGATCTAGAGGTCTTTCGAAATTTAATTAATTTGAATAAATATGCAGTTTAAGATTCGAAAGTCACCTACCAGTAAATCGAATCAACATTGATATCTAGCGGGTTTTTTTTATGCGTTTGGAGGGTCTAGTCATTTCTTTCCTTGGCTCCTCTGGAAGTTTTATGTCCGTAAATGGCTGCAAGTATTTCCAAAACACAGTTACAACTTATTTCGAGTATAGGTGATGGGAGAAACTAGAGATCAATATGCAAATGTTGACCTTATGGAAGATGTAAATGTGACTGCTAAGCATAGTGGTTATAAGCCAAATCACTTGATCATTGAATTGAATTTGAATGCACTTAAAACATTTATGTAATCGTGAAATTAAGTGATGGAAAATAAATCTGATAAAGAGTGAGAAAGAAACAAGCCATGTACTTTCAGTGAAGAGTCCAAATATTAGAAGGGCACACACATATATATATAAAGACAACTCTGAGACATGCTTTCGATTTCATTTTTCACTCAATTTGTCATGATGATAAAATTGTGCAGGTTATTATTGACAATTATACAAGATTAAGGCAGCAAATATACTCTACTTCATAAACCATACTAGTTAATGAAATAAAATGATAAAATTGGTGGGGAGACTAAGTTATTCAAGTTAACCAACTATACTTCAACTTACAATGGGTCTGATTGCAGTTAAGTATACAAACTTTTTGAACTGCACTAATATATTCATTTATAACTTGATGCATGTTATCTATGGTGTTAATCTGACAAAATGTTCTCAGACCACCAGATACATATGTCAAATATACTCCGTGATACCTAAGCAACCAAACTTTTGTCATAAAATGACCACCTCAAATCAAGATTGACACGACTCACTTTTTTTTGTGGATTTGCAGAGTAGATAATAATGCACTTTCACGCAACCCTTGGGCTTTAAAATGGATTATTCATGTGAAATCTCCAGTTCATTTGTCATCCTAGATTCACAATCTAAGCACCTCCGACAAACATGGCTACCTTAATACTAGTTTTGCCAGTGCACGTGATAGAGAAAAATATAGATCTTTGATATATCGTTAGAATTCGCTATTTCGCCACATGGATTGAGCTAAGTCCACATTACTTGACTTGGGCCTAATTCAACCTCAAAAGCTAGCTTGTAAGGTGAGGATTGCCCAAGACCTTATAAGTTGGACTTAACTATTGTTTTCAACCAATGTGGGACATACTTAGTCTCAATATAAATGGCTCTTAAAAGGTAGATCTTTTCAATAAAACAATGCTTATAATTTTCTAAAACCCAAGGCATAGTCACAGATGATCTAAAATGAAAATTGGAAAAGGTACCTTTCACAGTCGAAATCGGAAAAACGCCACATGTTACTCATGAGATATAAAGTAATATCTAGTTTGTTCAGATTTAATCAGCAAAAGTAGTGAAAGAAAAAAGAAGTTGTTTTTAATGAGTATAACACCATATTGTTGTATATCTTCTTTTATTCAATGAGGTTACAATTTCTCCTTTACCATATGTCCAGAATAGTTCAGGATTCATGGCTATCCATCAAATGACTTAGTTCTAAAAACAGAGATTACATAGTGTCCATACCCATACTTCTACCCGAGACATTAAAGTCGCATAAACCTTTTGTATTATAACTCTAGTCCAACACAACTTAGACTACTAACAATACGTTACTTGTTAATTTAGGTGTATCATCCAAACACCATACACTAGAACCAAATAGGAATGTCCATATGACTACAACTACTTGATAGAATTTGCAAGGTATAGTAGTGGAATGTGATCAAGTGGAAGCAAAAAGAAAACCACTTTACATAAATGATAATTTCATACCGACGACACAACAATCAAAGTAAATAACATATTTAACCCTAATACAATCGACATAATTTATTTTGCTAGTAAGTATGCACCCAGTAAAATTCAGAAGGTCGATGTAGTGCATAAAATTGCGAGAAGAGAAAGAAAAAAATCCAACGTAAAAAGACACGGGATATGAAGAGCAAGGCGATATTACTTACCTCATCAATTTTTTTCTGAAGTTCGAGAAGTTCCTGGCAATATGTAAGACAATCTGCATGATATTGGGCCGCCAAGTCTTTAATCAAGGCCTTCCTTCTGATGATGCCAATCACTTCATGATGCACAAAAAGGTCACATAAGACACAAAATGGCTTATAATTTAGTAAATTTCATTCATCTTTGCATTTAGAAAATGTTCATGAACTTGGTCAAGAAACATATAGTATTGTACTACTTTCATGAGGCATTTCCTTAAATTAATCTTACAACCGCTGTTCTACTACATCACTAGCCAAATATCCTTCTGATTTCAATTAACAAAAATAAAATTATGAATAAAGTATTTAATAGTAAATCCTTATCTATGTGGACAATCTCAACACACATACTCTCCCACAAGCCACAAATTTGTATTATTCTCTATAGAATATAAAATAAAAATAATTTTAGGTAACAAGTAAAAATATTTAAGAATCGTCGTGCTTAAAAAAGGTATTTGACAGAAGAATTAATAGAGAGAGGGAGAGAGAGCGTTACTTCGGCTGGCATCCAAAGGAGGTGGTGTTGGAGGAGGAGGGTCTTCAACTGATGAGGAAGACGGAGGAGCCGATGAGGAGGACGGCGGCGGAAGAGGGGGCAGCGGCGGTGGCGGAAGAGAAAAGGGATGTCGGATTTGGAGTTCACCCATGGATAATACGAAAAGGGATGATCGAGTTCTTGATCCTAAATTGGAGAATTGTGAATGTGGAAGATATGGATTTGTCTGCAACAACTTTATGGGTTTTGGGGGATTAATTATATTAAGCTAAAAAAATTTACAGAATTCATGAAAGTAAAATAGTGGTGCACTGTTGCTCTGGATGTCCTCGTTATATTGCAATTCTCTGATTATTACAAGGAAAAAAAGAGAATTGGGCCCCTTTTGGGATTTTAAACCATTTTTATGATCTTATGATTTTGTACGATTAAAATCTTTATATAAAAAGTATATTTATTTTGAGAAGGAAAAATATATTTTAAAATCTTACTTTGTTGACACCTCAAGAAGAAAAACATGAGCAATACGAGCAAAAAGTATTTCAATTAGTTCTATGTGTTTGTTTATCTGATCTATTCAATTCTTTTTTACAATACAATAAAAAAACTTTACTAATTGATAATTAAAATTTTAGGGTGTATATGGATTGATTTTGACCTTATTTTAATGAGATTAAGATTTAGAATATTAATTTGAACGGTTTCGGCGAAATCTTTTAAACATAATTATAATGAGTGTGAATGTTAGGGTTTGAGAATCTTGAAAACTTGATATGCAATTTAGATTGAATTCAAATGATGCACTTTGAGATAAAGGTAAATGAGAGGTGTCAAATCAATTTGAAATGGAAAAAAGTGAATTATCGATTTTGTTTGATTTTAGGTTGTGTCACTCAGAGGCAAATTGAATTGCTTCCGACTTAACCCCATGATCTGTATATTAATTTTGTAGTTTCTTTAGATAAATTGTAAATCACATTCTTTTATATTTTCTCGTTTAACCCCCATTTCAAATTACTGCACTAAATAGCATAATGACCCATTTTACCCTTTGAAATTCACTAAAATATTGATCGGAGTGCAAAGTACACGTGTAGGAAAGAAAATAATAATAGCCCTTTAACTTTAACGGAGACACGATAATAAGACACTTTTAGCTTCGGTAATCAATTTATATTCTTATGTTTTAAGTTGTTATAATTTTAGTCCTCTTACTCGTAATTAAGTTCGACAACATTAAAATTATTGTCCATAAATTTCTACATAAGCAATCAAATTGAGGGTTATAACATCGTTGCTCTAATAATTAATAGGTATGAAAAGAAATGAAGGAAAATAAAATATTTTTTTCCTCTAATAAAATCTCCCAATTTATTTGGTTGTATAGCAATTTGAGGACAATAATTTATATCCCTACGAATTTAGAGTTAAAGCTACGAGTAAGAGAACTAAAATTGCGACTTAAAGCATAAAAGATGTAAATTGCTTATCGAAACTACACGTGTTTCATTTTTGGGTCTCTTCTAAAGTTAAAGGATTAAAATGACTTTTTTGCATTCACTCACATGACAACTTCTTGAAGTCTCATACATGTTTTTTTCAATTATAGGGTGAAAAGCGAGAAAACTGAATGTTTTGGGGGTGATATGCAAAATCCCTATATTATTTACAATTTCTTTTCTTCGACTCTCCTAAACCCTAAAACCCTAATCCCCCTCTGTTTTTGTATCTTCCCTTCCTATCTCCGCACAGAAAGTAAAGAAGAATTCCAGTCCGGCGAAGAAGATGAGCTTGGTGGCGGGATCGTACGAGCGCTTCATATGGGGTTACAAGCTGAAATCCCGAAAACACCCCCAATCATTCGCCCTAATCCCAACCTTCTCCTTCCCCTCACACCTCTCCACCATCAAAACCGTCGCCGTCTACGGCTCCGCGGCCGTATCAGGCGGTAACGACGACACAATCAAAATCTACGACCTCTCCTCCTCCACCGAGATCGGTTCCCTCCACCACACCTCCTCCATCACCTCCCTCTCCTTCTTCTCCCCTCCCTCTATCTCTTCCTTCCCCCGCAACCTCCTCGCCGCCGACGCCACCGGATCCGTCTCCATTTACGAAGCCGATCCCTTCGTCCATCTCAAAACCTTAAAAGTTCACAAAAAAGCAATCAATTCTCTCTCCGTGCACCCCTCGGGGAAGTTAGCCTTAACAGTCGGCCACGATGAGTGCTTGGCGATGGTCAATTTGGTTAGAGGAAGGCGTAGTTTTTTCTGTAAGTTGGATAAAGAGTCCTCAATCGTGCAGTTTAACCAAAAAGGTGACAAATTCATCATGGTTGTCGATGAGAAAATTAGTGTGCATGATTCCGAGGACGCAAAATTGATAACCGAGCTGGATAACAAGAAACGAGTCCTCTGTACTGCGGCTGGTGGTAATGGGATTTTGTTTACGGGTGGAGAGGATAGGAGTGTTACTGCTTGGGATACAAAGAGTGGAAAACTTTTGTTTAGTATTGAAGATGCTCATTCTGCTCGTGTGAAAGGCATTGTTGTTTTAACAAAGGATGATGTTTCAGGTGAAGCTTATATTGACGATCCTTATATAGTGGCATCTGCGTCATCTGATGGGGTTATACGCGTTTGGGATGTGCGGACGATGGGTCCTGGGAAGCCGCATCCAATAGCGGAGGCTAATACGAAATCCAGACTGACTTGCCTTGCTGGATCATCTTTCAAACGTGAGTATGAATTAGATTGGAAATTTGCTTTGTATTCTGACTATATGCATTCTAATGCTGATAATATGAATGATAAATCAAAATATATGCATTACTTAAACGAATTCAAGCACTGTTTGATTGAATTTTTTGGATAATTGAACATTTGGAATCATCCCAAGTCATGTGCAATGCAATACTATTTGATATTGAGAATATCGTAATATAACCTGATCTATTTAAGGTAATAATCCACAAAAGTTAGTATGGTTACATAGGCATGTGCCATGTTACTTATGAATAACTAGTTTGCGAGAGGTGGGTAGTCCGCTATTCACTAGTCATTTATTTTCAGGATTATTATGTTGAGAGTTTTGGAGGTGTTAGTTGTGTAACATATCAATCTTTAGCCGATCCACATTAGCTTGCTTCACTGCAAGCCTTTCCCTTGAAGCCTAGACTCATAATTATTTATTTGAAAGCTCAGGCGTAGCTTTAACCTGAGCTCGAATTTGTATAGGTTTAATCAATGTTGGGAAGTAAATTTTGTCTTTATTACTTGCAGAATACAGTTCAGATGTTAGTTTCATATGTATTTCAGGCATTTGTGTATTGTAACTTTTACATGTAAATTTGCAGTTCCTATGTGATACAAGTTATGATTACCTAATTGAATCCATCCCCCGGCATTACCCAACTCATATATTTATAAGCCAATGTAAATGTCTACCTTCATAACCTCAACTTGGTCAAAGCTTGATTTATTATCAGCTAGGAAAACCAACTTATGGGGTCTTATTCTTCAACCAGCATCAATTTGTTGGAAGCTCTATTAAGATGGGCTATTGAAGAATGAGGGTCACTTACTTTGATTTATGATTTACTAATTTTAGTGTTCACCTCCTACTTTAACTCTTATTAGTAGGTATGGGAAATAAATTTATTTCCATACCTACTAATTACTAGGGAAAATATATTATAATCCTCAATTTGATTGCTTATGTAGAAATTTATGTTTAATTTCGTCTAACTTAATTGCGGGTAAGAGGACTAAATTATAGCAACTTAAAACTCTTCAACCAGCATCAATTTGTTGGAAGCTCTATTAAGATGGGCTATTGAAGAATGAGGGTCACTTTACTTTGATTTATGATTTACTATTTTTAGTGTTATTAACTCTTAATTTGGTCGTAAATTTGTTTGATAGTTAATTATGCTCTTTTTTCTCTATTACAGCCCTGAGAAGACCGCGGTTAGAAAACCTTAATGAAGGTGAAAATCAGGATTCAGCAGCTGCAGAATAATTATAGTTTTACTGACCTGAAGACGCTCGCTTAATTACCCTTTCTCTGTCCGAAAAAAATGGACAATGGAAGAGTATGATTGTAGTTTGGCTTGTTCTTTATAACATCTGTTTTAATTGTTATCACGAAGAAAAGAACATCAGTTTTGCAGTTGAAGTAGGATTATATGTATATGAATCACCGTTTGCACTGGTTTTATATATTTAATGCTTGAGTTCTTTTCTCTCAGTCATTTGTATTGTTTCGATAAAAACTATTGGTTTGATTCTGCTGAAACTCTAATTTGTCTGGCTTTTCTTTAAATTTGTTATAGAGAAGCTCCAGTAACGCGAGATAGTTTTCCAGATTCAACAATAAATTCATATTGTAGAATTAAGTTCAATATGAAATTGGTTTCAGGTAACAGCATATTCTTGAATCCTGATGAACAATTAATGAATAGCATTTCTGGACAAGGTTCGAGACAGGAAAGATAAACAAAGAGGAAAGATGTTACAGGTACCAATAAAACTATTTTTAGATTATCAAAAAGAGAAGAAAAGGTTAGATTGTATAGACAATAACAAACTGAATCCTAGAAGAGTTAATACATAAATGAAAACCCGTAGACACCGTTTCTCTATTTAAGCTTCTTCCCAAACAAATAACACAGTTTCTTGAATAGTCTCTTTTCATTGTGATACAAGGTGCATCATCATCTTTGACCCCATATCTCATTGACAAAATTGCAGAAAATTGAAGATTGATTGATTGATTGATTGATCCGTAACCATTTCCTGCGTTCGATGTAATCCCAAATTCCTTCCTTTATGAAGTTCCTCGATATTTAAATGCCTTTATCATCTTTGCAGAGCCATTGATGTTATTGTCCAGCTTTGACTAGAATGATGGGAATTCTATGCTTGATCGAGGGGGGCAAATCATGTGAAGAAAGAGAACGAGGGAAGAGAATGAAAAAAGTTGGGTGGGAACCATTCTTGAAATTGGTATCAAATGATGTAAAATCTGTTTATAAAAATGTAGGAGGCAAATGAAAGAATAACTGGAAGAAGGTATAGTGCTTTCTTGGTTGCAGCTACGTCCATTTTTTCCGATCCTTCTTCGACTATTGTTTCAAGCCTCGGAGCATTAGAAGCCTTGTGGGGAGATATCATGGGGGAGGGTGCAACTTCAACCCAATTGTGCATGTAGCTAATTTGTTTCCTCATGGTTGATTGTGTACGTATTACAAGTCTTTTTGAGAAAAAAAAAAGGATTTCTTGAGGTGATGATTAAATTGAGATTTGCTTTGTGAGAATAGAGAGGAAGCGAAAGATAGTTTATAATGAAGAAGAGTCGATGTGAACTTATGATGTATATATAAAGTTAAGTTTCAAGCGTAAGAAGAGGAAAATTCATGGTGGAAAATGAAAGTTACTACTTCGGAGAAATTCATGGCGAAAGAAATGGGCAAGTGTTTGGTTTAGATTGATTTTTAATTTAGTGAAAGAGCTTATGAAGTGGAGTCAAATTAACAGAACTATTTAATCTCCACACATTTACGTAAGATTAGGCACTAAATTCGTTTGAGCTGTGATGTTTATTGCATGAAATGAAGTCAAAGAAGAAATCTTTGGACTTTGGTATATGTTCATCTCGATCTATCTGGCTGTATATGGATTGAGCCTGCCTTGTTTTGGTTTCACTCAAACCGGGTCAAACCCCATCAAGTAAAGAGTTTGAATGGGTCTTAGACGGAACTCCAAGTTTCAGACAAATCGAAACTTATACAATCCTACTCGAGACCTATAAAATCATTGATTTGACATCTGTCATCTATTTTTTACACATAAAGTTATTGATTTGACATCCACCACCTACTTTTCTCCTCCAAACCCAACAACCAAACCTCAATCCAAGTCATATCTCAAAGTTTCAAAATCCACTAACTATTATTTAATAATATTTTACAATTTCAATATTCCATTGAAACCATTATCCAAATAGAGTTTCAAAGGTTTCGCCGAAACCTCTGAAACCATTTATTGAGACCAAACCGAGACCAAACCCAGTCAAACTACTTCCATATTAACCCTTATGACTCTTTTGAAAATAGTTTAGAGTTTAGACTCTATGTGATTTCACCCAAAGTAAATTAGGATACAACAATAGCGTCTTTAAGATTGAAATGAAAAAAACATCCCTATGGTTTGCTTAATTCTCAAAAAAAAAAAAAAAAAAAAAAAAAATACTTACCTTATTTTAGTTTGTAAGAAGTCTTTTGTGTTCAAAGGTTAAATCGTCACTTACCTGTGTTTCACTATGTAAGTTTTCTTCACAATCACATGATAAGCTACAGTTATATCAATCAGTAGCTAAATATACATTAAACACCCTATCATTGAAAGTAATTGTCAATAACACATCATGTTTGGTCGATCAAGTGGCAATGTTGAAGCCGGAACATATTAGAGATTAACTTGTTGGTTAACTTGATTCGCAAAATTACAAGAAAATCAACAGGTGATTGGTTTAGTGGAAGGGACTAGTCACTACAAAGTAGCGGACTCAGGTTCGAATCCCTGTTGGGAGAGGTATCCACATTAATGTGTCCAACTCGCCTCGAAAGGGATTAAACCTTGGAAAACAAAAAAAAAACAAAATTACAAGAAAGAAACGAAGCAAGAATGAAAACTGAAGAGTTAAAAACTCTCAAATTTTTCAATATCAATAATCATATGGTTCAAAGTTAATCTACAAGTCGGGCTATATAGCAAATAGGGCAAGACAGTGAAAATATGTCAAAAATGCCAAAAATAAATAAAAATAGACCACTTTAATAAAATAAGACATTCTGTCCAAATTTGAGGACTAGGTAAAAGCAAAGGTATTATTATTATTATTTTTTTAACTCTGTTTTTAACAATATATGAAATAGTTAGAGTGAATTTACTCTTTGATATCTGACTCTTATGGATATGTTATTTCTTTTTCTGCAGGTGCACTTTTGGCTTTGGACATATCATGAATATTGCAAATTTCAGGCAATAAATAGCAAATCATGTATGAAATCAGATAAGCTGAAACTGAATACTCAATAGAGTTGCTTTATGAATTAAATGTCACGTTTGGACTTTACTGACTTTCAATTCATTTCATTTCTTTCATATTCTTATCCGTTTATTTTTTCTTGGGTGCCCTTCTTCAAGGGTAAACCCAAATTTGTACTTTCTGAAATTCATCCCATCAATATCTAGTTACCTGGTTGACACGGCGGATCGACCTGGAGAATATATACAAGTTGAAGTGTAAATGAGAGTTCAAATTAATATATTAAGTTTAAGCTCGACTCAATAAACTGAAAACATAAAGTTTATGAATTTATTTTCTAAAGCTACTCAAGCTCGACTCAACTAAAGCTCATTCAACATCAATTTGTTTAGATATCTTGTTAAATTTAAACACAATCTTGATAAAAACGAAAAAAAAAACTCAAATCAAACTTAAACTCAGGCTCAGTCACACCCCATACATTGCCATTATATTTGGGCAAAACACACAAAAAAAAATGCTTAAACTCTGTTTTGTCAAATAGTTTCCGAAGGTCCTTGTAAATTATTCACACTATTCACCCTGTCGCAAGCAATGGACAGGTTTTACAAAAACTTTAGCACACTCATATATGATAGTAGCAATGATCAGAAGAGCTTAAATCTATGTAAACAAGTGGAAGACAACCCGAGTCCAAAGATTATTCAAAACTATTATCTTAAAACTTGTTCAAATAGATCACTCTTGCCCTTTTGACAAAACTGTAGTTAACAAATAAGACAAATATAATGACTTAAAAGCAAAATAAAGTTTTTGTATAAATTACTAAACTTTGCGTACAAAAATCATACACGGATAAGAAACCCCCACTTGTCCGGAATTTTTCCCAAGATAAGAATACTTTTCAGCTCTTAACTGATAGTGCTATTTGACCCGTAAATCAATAGCCAGTTGGCATTGCAAGGCAGCCTTTTACGCAAACCCTGAAAAGCGAAAAATCAAAACTTACGATACCAACAAAAGGCGATCTTTGAATATATATTGTTCGGGTCCACACAAAAACACATAGCACTTTGTGACCCCAGTGATGAAGTTAAGTCTTTATCTTCTTGCATGATCCAAATGAGAATTCTAGCATTGTTATCCTGCAATAAATTTCAATAGTAAGAGTCGGCACAAAAAGCTTAATATAATTAAAACTTTGACAAGGACCACCTGACTCAATAGCATAAAGGTAAATTTTACTTTATTCTAATACTCCTATATATAGAGCAAAAGCTCACAACTATAAACTCAAACCAAGATACATACTTAAGTTGTCTAAAACTCAATTTCCCCCCTCCAAGCAACACATATCTTGAGGCTCTAGCTAATAACAAGTTTTCGAGCACTTAAAGAGAAAATGGCAAATCTCCGTATTACCAGATTCATTACTGAAGTGGCACCTGCACAATATATAAGTGTTATGAGACACAGATCATCAAAGATCTTGGAAACAATACACGAAGAGGAGAAAGAAGCTTATACAAATGATAGTTTCATTGCTTCTGTTCCATCTCTTACTACAACCAAGGCTATGCATTTTTTCACTGAGGTTCAGAGATCTCGATCTGTCTTTCACAAGTAAAATTTTACTTTATGCGCTTATCTATGAGAAATTCTAAGTTTCAGACACAGTTCTCTCTGGTCTAGTTTTGGATATGCAGTATTTTAATCGATACCCAAAACCCACTGAGAATGTAACGTGTATTAGCAACGAGAGAGTGGAAGGAATATTATGTTGAATATTTCAGTACTTTGTTGCAAGCACAAACTTGTCCGTCAACTTATAAATGAACTTTGTCTTTTCTTCTGGAATCTTACTTTGTATTGTTGTTACTTAACATGCCAATGTTGTGAATTCTGATAAAATGAAAAGAAACATAAAGAGAATATTGGAATCCTGAGTTAGACTCTTCTACAAGTCTACGAGTTTCATTAATTTATTGTGTTTATGGTTGCATAACATGGCTTGGTCTAATTTATTTCCCAAATCCATTTGCTATCCAACAGTGTTTTTCATATTCCTATTTCAGTCAAAACAACAAAGCAAGTAGCAACTATATACTTGAACTAATAATTGATAACTGATCTGTCATGCAACATGACAATTAAAAATGCAGACTTTGAAGATAAAGAGGATAAATAAAGTGTAATCATTAATAAATATCAAAATTTGCATCGAGTCTCTTCTCAAGTTATGCATCATATGCCAAACATACAAGTTCAGGGCCAATCAAATTTGTAGCACAATAAGAAAAGAGACTCGTGACAAGTAAATGCAGAAATGGTGACATCTTTAATCTCTTAGAAGTTAGAACTTAAGTAGAAAACTTTCAAGCAATGAAATTTGTCTGGGAACACAGTGCTCCTTTTTTGTTCCATAATTTAATAAAGTTAATCAAAAAAAAAAAAAAGTTAATCAAGAAAAAAAAGTAAGCACATATGCTTTTTCCAACAAGAATCAACTATAAACAAGCCTTCATGTTTTTCTCCGTTCATATCACTTCTACAAGAGTGGCAGTGCTGGCAGTTTTACGGTTGGTCAATCTAGTGAAATAACTAATGAAAATAATGAGATTGTAATTAATATGAGTCACAAACACTCACCTTTAACCAAAAGGAAGGAAATTAGCAGAGTGTACAAGACATCATTTGCAAATACGACTCCCATTTCGTTCAAAAAACATCTTCCTTCTTCCTAATAGCACCAGATCGCTTGCCATTAACCTTGCGTTTATTGTATTCTTCTGATTCAATACTCTCTTTCAATCTTTCCAAAGCTGAAACGAGAAAATGCAATTGTCAGAGGAAGAAACTAATAATATAATTAGAATCAATTTCGCTTAATCTTTACCATTTGTGAGGATAAAAAACTACCTGAACTGTACATGGAGTGAAGTGACTCTATAGACTCAGATGGAACAGAATATTCTGGACATGATTCATTGTCAGCTTTTTGTAACAGCTTTTTGAATCGCTTAACCTGAAATCAACACATCGAGTAAATCCCAAATGCAAAATAAAAACAGGCTAGACATCTTTATATGCTTAACTCAAGTTGGATTGCTGCTATCATCAGAACATCATTAGAGAATTTACAAGGAAAAAACTAACTTTGCAAGGTCGTACGGCTGTATAGACGATCAGCAACAAAGCATAAAAAGAAAAGACTAGAAAAAAAAGAAATTACCATAAAATAAGCATCTGAAAAGAAATGACACCATAAAAGAATTAAAAGGTTGTGCTAATCATTGGTAAAATGAAAAGAATCCTACAACAATAATCACTACTCTAATTTAAATTAAACTCAAACTTTTACAAAAAGACTAGTTAATAACCAAAGACTATTATAAACTTTTTTATTTTTAAAGTAGTACCCCCCCCCCCCCAATATTTTATTTGGCTTGGAGTAGATAAGATTTAGGTGAAATTTTTGGCTAACTTTAGTAGTGGTTAATAGTTAGAAGAGTCACATCATAAATTTAAGTGAGACCTGCTTTTTTTGGTTGAGCCTTATCTTTAAAAAAATCCTAATTTCAAGACGTTGAGCTTTAATTAAGGACATGCTACTTTGGGATATAATGGTAATGCATAAGTTTATCTTTCGGATTAAATATTTCCAATGAAAGAGGCCTTATGTTTGAATGTGAAACTATACATGTTTACTATAACAACTACGAAAATCTAAAATGCAACGACAAAAGAGGCTACATACAAATAGCATCATTTTCAATAAAAAGTACCTCGCCTTTAGGAAGCAGGGTGAAGCAACGCCCAGTCTGCCCTGCCCTTGCAGTTCGACCAGCCCGGTGAACATAGGTTTTAATAAATGCAGGCATGTCATAATTGATTACATTTTTTATCCCTTCAACATCCATTCCTCTAGTCATCGCATCAGAGGAAATAAGTACTTGTATATCTCCTGCTCGGAATGCCCTCAATGTCTTGCTGCAATAATCGTGCCACGTCAGCACAATATTAGCATTGTAAACTGATCGTGTAACAAATACTAGGACCAAGTTGAATGCCCTATGACCCTAAAATTTGACTTATATTATAAATACAAGAAAATATTACAATCTAAGGAAGAAATTTCTGTGTTATAATAAGTGCGCACATAGAAGCGCATGAGCACTGCAGCCTACTATCAACTAAGTAAATTAAGGAGAACTACCCTTCAATAATTTCGAAACAAGACAAGAAGAACATAAATATCTGACTTGATACTTTTCTTTCGAGGCGAGGGGGTGGGTAGACAATAGATCATCTACCACAAAATTGGAAATGTGAGATGAATCAAGTCAAATTAGATCGATTAGCTGTTTGGCACGAGGCATGAGCATTTTAGCAAAGTTCAGGAGAAATAGAATTAGGCCTCTATAGCATACATATACAAACACGCACATATAAATGGAAGAGAGGTGGGAGGCACACGATGCTATGTCCTAAACTTCACCTCCAGTTTGTGCTTCAATAATTCAATGTAGTCACTCCATATAATATCTAATCAATGAACTAGAAAATATTGCTACCTAAATATGTCGGGCCTACCTTCTTATGAACTGACGTTGAAGACGGGAGTACTCTTTGATCTTAATTTGGACGTCACCAAAGTGATTCAGTAATGTACATAATCTGTGGGTTGACTCAACAGATGATGTGAACACAATACACTTCTCCCCTTGTAGTGTTTCCAAAAGTGCAAGTAGATAAAGTGGTTTAAGCTTGGATTCACATATCTGCATATGGATTAAAGTTAACGTAAATATTTCAGATAAATGCAACTTCGTTTATATAGAATTCCAAAAGATATTTTTCGAGTGTAATAAAATGTAACATAGACCTGTAATAGTATATAAGAAATTTACTCTGGCATGCAAATCAGAGCACGTGGACTTTGAAAGCATAAATGTAAAAAGGCAACGATTTGGTGTATTTCATCAGGTTTGACATACCACTTTAAAGGATTTTAGCTGTTCAGGAAGTTGGTAGCGCGTTTTCCCAGTAGTTAAGAACAAAGGATGGTGAAGATCAAGCTGCGCAAGCTTACTTGGATCCTGGGTTAGTGTTGCTGATAGAATCATCTTTACAAGCCTTGGGTGTGGCTTACCTTTGAACCCCCGTTCAACACCACTGCATCAATCCCAAGTAGTTTCCGAGTGAAAAAGTAGTTATAATTGAGTTCAAATTTTACAATCTTAAAAAATGACGCATTGGATAGTTTGACCAAAAAAATGAAATAGCTAGGTCAAACATCAAAGAAATATGTATTCCACGCCAATGTATAAGTAACGGAAATTAAACAGAAGATAATTACAAAAGAAAAAATAAGCAAAACTAACAATCTTCTGATGGTCTTCAGTGAACCAAATGTAGGGGGAATATTGTTGTGTGCAAATGGAAAAGGACTTTGATTCCATGAGTATGCCAATCGGAGGACATTAGGTAGCCAGGATTGATAAGCCTCCCTAAGTAACCGATCTGTTTCATCAACCACCTGAATCAGTACTTTCTGTCAGTCTAGATATTCATGAATAGGATGCGGCGTTTTAAATAGAGAGACACAATTAACTCGGTCTTGAACATAATCAAAGTTTGGAAACAGCTTGTATGGTCAACCAAATATCATGTTTATTAACCAAGATGCTCAAGTATGCTCGATAAATACTTGAATTTTGCTCAAAGAATCGAAGGACCCAGTTAAAGTTAAACATAAGGTTAAAGTTCAGCTCAAGTCAACAATATAAATGATCTGGTCAAAACTTAGAAACATGATACATAGAACTAAAAAGAATAGATGCGAAAGAAGCAAATGATCACAAAATCCAAGTTTTGAAATAAACAGTTTCAAAGCACAAGCATACATCAAGCATGTCAACCATATAATGAAGAAACTTTTACCAACAGATTCAACAAGAAGACTACATAAAACTATAGTAGCCAAAATACGAAAACATATGCAAAACTGCTGCAAGAAGAGCAAGAGAATCACTTACAAGATAACAAAGATGCTCGAGTGTAAAACCCTTGGTATTGTTAACATGGTCCATAAGCCTTCCTGGTGTGGCTACAAGTATGTCCACTGCACTTCTTAACTCCCGAGGAAAATCTTCAGGGTCGTAACATAAGCCGGCCTCCAGCTTAGGTTGCTCGATGAGCTCCGAGATCTCATCTGCGATAGACGATTGACCAACTGCTAAACCCACAGACAAACCCACTGCAGGAGCCAAAGCAGCAAATATATCCTTCACCTGAAAAGAATAACTTAATGTAAAGATACCTTATAAATAGCATATGAACAGCATAAATATCAATCAAAAGAGACAGAATAATGTATAACCTGTAGAGCCAAATCACGAGTGGGCAACACCACCAAAGCTCGAAGACATTTGACTGTGCGAGTGGAAAGCATCTGTACAAGTGGTAAAGCATAAGCAAGAGTTTTTCCGCTTCCTGTAGGTGAATTTATACAAAGATCACGCTCAAAAGAACCAGGTCCAATTGTCTCTTGCCAAACTGCTACTTGTACTGGAAATAGTGAATTGATACCCATTTTTCTTAAAGGTTCCTCTAACCTAAGAATTAAAACTGCAATAACTCAGTAGCAGCAAATATATAAAAATGAATAGAAAAAATGAAGAAAGGGGATATTGATAAACACCTGGGGTCAAGAAAAGGGAGGGAATTGAGGGGGAAAGAGTCGTAGATAGTAATATCGATTGGGTCTCTCATCCATGGTAGCACCGGCGTATTTTTCTTGCTTTTTTTCTGCTCAGTAGCCGACGACTCCGCCATTGTAAAGCTTGAATTTGTTCTGCTTCAACAGCTATTCTTCAATTTTTGTGTATTGGGGGTTTAGCAAGGTTTTAATCTGGGCCAATGGGGGTTGGTTTCATTAATTATCATACATAAAAAAAAGGTTGGTTTATAATTTTGAGGCCCAATAACTGGGGATGTGATGGGCTGGATTTCAGTGGCCTTGTTTGGATGTTTTTAATATGGGCCCTGTTTGGTTATCAGAATGAGGCCCAATTACTTACTCTAGCTATCCTATTGGTAAAAAAAAATTAATACAAGTAAAACCCATATTAAATTGATATATAAAATTTATTTATGTGTTGTGACAACATTTCAAATGCAATCCTAGGACATGTTTGTTTGGTGTTTGTGAGAAGCACTGAAATTTTGTGAAATAATCTCGATTTGATTAATGTTGCGTTTTTTAGTTTGAGTGAGTGATTTAGAAAATAAAGTAGGTATAAGTTTTTTGGAATAGTTATATTGTAAGTGTAAGCATGGATCAAAGTTTCGTTTTCGATATATGTTTCGGTCAGTTAATACAAGAATTTTTTCGAAAAATTTTCGGAAAAATTATGAAAAAAGTTCCTAAATTAAGAAAAAAAAAAGTTTCATGACAAATATTGAGTTTCGAAAATACATCTTATTTTCGTTTCGATTGATTCAAAAACATAAATTTTTCGATGTTTTCGACGGAAATGATGGAAATTTTGATCCATGGGTGTAAGATATGTAAGGCTTTAAGTCAAATCATATTTATTACGTGAGATAAGTTGTGTAAGAGATTAGTTACTTTATGTCAAATAAAAGTATAATTTGTATAAAAAAAACTATTATTTGTTTGTCTTTTGGGAAATAGTTTCAGATACAACTTGAAAAATGATAAATTTATTTTAAAAAGTATAAATATATTTGTTAGGATAAATCCACTTGACTAAGGCCTCATCTCCAGCAATAATTGCTTCTTATTTGTGTCAATTGCTATAGATATCTTTAATATTTTGATTATTTTTTTTTTTACAAAATGAAACTGTGAAAGAGGAAATGACAAAAGAATGATCTTTTCAACTTGTTTAGAAAATGCATAGTCAGATAATTAAAAAAAAAAAAAAAAAACATTGAAAATTTAACTCAATTATGCAACACCGGTTGGCAACACGATTTATTAAATGCATTAAAAATATCCAGGATCAATATTTTACCTCAATTATGTGGAAGAAGTTGGTAATAATTCAATTTATTTATATAACAGTGATTTAGATTTAGAATTAGAAAGAAACAATCAACGTACAAGCAGAAAAAGTACGGCGTCAAACAATTATTTTTCTATCAATTCGTATATTTTCCAAACGTGTTCGTCATTGTTAGATCAGATGTGGTTTTAGTTTCAATTTTTTTTTCATATCTCAGCAGATTCAATGATTTGTCGAACTTGTTCTTGTATTAGTTTAAAATTGTAATAATAATTTATAACTCGTTAGAGTATTTACAATTAATGAAAATGAAATTGTCATCTTCAATCTAGTACTTGAAGATTAACAAAAAATAGTATTTTTTATTATTAAATAATAAAATGAATAGTATACTTACGAACGAATTCGAGTACAATCCCGAAGTCATCCGAGCTATAACTAGGTAGTTATAGGCTGCTGGTAGCTTATAGAAGAAAATATTTGTGACTACGTAAATAAAATATTTAGACATTCAGAAGTTAGACAATTGAGAATAATTTGCATTTATAAAAGTCTCAACGTTGAAAACAAAAACGTTTACTGCAATAATTGTAGGAGTTAATAAAATAAGCATTAAAAAACTTAAAAATGATCTCTAGCACATTCCAAAATTTGAAAAGACTTTAATTTATGACCCTTGACCACTTAGCAGCAAATTTGACAAAATAATTCATATTCTTTTTTAAAAAGGTTAATTCCGAAGGAGAAATCTCCTTCTGTGTCAAAGGTGGGGGTGCACATGGTACGGTTCTGCGGTATTTTTAAAAAAATTTGTACCGTATGAATTAATGCGGTTTTAAAAAACTCAAAACCAAACTAGAGTTTTATGAACCATATCAACAAACTTGGTTTTGTGCGGTTCCGATATAGTACGGTACGATATGATTTTGCGATTTTTTCGAACAAACTTTTTTCATGCAATTTTCAATTTCTTATATAATTGATAACATAGTTGATAATTATAAAAAAAACTAATAATATAATATATCTTACAAACTATTTTTTTACATTAAAAAAAGCATTTGAAAAGAAAATGTTCACAAATTTGACGCTATAGTTCGACCGAATTGAATAAAATTAATTGATTAAATATTTAATCATTATTTTTATTATGTGAAGAAACTTATTATTTGGTATTTGTTGTCTAGAATTTTTGCATTTTAAGTTTTCAACATCTAACAAGTTTAATTTGTGCTAAATCAAAGCATATATTTTTTTAGTTGAATGCTAGCAATTTAGTAATTATAAACTATGATGGCCTATAATATAAATTATAAATAATATAGTATTCAATAATATTTGATTATAAATTTATAAATATAAATTTATAAAATTTAGTTGTAAATAAAAAAAAATGAATAGTTAATTCATGTTTCTTTTCAATTCGGTACAGTACGGTTTTTTACGGTATGAGAAGTCTAAAATCAAAACCATATCAAAATACTGGGTACGGTTTTCATCCATACCAAGACCCTTGATTTTGAGAAAAAAAAAAATCTAACATTCAGTACGATTTGGTACAGTAAGGACGGTCCGGTACAATTTTGAAAACCATATGCACCCCTAGTCAGAGGTCCCTGACCAGGAAGAATGTAAATCGAGGAATGTACACAAATAACTACGTTCTAAGAAAAAGAGCTAACAAGATATCAACCCCAACATAAACTTAAAGTGAAAATTTGTACCATACAAAGATTCCCCACATCTATGATCTATCAACTTTTTTGTTTCTCATCTAACAATCGTATATTCTGGAAAAATTCGTCATCCTAACTTTTGAAAGAGGACTGCTTTTGATTGGTCAATTTTGGGTAATAGTTCTATGTGTAAAATTATTAGTAATTTTAAAAAAAATCCTATAACTTTGAACGAATCTTTCTAAAATAAACTTTTAATTTAATTACATTAGGTAAACATTTAGTTCTTGAACTTCTATTCTATCTCAATTTAAGTCAACCGTGAATTTGTTTTTCATCAACTCCCTTGTACTTTAAAAAACATTACATAAACATCCAATATCCGTTAGTTACTAACACTGTCAATTTTTAATTGAATTTTTTAAATTACCCCTAAATATATTTAATAGTATAATTAAGAGAGTTTTTCAAACGTTCAAAAATACAAGAGAGTTTTATGCAAATATAAAATATATAAGAAAGTTCTGCACAAATACTTTTAAATACATGAAAATTTAACGCAAATATTAAAAAATACAAGGGGATTTTACGTTGATATGGTTACATGCGTTCCACACAAGGTTTTAGGTACGCATTAACTTGTTTCTAAACTATTTTTCCCAGTGGATGAAATTTAGAATTACATACCTACACAATTTATTATCAATAATCAAAGTATAATAAGAGTATGAATTTGGGGAATTCACTTTAAACACTTGTGTAAATATGCAATTTTTTTAGTAAATGGTGAATATCACTACATCATAAAATCTATTTAATTATTATCAAATTACAAAAATAAATCAGCTTATCAATACTAGTACTAAATCAGATAAGTACCTATATTAGTTGAATCCCAAATACATCTTGATTTGGGGACCTTAGCTTTTGGGGAAAATTGCTTTTTTGGTACCATAGGATATGTTGACTTGCACTTTTGGTACCATAGGATATGTTGACTTGCACTTTTGGTACCATTGGATATGAAAATGCAAATTTGGTACCATAGGATAGGTTTTCATTGCAATTTTGGTACCAAACCCAATTTTTCTACAAAGTTAATGGCAATTTACCCCCTACTAAATGCATAATGTTCAATTTAACCCCTCGTGGTTTAAAAAAGAGCATTTTACCCCTTGAAATTTTGTTAAAATTTCACATCGCCTTCCTGATAATTTTATAGGCGGCACTTAATCCACTTTTATTATGATAATGTGATTTTTTACCCATTGTGTTATGATAAATGTGGCAATTTATCCCCCTATGTTAAATAAAATAGTTTGCATGGATACTCTCAATTTCGGCAAGTGAGTTACAATCTCCGGCTGAAGGGAGTAAATTGCTTCATTAAAATTTTACAGGGGGTAAATTGATTTTTTTCAAATTATAGAGGGATAAATTGAACATTATGCATTTCGTATGGGGTAAATTGCCATTAACTTTGTAGAAAATTTGGGTTTGGTACCAAAATTGCAATGAAAACATATCCTATGGTACCAAATTTACATTTTCGTATCCAATGGTACCAAAAGTGCAAGTCAGTCTATCCTATGGTACCAAAAAAGCAATTTTCTCTTAGCTTTTGTTATTAGATCACATCGTATCGATCAAATAAGCACACATCTTATAATGTTCAATTTACCTACTTGTCATTTGAAAAAAGAATACTTTATCCCTTTGTATTATGTAAATGTGGCAATTTTTTTTTTTTTTTTTTAGAACCAAACAGGGGAGTACCATTAATGATCAAAATATTCGGAGATAACAATGTCCTGAATGAAACTAGGAATAGAACTAGTAAAAAGAAACACTTGAGAGGCTAGTTTAGCAAGGTGATGTGCAGCTCGGTTGTTCTCCCTAATTGTATGGAGAATATGAAAATCTTCTAAGCCCAAAGCTAATCTTCTAATATCATCAAAGATGGCCCCTAGAACACCCATTGAGGAAGCTGGGCTCCGAATCCTTGAGACCACCGGCAAGCAATCCCCTTCAAGTATCAAGTGATTCCAACCCGATGCAATACTAAACTCTAAAGCACGAAGCGCTGCCGTAGCTTCTGCTGCTTCAGGATCTAGCGGTAATGGTAGTGAAATTGCTTTCCATCCCAAGCAATGGCCTGAACTGTCTCTTGCAATAAAACCGAGTCCAATAGTTGAACCATCCTTAGAGATAGTTGCGTCCATGTTTACTTTAACAAAGCCTTCCGGAGGAGGAGACCACCGAGGAACGGATCTGTCCATTGGAAGATTAGTTCTACAAAGCAAGGCCAATTGGAAACGTTCGCTGAAATCTTTAGCAAATCCTATGAGTATATTAGGCGAAATATCCTCTGATTCCCAAACCCATTTGTTTCTACTAAACCACAACCACCAAGTTAAAATAACAGCAAATCCTAACTCCTTCGCATCAGATTTTGAGCTTAAGAAACGAAACCAAGCTTCCGTGTCTTCCGTCTCCAAGTGATAATGCGCAAACGGAAAATTTGACAACAGTAAAGAAGACAATGGAGGACTGTTTCTGTCTCGAAACCACAGCGAGGACATGTGTTTTCGGTTGGGACTCGTCTTTTCAAGAGAAGTTGTCGAACCGGAAGAGCCTTTGAGCAACAACTCCATACGAACAATTTAACTTTTGGTGGAACATGGAGCTTCCAAATCCAACCCCAATCTCGAGTACTTCTCTCACTCGGACCACCAGAATGTGCTTCCAAAGCTAAGATCTTTAATTCCCGAATCAAACGATAAGCTGATTTTACCGTATAAGAACCAGAGCGATCGAAGTGCCATATTACTTTATCACTGCCTTGTCTAGTGCCCAGGGGTATAGATAAAATACTCTTGGCCTCTGATTCCCAAAATAGGTTCTCAATCAATTCTTTATTCCAGCTCCCAGTAGACTCATCAAAAAGAATTTTTACCTTACTGTTTAGATCAACTTGATGTGGATGTGAGCAGATTTTGAAAGCATGAGGACGGGGCAGCCAACTATCTTTCCAAATTCGGATAGAATTTCCATCTCCAACCCTCCATCGAAGTCCCGAATCAAGAATCTTCTTTGTTTCCCAGATGCTTCTCCAAGTTAGAGAAGGATTCGACCCCAGAGGTGCTTCCAAAAAATCACAATTCGGAAAATATTTCGACTTGAGCACTCTACTCAAGAGGTTGTTCGGGCATGTGATAATTCGCCAAGCTTGTTTTGCCAAAAGAGCCGAGTTAAAGGAATTTAAATCTCGAAATCCAAGACCTCCATCTCTTTTACTAGAACACAACGAATTCCAATTAACCCAATGTATTTTTTTTGCATCTTTTTCGTCCCACCAGAAGTTAGCAATCATCGAGTTTATCTCTCTAATAAGGTATTCCGGGAGTTTGAAGCAACTCATTAAATATGAGGGGATTGCTTGAATAACTGATTTGATGAGTACTTCCTTACCGGCTTTAGAAAGCGATCTAACTCTCAAGCTTTGAAGACGACTCCAAACTCTTTCTCTAATGTAGTCAAATACTTCCCTTTTTGAACGTCCGACAACTAGAGGGAGCCCCAAATATTTTCCGTGCTTCAGTTCTCTTCTAATAGGAAGGTAACCCAAAATAGCAGCGATATCCTCTTCACGGGTATCTTTAGTAAATACCACACTAGATTTTTCATAATTAATGTCTTGGCCTGAAGCGAGTCCATATGAGTAAAGGATGTTTTGTACACAATAGGCTGCTTCCGTTGTAGCCTGGCATAAAATTAAAGTGTCATCAGCAAACAAAAGGTGAGATATCCTTGGAGCATTTGGGCTGACTGCAACTCCACGTAAATGTCCCCTCCTTTCCTCCTGATAGATAAGAGCACTTAAACTTTCTGCGCAAAATAAGAACAAGTATGGGGAAAGGGGGTCTCCTTGACGGATACCCCTTTCCGGTCTGACAAAACCAACTTGAGAACCATTAAGAATAAAAGAATAAGTCACTGATGTAACACAAGTCATAATCAAATTAACGAATCTCAAATCAAAACCTAAACGGATCATAACTGTTCTTAAAAAATCCCACTCTACTCTATCGTAAGCTTTGCTAAGATCCAACTTTATGGCCATTTGGCCCACCTTACCACTTGTTTTGTTCTTCATATAGTGGGTCGTTTCAAAAGCTACAAGCACATTATCAGTAATTTGCCTACCCGGCACAAAGGCAGATTGGGAATCCGAAATAATTGAGTTCATAATGGGTTTGAGACGATTTGCTATAGTCTTAGAGGCAATTTTATAAACAACATTACAAAGACTAATGGGACGAAATTGGGATAAGAGTTCAGGTTCAGCACATTTAGGGATAAGAGCAATATTAGTGATGTTACAATTAGGATCAAAATTGCCATTATTGAGAAAATCGAGCACCCAAATAACAACATCGTTACCTACAACAGACCAATATTTCTGGAAAAAAAGAGGGGGGAACCCATCAGGGCCCGGGGATTTGAGGGGATACATAGAAAAAAGTGCTCGATGTACCTCATCTGCAGAGAATGGCTGAAGAAGATACTGATTATCCTCCAAACTCACCCTAATTCTCAAAGCACTTAATGCCACGTCCATATCCGATTCCGAAGGATGAGTCGAAGTGAAAATATCCCTGAAATACTCCACAATAGCGGATTCCAACTCCTGATCCGTTCTACACAAAGAACCATCAGCCTTCCTCAGATTCTTAATCTTATTTTTTTTCTTTCTACCCGAGGCCCTACTATGAAAGTACCTTGTATTACGGTCCCCCTCCCGCATCCAATGTGCCTTGGCCCGCTGCTGCCACATCTTTTCCTCCTTATCTAAAATATCTTCAAGTTCCATAGTGAGCATATGCTTCTGATTTTTGGACTCAGTTGTGATCACCCCTGTTTGAAGGACATGGATTCTCTCTCTAAGTTTCTTAGCTCTCATGAGAATGTTTCCAAATGAGTTACTACTCCAAGCTTCTAATTCTTTCTTGCATTGATCCAATTTCTCCCAAATTCTATTCCCACGGTTCTGTAAATCCCCCTCATGCCAAGAGTTCTCAATCACCCGAGTACACTCCGAAGCTTCTGTCCAAACAGATTCAAACATAAATCTTTTTGCTCTACTATGATGTCTATCCGGCTCTTGGTCAAGTATACGGAGGAGAATTGGGGCATGATCGGAACCCCCAAACTTGAGGTGTTTTACATGGCTAAATGGAAACTTATGGAGCCACGAATGAGAGATACAAGCTCTATCTAGACGTTCATTAACCGTGCGAGGAGACTCCCAACCATTTGACCAAGTAAAGCGATACCCCGAGAAACCGATATCCGACAAACCTGCATCGAACAATGCATTTCTGAAATCTCGTAATTGGTATCCCGGAGTAAGATTCCTTCCTTCTTTATCAGCATGAGTCAAGATAGCATTATAATCACCGATACACACCCACGGCAGATTACTCATACCCGACAGTCGTCTCAAAAGATCCCATGATTTTTTCCTTTTTGAAGTATCCGGTTCCCCATAAAAACCCGTTAACCTCCACCCTGTAGGATTATCGTCCTCTAAAATATGAACATCAATGTGGTTGATAGAAAAACTTTGAAGCACCACATTAGCATCCTTCCTCCAAAATAATGCAAGACCCCCTGATTTTCCCCTAGAGTCAACACTAACACCATTCAAATCAAACTTATTTTTTAGAAAATCTATCTTCCTCCCCTTGGATCTGGTTTCAGAGAGAAAGATAAATTGAGGGTTAAAATCTCGGATGTGTGATCCGAGCGTCTGAACTGTCAAGGTCCCCCCCAACCCTTGACAGTTCCAGGCTAAGCAATTCATATTTCTAGGCGGGGCTGCCCGGCAGCCTCCGCCTCTCCGTTAGCACGTAGAATTATCTTCGAAGGTCTCGATTGATCAACTGAAGAGTCATCATCCTGCTTAAATATGTCAGTAACCAACAGATTCTCTGGAAGGTCCGAAACCCGTTTCCTTTTATTCAAACCCCCCTGCAGCTTATTAATTCCCTGTACCAAATTTTGAAGATTGGGGATTTTCATAAAATTGGAAGGAGGAAACATATTCTCTTTCCCTTTTCCTCTCTTCTTCTTTTCTTGGCCAGTATTTAATTTTCCAGTCTCATGTTCAAGTTTGATAGGGACTGTGAACAGTGGAGGAGATTTACTTGTAGTGTTTTGGTTTCCTTGTGGCAGGTTTAAGAGTGGGGATTTGTGAGGTAATATGGATTTAGGTTCAGGTACATGGGTTTTGGAGGGGGCGATAGAGATTTTCTGGATGACAGGTTCAAAATTGAGATTAGAAGAATATGAGTGTTGGTTTGGGTTAGTAGGGACTGGGTTAATAGTTGAATGCTGGATATGGGTAGAGTTCGGTTCAGATTTAATTGGTTTAGTATGGCTGGAGTTCAAAATGTATGTGGACTTAGCAAAATGGTTCATGTCAAGTGGGCTAGCAGAGAGGGGTAGTTTATTATTGATTGAATGGATCAGAACATCGGTAGGAATGATTGGGCTAGAATTAATGGAATTTACAGTCCTATTTTCATTCGGGTCATGGGCTTGTTTAGGAATTTGGGTTGTGGGTTTGACTTTGACGGTTTCAACAATAGATGGGGATGAGACTTCTATTAATCCAGTACCATCTAGCCTAGCTTGGTGGTAAAGATTTTTGCCACAATTAAGGGCAGATGAATCGCAAGGGGGGATTATTGGCTTAGAGGATGAGGGGTTAGTTATGGGAAGAGGGTTGACGGATTTAACAAATCCCTGAAAATCCGCAGTATCAACATTATCACCTAAAATAATTCCCTTACCTTTCTTTGACGTCACCGGAGGCTGAACGGAATCTGTAACCGGATTTGGAGAAAATATACTAGCCCCAGTAGCTTTCCTATCGCCAAATGATCTAGAGTTGAGTTTATTGTGGCTGTAAACATAAGTACCAGCCGCCTCTTGCCACCCATAACTCGAAGAACTCCCAGTTTTATCTGCTCTTAACCAAGGCCCGTATGGTAAATCCTCCATTGGAATTTCTTCTTCCCCCTGGTATCTTTCACTGCAAGCTCTCGAAACATGATCAAACAAACCGCAATGATAACAAAAGTTGGGTAATCGTTCATACTTAAATTTGACCATGAAAGCATCACCGCGATCATTGTAAATTTTCATTACCCTAGGAATTGGTTTTGTGATGTCGATTCCCACTCTAGCACGAACAAATTCCCCAATAAATGAGCCCTTAGAAACAGGGAGTGTACCACGAAGTCTGCCCAATTTCTTGCAAATTTTTTCAATCATTTCTTTGTTTGACTTACCCAGTGGAAGACCAGAAATTTGTACGAAGAAATCGCACCAACTAAGATCAACTCTTGTCGGATCTTCATCTGGTTGAACCGAGTTTAGTACTACAAGTCTTTTTTCATATGACCATGGACCACCTTCGAGCGCTCTACGCCAATCAATCTTATGATAGAACGAAAAGATTAATCGCCCATTACAAATTTGCCTAACATCCATTCCCTTTCCCGGGCTCCATGCTTTTGCTAAAATACTCTTAACCGTCTCCAGATTTACCGTGCGATCACCCATAATTTTTCCAACCAAGAGTAATTCCGTAGAAGAGTTATGTTTATCCCAATCATCCCCTGATAAACAGAAACCAGTCTCAATCTCCGTCAAATTCATCTTCGAAGCCAAATCAAAATCAGAAAAGTCCATGGTGTTAAAAACTTGAGAATTAGAGTGACGGTAGAAGGATAATTAGAATAAACCCAGCCAAATCCCTACAGATAAGACAAAACAAACAAAAAGCCAGAACAAGTGAGAAATAAGAGTAAGAAAGGGGAAAGACTGAGAGCAAAGAAACTAAAACACTAATAGAGAGAGCAAAACAAATAACAACGTGTCGATCATAGCAAAATCATGATAAATCAAGTGGGACATTAAGCAACAGTAGATCCAAAGAAGCTAAAAGAAAAAAGAGAAAAGTGAAATTGCCATTATGTAAATGTGGCAACTTACCCTAATATGTTATGAGGTAAATTGCCATTATCTCCATCTTAATCATGTATGATGGATCTAGACTAGACGATACATATATACTAGAGGGAAGCAAGAAATCGACTAGTAATAAATAATAATTCCAAGCTAGAGAGAAACCAAATTTCATAGCTAGGGTTCCCCACGCATGCAGAAGCCAAACTTGAATATATAGTACCGTACATAACGTACCATTTAATTTGACAATTCAATTTTGCATGCATGCCTTAATGGCCTAGAAATCACCAACGGGAGGAATTGTCAATTAATGGTATTCAATTCAAGTATTATGTACAATTCATATGTCATCTCATATGTTTAATGGCTTTGGAGTTTTTATTGAATCTAATACTTGCACATTTCTTGAAGAGAATGGAAAAGAGAGATAATTTTTATTAAATCTGATAATGAGACTTAATAAAGTTAGTGATATTGCCAGAGTAAGGATTATTGCTGTCAGAATAATTTTTTTTTTCATTTTCTAATTTGCTCCTTCTAGTTAAAAGTCATGAAAATCTATATTTATTTGTTCCCAAAATACCCTTATTATTTACTAACGACCCATTCTTCTCTCTCCTATTAAAATATTATTAACCACTTTTTCCTTTCCCTAGAAATTTTTAAACATGAAAACAATTTGAGTTGAATTTCCATTTTGCATATATAATGTGATTATTTTCCACATAGAAGAAGCAAAAGTCATTCGACTAACCACTTTTGTAGAAGAGGAAGGAAAGAAATTTCATGTGCATTTGTGCTCCAACATATATAAAAAAAAATGAGAGTTAGAGGTACATGTGGGGGTTGTCTTGATGATTCAAAAATTATTTTGTAGATTTTCATAGGAAAATGATTATATAACAGCCAAAACTTCACAGCCTTTTGCACAGCCCTTGTTTTATGCTTTTAAAATTAATTGTTTTACCTATTATCTGTGTAACAAGTTTTTTCTTCAAATGATCTTTTTATTCTATTAACAACCCACTCAACTTTAAAAAATTACAAAAAAGCACCTAAGTTTTACGATATTACTCGTATAAAAAATAATTTATTACTTTTCAAATGATAATTTATCATTTATTAATATTGAATAAAAAATATTTGAAAAATTACAATAAAAATATAAAGTCATAATTTAAAAGCATTTGCAATGTCTAGAATTTAGGATTTATTACATAATGTTTAATTTAGGGTTTAAGTTTTAGGGTTTAGGGTTTTAGGGTATATGGTTTAGGGTTTAGGGGTTTAGGGTTTAGTGTTTAGGGTTTTAGGGTTCATGATTTTAGTGTTTAGGGTTTATCCTTTACAAATAGGGGCTATATTTTCTTGATAACTATGTATGAGTCATATCATCAATTAGTTTTTTTTTCTTTTATATTAAAATAATATTTGCAGTATTTTATTGGTAATATATGTAGATATGATATGTTTGAAATTGATGATTTTGTTTTAATTTTATAAATTGGGTTTATTTTTTATTAATGGTTATTTTGGGTCTTTTTTACAATTTAAAGTTTATAGTCCAACTTTGTCAAAATAGTTGATTTAGGAAATAAAATACCGACTGTACAAAAGTATGGGACACATGGACTGTGATGCTAGCATTATTCATTTCCATATGTACTTAGTGGACTATGTTTCACATGGCTTGTGTTAAGATTTGAAAAATTATTTAGTGCACATCTAATATGTTGCTAGACAATTTAATTAATGATTATTTTTAAATGAGTTTTAGCCGACTCAAGCAAGAATAATTGGACTAAAAAAACTTCACTATATATTGTATATATTTTTTATTTTCTATTTATCTAGTCGAGCTAGTTGCGCTTTAAAAATTATCTGACTATATTCTTAGGCTTAATTTAATAGAAATGATAAAATGAGCTCAAACAAATTTTTAATTAACGATATTTAGTCAAATTGTGAATAAACTTAAATTTATTTTAAGAACATAAATCTTTAATTGATATAACTACTATTCATTTCAAATCATTTATTAATATTTATAATTCATGTGAGAGTGAAAGGAAAAAGTGGTTAGATTGCAAATAATTACCTCTGTGGAACAATATAAAGACTTTAATTGGCTCCTTCTTCGTATTATTTTTAATATTTAAGAACTCATCCATTTGTCTTCCATAGAGGTAATTAACTAATTATTACTGTATTTAATCTGAATTTCTTTTTTGCATATTTAATCTGATTGTTTTGAACAATATAATTACATAAGGTGCGAGGGAAAAGAAAAAGTGGTTAGTAGAATGGTTTTGGCTTCTTCTATGTGGAAAAAAATCAAATTAAATATGCAAAATGGAAATTCAACTTTAATTGTTTTCATATTTAAATATTTATAGGAAAAGAAAAAAATAATTAATGATGCTTTAATAAGAGAGACAAGAGTGAGTTGTTAATTTAATAATAAGGGACATTTTGAGAATTGAAATATAGGTTTGTATGACTTTTAACTATAAGGGGTAAATTAGAAAATGAAAAAATTTGTTATGACAGTAACAATCCTTGCTCTGATAATATCGTTAACACTAACTAAAACTAATGGTACTCAATTAAGAAAAGACTGACAATATTACCAAAGCAACAATTATTGCTGCCAGAGCAAAACTAATATAATCCCAAAATTACCCTCATCTACTTTATTATTTTTCGGTTTCCTAATATTTTTTAATCAAGTTCAGTAAATAATGAATCTTTTGTGCCATTGGTTTGTTCGTAACTTCAACCATCCAAACTTTCCACCAAAGTCACCCACAGAAATTAGAAAACAAAACAAAAATGATGATTTTTTAATGGTTGTCTCTTATGCTCTGTACTCATTTGACTGATATATCAAAATAGAAGTAATATTCCTTTAATTACACCATGGGTAACAAGCAGCTCATTACTCGAGGGGTAAAAGAAATGAAGAAATTGATCATTTGTCGTTGAAAAAAGGACAATTTTTAATTTAGTTTCTATGAATTCATGACAACTCAAAGGATAAAAATTAAATGCAGTGCGATAAATTAGTAGAGTCTAAATATTTGGAGTAAAATGTAAAATATCCTTGTATTATTTTTAATTGACATAATCACTGTTATTTTTATTAGCAAGGTCTTTCATGTGTTAATAAATCGAAAGTGTTCTTCAAATTTGTTTACAATTATGAAGGGACCCCCCCTCCCCCAACTTCTATCATTTGCATTATTGTCATGGTATATTGATCATTAATGGACCCCACTAGATAAGAATGAAAATCCTATAATGATGGGGATATGTTTTAACTTTTAATTAAAGATTGATGGTGAAATTTGTCATTACTCCTTAGAAAATATAGATATATAAACTAATTTTTGAGATTATTTTTAGTTATAAATTAGGTACTATTGGACAAAATAACAATTTTATGTGTATGTAAGAAGACTAACAAAAGCAAATGCTACAAAATGAACTTTGCGTTACAAATAAATCTTTTTTTTTTTCAACATTATGAATGGCCATACTAACTTTTGGGGTTGTGATGTATGAGACACTTTTTTCATATGAAAAATCGTTACAAATTCATATCAATTTCTCTCATCGTTTAGGTTTCATGAACGTAACATCTAAGGAAGAAAATTAAATGATAACACAATGCATAAAACGAGAATTATGAAATTTGAAAATGATCTCAACCTTAAACATTTTTTTAAAAAAAAAATTTCACTATATAGGGTCGTTATTAATTGAAATTTAATATTGTCTATAATTATGTAGTGACCCCAATGAATTTTTTTTTTGAATAGTATATCATTGTTCCTTTGAAATCTCATTGTGCAATAACCCCATGTTTACTTGAAGAATTATATTGACATAATCTTCCTATTTACTTGAAGAATTGTAAATAACTCCTTTGCTATTTACAAGTTATCAAGACCCCATATTTACTTAAAAATTGACAATAACCCCTTTGTACATTTAGAGATCGGCAATAACCCCTTTTACATTTAGAAATCGGCAGTAACTCTTATGTTATTTGTATAATTTGCAATAACCCACTATTTATGAGAAAAATAACAATAATCCTTTGTTATTTTAAAATTATCAATACCCCCAGATACTTAAAAGTATAAACAATGTTATTTTGGTTAATTCTTCCCTCAAGTCAACTTTTAATATTTAAAGTGGACTAATTAATAACATCACATTAATATTTTGTTAATTAGAGATAATACATGGGAATTTTTTTTCCTTCGAGGCGGGTTGGACACATTTTACTTAATGATTTTTTCCAAAAAGTATTTAAAATTAATTACTTTTGAGATAATGTCGTGTACATAAATGGGCACTTTCCCAATTAGAATTTAAATCCGAGTTCCAGTATTTTTCTCGGATTGTAAATATATATTAGCACTCAATTTAAAAAGATCATATATAAAATTTGACCATGTCGCTCAAGTCAAAGAATAGGCATGTCAATCTGTCTTTGTGCGCTAGGCTTAGCGTGGTTCAAAGCTCAAATATCGTGGGACTCGATAAACATGGGCTCAGATCAGGCTCATTTTTTTGACTCATGCATTGCCCGACATGTATTATTTAGGTTTCGGGCTTATATATTTTAACTAAAACTAAAACTATTTTTTTTATATATCATTAAAATGCATATAAAAAGAAATATTGTAAATAACACACACACACACACACATATATATATATATATATATATATATATATATATATATATATATATATATATATATCATACTAGTACTCGATAATATTAATATTTAGTAACATTTCAAACTCAAATTTAGCTTATAAATACTAGCTACAATGACACTTATGACTATATAAAATACTTGCATATAATTATTAATTAAAAAATGCATATAAACAAGAAATGTATAGCTCCATCCTTCAATATGCTTCAATTAAATATTCGTAATCACTTATGTAATTGTTTAAGCATCAATCTAGTTAAAATTAATTAATAGAGCCAAAAAAATAAAACTTAGACTCAAATAAGATTTGATTGAAAGTTGAAACATCGAACTTTGAGCTAAATCCGGCTCAACAGTCCTAATCACAAACTAGACCCATGTGCAAATTTGCAAAACCGCGTACAAACCGAGTCCCCACTTTTGACCACTAAAATAGTAAAATGGCGTCCCATATTAAATATCCCTGCACCCTAATCCACTATATCCCCACCCACTTGGACATCACCTCCCTCAGTTGCCCACTCTTCCTCGTATAATCGAACTTTTTTAATTTATGATGATTTACGTTACAAAATTTATTATGAAACAGTAAATACATTCCTTCCTGCAATCCATTCTCATCGCCCACAGCAAATTCCCAAATCTGATTATTAAACCTACTAAACCCGACACAGATCCGACACCTACAAAATAATATGTAAACCCGATTGCTAAAATTCAATAATACGTTTCAATCAATCTCGAATCTTTTTCCATATTTAGCTAATACATCTTTCCCTTTTATACAACAATTGTTAATGGCCTTCGCATTATTGTCTCCCGTTTCGAAAAGGGTTTTCCGGGTTCTCTTCCATAGAAGTGAAAATCTTCAAAAAATTATGATCTGAAATTATCTTACTCATTCTTTCATTTCCGGAGAACAAAAAAATTCAGAAAAAAAAAAAAAGGGAAGATGAATGTGGCGAAGTCTCAGGTGTGGCAGCCTTGCAAGAAGAAACGGCTTTAGTGTCTTGAATTACAAAACAAAATAAAATAAAAAAGGTAAATTCTTTTACCAAGAGGGAGTGTGAAAAGGGAAAAAAAAATGGATAAGATTTGTATTGAGATATAAGGGTAGACGAAAGATCATCATACAAAAAAAAGCGAATTTTTTTGGCTACGTTAAGTGATTTATCATAGAAAATAGATACAGATACACAGGGTTTCACATATGGTGATGGCATCAAGATCAAGTGGTGGTGGTGGTGGTGGTGGTTCGGGAAGTGGAAGTAGCCAGGGGAGGACACGTGTAGGGAGGTATGAATTGGGGAGGACTTTAGGAGAAGGGACTTTTGCAAAAGTGAAGTTTGCAAGAAATGTTGAGACAGGTGAAAATGTGGCTATTAAGGTTCTTGATAAAGAGAAGGTTCTCAAACACAAGATGATTGGCCAGGTTCTCTTTAACTTTTTCTTCTGACCTTGGTTCTTGATTTGGATGAATTATATGGTAGTAGATACTTTTTTGGATGATGTTTTTAGATCTTGTTTCTGATACAGTTCTTTAGGATTTGTATCTTTTTGGTTTGACTCATCATATCTTGAATATACTTTCATTCTCTCTTTTTGTGGAGGTTTGAAATTTAGCTTTTGGATTGTGATTTTTGTGGGGTATTAGTAGTAGTATTATCTGCTTTAGCATCTTATTTTATATAAAAGAAACTTTGCTCTTCAATCCTCCTGATCTGCTTCACCTTTGTTCCTCCCCTCACTAAAGTTGTTTCAAGTTATGTTTGATTGAATTTTAAGTATCTTAATTTTGGGAATCAGCTGGCTGTTGATTTTGATGTTGTCGAGAATTATGGTTCCCTAATTTCTTATTGTTACCATGATAGGCTTTAGTTGGAATCTTGTTAAAGTTATAAACTTTTATATAGTTGATTTTGAAGTTATATTCTATGTAATGAAAATTTCAAGAATTGGCTTGACTGTTTCTATTCGATTATCCACTCTTACTCCTGCTTCTTGCGATTTTTGTCTTTTTCCTTTTCTGCGCGAGCCCATTTGTAGTTATATAACATTGTGTTATTTTGTACCTCTTGCAGATTAAGCGTGAGATATCAACCATGAAATTAATAAGGCATCCACATGTCATTCGCATGTTTGAGGTTAGCCTTTAATCCTTTTAGCCAATTTTTTTCGTGGGCCACTATGATATGAGTAAAGGATAGTGATTTTTATGTATGCTTGGAAATTTGATTAAAGATCTTCTCTTGTAGGTCATGGCTAGTAAGACAAAGATATATATCGTTATGGAATTTGTCACTGGTGGTGAACTATTCGACAAAATCGTATGTTACTTGAATTCTCCTCTCTTTTATTAGATAATAATGACAATCTATTTGTACTTAATGTGTATACATATAAAGCTAACATTTGCATTCTTGAATCCAGGCTACAAGAGGGAGACTGAAAGAAGATGAAGCAAGAAAATATTTTCAGCAGCTCATTAATGCTGTTGATTATTGTCACAGCAGAGGCGTTTATCACAGGGACCTTAAGGTGATTTGGTCTTAATTCCATTTACACTTCATTTTAGATATGATAAACAACTCAGTTCTTATTAGATATATTATTCAATTTACAGCCGGAGAACTTGCTTCTTGATCCCAGTGGGCTTCTTAAAGTTTCCGATTTTGGATTGAGCGCTCTGCCTCAGCAAGTTCGGGTTCGATTTATTTCCTTCCCTTTATTATAACAATGCCATAATTTCTACCGAATGACTTGTTTGCATGATATAATATAAATTCCGAAGAATGAATAAATAATTAAAGTTCGATTACTTTCGGTTTTTAGGAAGATGGATTACTTCACACAACATGTGGAACACCAAATTATGTTGCGCCGGAGGTACGTAATCAGCATTTGGCACAACTCCTTACGATTATTGCCTTCTAGAATGATTATTTATTTTCTAATTTTCTTTGTCATCTAACTATATAGGTGATCAATAACAAGGGTTACGATGGAGCCAAAGCAGATCTTTGGTCATGTGGCGTTATTCTTTTTGTCCTTATGGCTGGTTATTTACCATTTGAAGAATCAAATCTTATGGCATTGTACAAAAAGGTTATTCTTATTTCTTCTTGTTCACTGCACATTTTCATTTTCAAATCTATCAACTTACATGTAACTAGCAAGAAGGTACTAACTACTAATCTTGATTTCTCACTTGACTGCAGATATTTAAGGCTGACTTTACATTCCCTCCTTGGTTTTCATCCAGTGCAAAGAAATTGATTAAAAGAATTTTGGACCCCAATCCAGCAACCGTGAGTTCTCACTTCTTTCAAGCTAATTGTTATTTTTTTCAAATTTTTAAATGCTAACGTAGGCTGTGCATGATTTTGCTATGTGAAACAGAGGATAACATTTGCCGAGGTTCTCGAGAATGAGTGGTTCAAGAAAGGATACAAGGCTCCTATCTTCGAACACGAGGAAGTTACTCTTGATGATGTTAACGCCATTTTCAATGAAACCGCGGTTTGTCTTCTTTCATTGCTCGTAATTTGTATATTATTATGAATTGGTTTAAATGATGATATTTAATAGAAGTTAGTTTTATCAATCATTTTATTTATTTATTTGTATAATAGGAATCTCCAAACTTTGTTGTGGAGAGGCGAGAGGTACCACCGACTACGACACCAGTTACTATGAATGCCTTTGAGCTTATATCTACTTCGCAGGGTCTTAACCTCAGTTCTCTCTTTGAAAAACAAATGGTATGTCTGACATATTATACTTTAATTCGCTCGATCTTCTGAATTTGGATAAGATACTTGACGTTTTATTTGATAATAGGGGCTTGTTAAGAGAGAAACCAGATTTACCTCTAAATGTCCCGCAAATGATATTATCTCCAAAATTGAGGAAGCTGCTATGCCTATGGGGTTTGATGTGAAGAAAAATAACTACAAGGTAAATTTTAATTTCTCCCCAAATTTCAGATTGATGAGAAATTGGATATCAGGAAAACAAATTATTTTATATAAAGGCTAACATTTGTTTGTATTTTGATGGTTATCATTTTTAGATGAAACTTCATGGAGAAAAGTCAGGGCGTAAGGGTCATTTGTCTATAGCAACAGAGGTATGTATGTTGTCTAATAATGAACATCTCACCTCATGGTAATTTACCAAAATATAAACGAGTCTTCACCTTCACCGTCTTGCTTTAAAGATATGAAAAAATATTGATATTGTTTGTAAAACTAATTTAACTGGTGCTTGTACAGATTTTTGAAGTCGCTCCTTCACTTTACATGGTTGAGCTTCGGAAGGCTGGTGGAGATACATTAGAATTTCACAAGGTAATTTTTTTGAATCGTGGAGTGCTGTTTCCATGTGATGCCAAAAAAGATGATAACTTTGTGAATGAGTTTTGGTGTGTTATTATGTCCAAATCAAATTTGGTTTCCTTTCTTCCACTTTTGCAGTTTTACAAGAACCTGTCGACTGGGTTGAAAGATATTGTGTGGAAAACAGGCGAAGATGTGAAGGAGGGAGCGAGTGATGGTTAGTATGTTGCTGATTACTTTCAACCCCTCGATTATTTTCGTAGTTAAGAGTCTTGAGTTGATGGATATGTTATTCTCTGGGCAGGTGGTGCCTCGACGTCTTGATGGGTTTTTCTGGGTGGAGGACTAGTACCTATGATACTTACTATTTATCACTTGTTTGGTTTTTGGACTCCTACAACTTAATGTAATAAAACTTAGTAGAAGTTATTCTTATCATATTACTAATATGGAAGCAACTGTGTTTGATTTGGAAAATCTGTATGATTGATACTTGGACATTTTCTATCTAATAATCGGTTGTCATTTAGAATTCTGAAGCAATAACTGGGCATGTTTTATCTATATATGCACTCCTTGTTTTTTTCGTCTCTAAAATCAACTGCGAAAATCGAAATGATTCCAGTCCAGTTCCTCAAAGAGAAAATCCTTTGCCTTGGTTGAAATCATGGGCGTTAAATTTGGCCAAAAAGCCCTCTTCCCAAAGTAATCTGGAAATCATATTTTTTAGGGCTTCAAGTTTACAAGTACATGGATTTTTATCATCATATACTTCTTAATTTCTTCCAAGACAAGATATTTATCATGTGATTGACTGGGGAATCATAAATCATGATGAATGTCTACTCTTTTTTTTTTTTTTTTTTTTTTATATTACTCTTTAGAGTATATTTAATGCGGTAATTCTATGATTTTTCAAAGTAAAAGAGCTCCTTCCCATAGAAACAAATCTCCAACTGACTGACCAAAAATTCATAAGGTTTGCTCCAACAGCAAGGGTGGAGGTTCGAATCTCATTTGAAACTTGGATGGAAGCATTTTCGTGGGTCTGTTTAAGGGTCATTTGTGGTGAAGATCCCTTTGTGCGCAGAGCGTACAACAGTATGGTGGGCCGAGGCTTGGTGGAGGCACATCTTGTGATTTACATCCTTCAAGGTTCTAGGGCAAGGGTTCTGAGGGTCCAGGATTAGTCTAGTGTAAGCTTGGACACCTGGATTATCAAAAAAAAAAAAAAAAAATAGAAACATAGTTCCATTAAAAGGAAGGGAAAATCCCACTTCGCCCCCCAACCTTTTTATGTTTTTGCAGTCTCCCCCCTAACCTTTAAAGTTTCGCACTTTCCCACCTCACCTATTTAAAAAGTCTTAGGCAACCACCTCATTGAACAAGGCACCCCCAACCTTTTTAAGTTTTTGCAGTCTCCCCCCTAACCTTTAAAGTTTCGCACTTTCCCACCTCACCTATTTAAAAAGTCTCAGACAACCACCTAATTGAGCAAGGTAATGGAATCTGGCGGAATATTCCGTTTGCTTGAAGTGACGTGGCTTTAGTCAAAGGTAGAATAGTCCTTTAAGGCACAAAAGTGCGAAACTGTAAAGGTTAGGGGGAAAAACTTGAAAAGGTTGGGGGGTAAAGTGCGATTTTCCCTATTTATAATAATTTCCGAAGAATTTCTTCAAAAAATTTCAATGGTCATATTCTTTTCCAATTTGAGTTTTACTCACATCTCGAATGAATTCAAACATATTCGAAGAAATCCTAACTCCCAGTCGGAATGATTTGTGGTTCCGAACAACTATAATAGTTGAACCTAATAAAATAGCAATTTCAACCCAATAAGTAATGAGTATTTGGCCATGGACTTGGAAACCCCCTATTTGTTAATAGAAATGCTAGCGATATTGTCAGAGTAAGGATTGTTGTTGTGAGAGGAATTTTTTTTATTTCTTTATGTACACTCCTCCTTCTAGTCAAAAGTCATAAGAACATATATTTTTCAGCTCCCAAAATATCCCTTATTAGTAATTAACAACTTATTCTTCTTTCTCCTATTAAACCATCATTATAATTTTTTTAAATAAACTAATTCTTTTAGTGACATTTGAGATATCCACCATCACAAAACTTTGAATGTCAATTATTATATGCCATTTACATCTAAAGATTGCAGACTGAAACCTTTGCATCACCATTACTAAAGGTATTTTAATTTCATTTGTAATCAGTGGCGGAGCTATTCAAGAGCTGGGGGAGGTCGCCCCCCCCCCCCCCCCAAAGAAAATTTTGATAATACTATGTATAAAATTTATTCGACGACAATAACATGATAATCCCTATGGTGCGCTGGTTAAGGTACTGATGGATAAGTTTGGCATGTTCTCCTTTTTATTATTTTTCTTTTTTTAATCTTAATTATTATACATCATCTTAAAATGTTTTGATGCTTTATTAATTCCTTAATATTTTGAATCATATATTTAATGAACTATTAAAAAAACTGCTAATAGATTTTTTCATTATTTGTTGGATAAAACAATTGCTATTATATTTGTTTATCTTATGTTGGATAAAATTATAGTGTTACATTATTTTAAATTAATTTTTATCACTCTTATCAAAATATTAAAAAACTATCGAGTTTGCTATAAAAAAATTCCCCCCCCCCCCCCGCCAAGGAAAATTGTCTAGCTCCGCCACTGTTTGTAATGCTTCTCCAGTGATGCATCTTTTTCTCCCTTCTATTTTTTTTTTTATTATTATTTATAGTATTACCGTTTTTGTTTTTGTCTATAAAGATTAATTAATATTTTTCATTTTGTACATGATTTTAAAGTTTAGCCTTGAAGAATATGTTTCAGTTTGTGCGTGTGAATAATTAGGTCATATTTCAACAACATAATTTTTTTAATTGATATAGCTACTATTCATTTTAAATTATCCATTAATATTTTTAATCCGGAGTTGAGAATACATAGCACTTAAATCATAGACAATAATTGATATAACAGAAGAAGCCAAGATCATTTCCCACATTAAATTAACAGTGAGTTCTTAAATCTCCATTTGTTTAAAAAAAATTCAAATTTTTTTATTACATACAAAAGAAAAGCAAAAATGGAACTTTCGGTTCAGCCATTGTACTGTATTGTTTGTATATGCAAAATGAAAATTTAACTTTAATGTTTTCATGTTTAAAGATTTATAGGGAAAGGAAAAAGTAATTAATGATGTTTTAATAGGAAAGACAAGAGTGAGTTCTTAATTAAATAATAAAGGTATTTTTGAAAATATAGGTTGTTATGACTATTGACTAAAAGGGGCAAATTAGGAAATAAAAATAAATTGCTCTAACAGCCGGTGTTTTAAAAATCGGATCAGATTGATCGGTTTAACTGGTAACCGGTTGTCAATTTGGTCCGATTAACCCTTCAAACCTAGCTTTATTCCTAACCAGTTCGAATCGAAAAAAACCGATAAAATCAATGAACCAGTGAACCGATTGAACCACTGATTTAGTTAAAAAAAATGTTTACGCTACAGATTTTTTACTTCTCTCCGGCGGCCTTTAAACTTCAACAATACTCTTACATCTCTTCTTTTATTTTTCACTTTTAATTAAACAAAATCAACAAGAAACAAAAAATCTCTTATATAATAAGTTATATAAATATATTTGAGCATCAATTTTCATTAGAAAATTCATTTTTTCTGTAGTTTCGTTTTTTATATAACTCGATGACAAAATTCATCAATATTTTATCTTTTTCATAGGTGATTATCAATAAATTTATTGTTTTTGATATGATGTTTGTTATAATTTGAATTATTGCATTGATATCATGTTATTATACTTGTAATTTTGTTGATATCATTCATTATCAACTCAAAATTTGTAGGAAAATAATTGCTCATGAGATAAACATTTAGTTTGTGGAAATAAAATTGAAAAAATGGATAATATATTTTTTTGAATAGTTAATTACATTAAAACTTAAATTAAAATATTATTTTAAAATGACGTCACATCGGTTGAACCAGTTGTTAAAACAGTTAAACCGATATAACCAATAACCAGTAAGACTACCGGTTCGATGTCCGGTCTGATTTTTAAAACATTGATGATAGCAACAATCCTTACTATGACAATATCGCTAACCATATTTAATATTGCCTCCGTTTCAAATTAATTGACACATTTGCAAAAAAATCATGCTTTAAATCAATTGGCATATTTGGTTTTCCAATGCATCTTTTTAAAATTTTACTCGTTCTTACTTCTAGACATAATAGAGTGCACAAAGATCAATGATATTAATTAAATCAATTATTAAAAGAGTATTTTTGACATTTTAGAGAAGAGATTAATTATTGAGTTTCGTAATATGTGTGAAGAGGCCAAATGTGCCAATAAATTTGAAACGAAGGGAGTAACTACTATTATATAATTCGCGTTTTGCACTTAAATTAGAACACTTCTATACAATTATCATTTTGCAATTTTGACAATTTTGACAATTTTGACAATTTGTTAATGATATTCTAATACTATATTTTTTGGCATAAAATAAAATTATAATTTCATGAAAAATTCACTCCTCGATTCGAGCTGTAAATACACAGTCTAATAAATCACAATTTTTTTTTTTTTAACATTTTATATAACATATTAGATATTACACCACTCATTAAAATTGTCGCCCTACTTTCTTCCGCTTCATCACATGGCCGAAGTCTGCGCTGCCTACGTAACCATATAAGTGGCTTCGAAATGGGTTAATCTTATACACACAAAAAATATGGGTCACGGGTTCGGGTCGAGTTCTGCAATTATATTCGGTGTTTATGCTAGTAACATACATTAATGTCGGCTGACAATATATTTCTTCATCACGGATAACTAGTCTTTCTTCTTCCTCTCTTTCTTGGAGGACAGGGTTTCGTTTCCTCTTTGTATTTCACAGCCAATCTAAGAATACAGCAAAAATATATTCATAAAGCACAATTAGTAATTACGAAATAGAAGATGTTATTTATAAGGGGTCTGACACGGATATCTAGGGCCGGTTACAATCGGAGCCGATGGGTTTACTCTCCCATACGCAACAATTACGACCCCCAATTGCTCCACAACTCAAATCACTTCCGCTCCCCCATTCATTCTTCTGAAGAGGTGAACTTTGCAGCCTTAGTTTTGTGAATTGTGGCTTGTGTTGGATTTTGATATATTTTGCCTGAATGAGATGAATTGTCTTAGCTATGTAGGTGTATCAATTTTGTAACTCTTAGGGATTGGCTATTGTGTTAATGCCGCATGATTTTTACTTTATTTGATTGTGGAGATCCCATTGAACACTTGGAGGTTGTTGTTTAGTGGTTGGTGCCCCATCATTTTTTTTTTAAATTGGGCTGCTTTTCAACATTCTTAAGTGACAATGTGTCTTAGTGGTGAGCATAATTATTGCATTAATGCTCATGCACATCTTGAGAGTAATAGTACCCTTAATTTGAACAGGTTAATATGGTTAATTGATTATTCATTCAGCAGTGTGTTTTTGGTTTCATATCTTATTTTTGTTTATTTTATGGTAGCTCCAAGAAAATGAAATCAATTAGTCTATGGCTTCCAGTATTATGCATTTAGTACTAGATATGATACAAAAGTTCTACAGTTAGAAAATGAAAGTTTATAAGTACTATTGCGTGTTTCTCTCGGTACTGGAAGCATGAAGGATATAGGAAACATTTTCTTTGTTAGTGGGTTGTTTTTGTGACAGGGTTCTTGTATAGAGGTATAGGCATGACTAATTAGAGTACTTTGTGCTATATGATTTGGATATGAGTTGTTCTGGTATAGAACATAGGTTCATGTGCATATGTTGGATCCTGTAAATAAGGACTGACACGACCTACACTCTGTTAGTGCTGGGTGTCCAACACAGGTACTTACGCTGTGATGAGAAAGACAATATATTATAAGTTTTAGCTTTCCAACCATGGCCACTGGCTGTCAATCTCTCTAGCACTGATGCAATATTGTGTGCAATTTTTTCGACTGCTATGTCCTAGGAAGTCATGCGTCTGTGTTGATACAGATATTTTATTTTGTATTTTTCTTGTAATATTGTGCTCACTTCTTGATGTAAGTAAGTTGGTAACATCTTTGTTTGCCATCTTTTGATTCTTTGTGCTGTATTTGTTATGTTGCTGGTGATTAGTAGGTTTTGGGTTGCAGAGTTATTTATTCATGGGTTTCAAGTGCCATAAATAGTGTCGGACAACAAGCCCACCTTCAGAGCAGCTCTGAGGTATGTTCAATTCTTTACCACCCTGTTTACTTTCTATAGCCGTATTATTTGCACACTTAACCTAAAAATGGATGTTGCGGATAAATCACCTAAAATAATACTTAACCCTAGAAAGATGTAAAATTATCTGAACTTTCCTTCTCTGACAGGAGCGACTAGATCCATTTTCTCTTGTTGCTGATGAATTGTCTATTCTTGCAAACCGCTTAAGGTCCATGGTAGTTGCGGAGGTATTAAACTTTTGGTTTGATTTGGTTGCCAACATATGGAAGATATTTGATGGTGAAGCTGATTCATTTCATCTCTTATAGGTTCCCAAGCTTGCCTCTGCTGCAGAGTACTTTTTCAAAATGGGAGTGGAAGGAAAAAGATTTCGGCCCACTGTAAGATCTTCGGTTCAAACTGAGTTCTCTCAGTTGCATCACTCTACATAATTTGTCATCATGACAAGATAAATTGTGCTTTCAAAAATAGAATTAACTGAAAAAGATGTTATAACAAAGTGTAGGATGCCTCTGGCGTTAGATGTGGAAAACCTGGTTTACTACTTGCTATAGTAACATGTTCTCCGGGATTTGATTTGCCAAATGCTAATTTTTATTCTACCTTTCTTTATTTTTATGAACAACTACATACTTCACCAAATAATTGAATTACCACCTTCTACAACTGAATGATATGACGCTGTTAACTACCATGAACTCAACCCTATTTGCTTCACCCTTTTTAATAAAATTATTGCCGACACATCACAACTTTAGTGTCTCAAGCTTTGAAGCAGGAAAATGCTACCTGTGATAGAACGAAGCTCAGACAATTTTTTTTATTTTTGAAATTCTGCCTCTTTTTTCGCTTGTCATTTCCATGTTCTGCGTTGCATATGGTACTCAAGATTTTGCAGCCATTATCAACACATATCACATACAAAAGGTGCAACTATAAATCTTTGTGTATCATCACGTTGGCTTATTCTTGTATGTATGTGTAGATGGACATTTACAAAATTTATGCTTCCGATATTTTTATGTTTCCTGGACTTAGTTACCTGACTCGCTGATGTACCTCAGGTTTTGTTGTTGATGGCAACCGCTTTGAATGTGCCAATGCACACTCCGCCACCTAAAGATGCAGTTGATACTTTGTCCACGGAGTTGCGGTCAAGACAACAGAGTATTGCTGAGATCACAGAGATGATCCATGTTAGTGACTTTTGTACTTCATCTCTGAAGCTAGTGGCATAACTTTCCACCCCATCTCGCATTCTTAGGGACCAACGATATATGTTTGTATTTTCAATTTTGTTTCAACCTTTACCTAATAACCATGCACTAACTAATCTGGTTGGAGCCATGCGTAGTGGGTCAATCCGTCAAGGTGATGTATAGTAGTTCAATTCTATGTCTAGATAATGGACTATGAATTTAGTTCACATATGTAGATCTTCATTGTATTTGGTATATAAATGGTTTATATATGTAGATCTTCGTCATCTTTAGTTTTACAATGAGACAGATGAGGGCAGATTGTGGCCTTGTATAATGTTAGGTAGAGCTGTATAGTTCGTTCTGCATCTGTGAATACGGAAACTGTTATGCATTAGATATTTGTGTCGCATTTTTAGTTTTCACCTTCTTTTACATCTTTTCTACTTCTTTCTCTCTCCTTTCTCGATTCTGTCGGATCTTTTATGTTTTGTGTATGTGGTCTATGAGAACAAAAGATGGTTCCTGAAATACCCATTCTTTAAAGATGAGGTTCCCACTTTATGTGCCTGACGCGCCTCGAAAGGGATTAAACCCTTGGGAAACAAAAAAAAAATGAACTTGTGCTCTGAGAACAGGAGCATTGTATTCTTACATATTCGTGTCACGTTTTTTAATGTTACTTCTTTTACATCCTTACTGAATAATTTCATGACATCTCTCTTGTTTTTTTTATATGGGTTTGGGTCCTTTATGTCTCATGCATATGTTCTTAATGAGAATAGTGTTACAAATTGGAGAGTCTTACGAACCCTGGTTCTTTTTCATAATATTATTTACAGGGAAGTCTTTTCTCAATTTTTTTGATTGTTCAAATATCTTCTTTCAAACTGAAACACAACTTTTAAGATATTATGACTGTAAGCTTTGGCATGTGAAGACATGCAATGGATGACATGGCATCTCAAATGTATTAGTGACAAGCATGTTTGTCCAGCTTATCAGTATTTATATGAAGATGCACGTTCTAGTGGATCTATTTGCACCTTTATTTAGATTTTCTCTAATCTATAATAGGTAGCTAGCCTTCTCCATGATGACGTGTTGGATGATGCTGATACCAGGCGGGGGATTGGTTCATTAAATTACGTGATGGGGAATAAGGTACTTTATGTTTGTTCTTTTAAACTCCCCCCCTCCCCAATATATAAAGGAAAAAGAAAAAAAATGGTAAACTATGAAACCCAGTCCATAGAAGAGAATATGAAAAAGAAAGAAACACAAACATGATTTTATGTTGAATTTGGTATGTCCTTAGTTGTGTGCTCCCTGTGAAATTGCAGTTAGCTGTATTGGCTGGAGATTTCCTGCTATCTAGAGCTTGTGTGGCACTGGCCTCTTTGAAAAACACTGAGGTACACTTTGTCCATTAGCATTTCTTTTTCTCACATATGAGGTGCATCTCGTACTATAATTTTCCTATCTTACTGTCTTGATACTGAACATGCTTGGTTGAGTATCATACTCGAGATAGCTACTCATGCATTCTCGCTTGCACTGTGTATTTCAGGTTGTATCCCTCTTGGCTAAAGTTGTGGAGCATCTAGTTACTGGAGAGACCATGCAAATGACGACTTCATCTGATCAGCGTTGCAGGTATATCCTGCTCTAGTGGTGGTTCATTAGCATAACTATGGACAAATTCAATTTAAGCCTGGGACAATATTCAGTTTAAGTCTGGGACAATATTCAATTTCACCTTTTCGGTATTGCGGGAAGAGCACAAAATATTTAATACTCATTTTGTTTATCTTATATCGTGGTTGCTAGTTCTTGGGCATACTTGCCTGGTAATTATGCTATTCTTGTTAATCATGCTATTGCTACCATTTCTTTTTTCAGCATGGAATACTATATGCAGAAGACATACTACAAAACTGCCTCATTGATATCAAATAGCTGCAAGGCCATTGCCCTTTTAGCTGGACAATCAGCTGAAGTTTCAATATTGGCTTATGAATACGGAAAAAATTTGGTCAGTATACTTGTCAGCGTCAGCTACACCTCTCTTATATTTAAGTTCTAATTAAATTGAAAGTATATGCCATAATATTGACGTAATATATAGTGGTTAATGAAAATGTTAAGATCCTAGTATCAGTCATATCATACCACTGAACTTGCTACTTAAAGCATTACAAATTTTCCAGTATTCCTGGGAAACCTATCTTATTAGATAAGGTTTAATGTTCATCTTCTCAACTTTCTTCAATCATTGTACTATTTCTGTCTAGGGGTTAATTAATGATGTGCACAATATATAGTTTTATGGTTAGCTTAAAGAAGAATTGTGCAAATGCATGATGCTTCTTTTAAAAAATAAAATAAAAAGACGCATGTTTCTCATTTCTTTATTTTTTCGAACATGGATCCAAACTGCTTACTCTGATCGATGAGCTACTTTTGCTCTTGTTTCTGGAGTGATTGTTCCCCAATTTGATGGACTAATATTCTGCATTGACTGACTGCAATGTTGTCTACTTGCTTTCTCTTTGACATTCCATAATTTTGACTTTTAGTAATCATGGTAGTAACATCCTTCTTATGTTTTATATTAGCATCTTTCTGGCTCAATATCTCCTTGGCATATTTGATTGCAGGGGTTGGCTTTTCAGTTAATCGATGATGTACTTGATTTCACTGGCACATCAACCTCCCTTGGAAAGGGCTCCTTGTCTGACATTCGCCATGTGATGTTCCTATCCTTTTTACTTATATACTTTTTGTAATGTATACATACCATTAAGGACTTCAGCTTACTCCTTTCGTTGGGTCTTTATGAATTGGTCCTAACTCTATGCTGAAAGTGTTTTTGTTCTTTTCCAGGGGATTATTACTGCCCCAATACTGTTCGCTATGGAGGAATATCCTGAGCTGCGATCAGTTGTGGATAAAGGATTTGACAATTCTGCCAATGTGGAACGTGTAAGTTTTCTGTAAACGTTAAAAAATCTGAAATCAATCTTTTAAACATCATTTATAGTTTAAATGGTTTCATGTTCTGCCAATGTGGAACATCATCCTTCAATTCTATTTTGTTCGACTTAAACACGAAAGTCAAATGGTTTCGTGTTTTTAACAAATATATACTTATATGATCCTGGTTAAGAAGGTACTGTTTCTCTCTGCAAAAAGTTGATTTGTAAAACTGAAACTACAGGCTCTGGAGTATCTTGGGAAGAGTCGTGGCATTGAGAGGACTAGGGAGCTAGCAACAAAGCATGCTAATCTTGCCTCGGCTGCGATTAGTTCCTTTCCAGACAATGATGATGAGGATGTTCAATTATCAAGACGAGCCCTCGTAGAATTAACATACAGGGTCATCAACAGAACAAAATAAAGACATACAGCAAGTGATTTTTACTCAGGTTACAGACACATGTTCTAGGTTTAGGAATATTTTGTCTCTCCTTTTTCTACAAGTTGTCCTCAATCACTACCACAAGATCCCTTAATATATTCATCATCATCATTTCATCAGCCATTCAAATTATTAATTTTGCCAATAATAAGATTATTTCATGTAATGGGAGCCTGCTGTAAAGTATGTATGTACCATGCAGTAACAATTAGAAGCTTTTTTTCTGATTCATATTACAGGGGATGTTTGATTTATAATGTGATGCGATGTATACCAGTGACTTTGGATCTGTTATGTTGTCTTGTTTTCTTGGTTATTTGTTGCACTTGGCCACTTGGGTTGATGCATAAAGTTGATGTAATTTTGGTCAAAATTGTAGTTATGGTCATATCTTTTTGGGTAATATCTATCAGCAATCCCATGAGGCTTTAATGGCTCTGGGTCAAATAAGATACTATGTAAGTTCATTTTTTTTAACAATAAATATGTTTGACATTGTATATGAATTTAGTTTATTGTGAGTTGGAAGTTGGAGCGGATTTTGATTAGGTTAGAGTTGAGTTTTTTATTTAGTTTATTTTTATTGTTTTGAGTATTGAAATGTAGTATATGATAGGGGAAACAAGCAATTTTAGTCCTTCAACTTTTGTAGAGATGCTAAAATTGAACATATGTAGTTTCGGCAAGTAATTTACATCCTATATGTTTTAAGGTATCGCAATTTTAGTTCCTTTATCCTCAATTTTAGTCCTAAATTAGTGTTCTTAAATTGCTACACAAACAAATAAATTATGATTTTTGTGCTTCTGGATGTCCCGTGGTGGCAAACCATCCCATTATCTTGTCAAATTAGTTTAAATTGGAGGAATAATAATATTTTATTTTTCTTCATTTCTTCTCCTACCTACTAAAATTGCGTCTAAGATGACTAAAATTGTAACAACTTAAAACCTAAATGATGTAAATAGTTTGTTGAAATTTCGAGTGTCTTATTTTTGCGTCCTGACAAAATTAGAAGACTATTATTACTTTTTTGCCTTATATGATGAAAGTTATACAAGCTATTTTGATTGATTAACGAAAAAAATTCAAGCTTGCTCGGAATCTAGCTTGAATTTTGAGTAATTCAGTTTGATCCAAATTTTGTTTTTAGAATTCGAGTAATTTAGTATGATACTAAGATTGAATTTGAGTGAACTTAGAATAGTTAAGTTTGCTTTTCAAATTCATTGAAGTTTTATCTACCAAGATCTTTTTGATTATGCCTAGAATAAAGAAAAATGATTATATCACATCCTCAAACTTTACAGTCATTCGTACAACTCACTTTTTATGTTTTAGAAGGTATTTTTGTTACCTATTATTTGTTTAACCGATTTTTTCTTCAAAAAATCTTTTTAACTTATTAACAACCCACTCAACTTTAAAAAATTACAAAATTTTCAAAATAAGACCTAAATTATACGATATTACTCTAATAAAAAATAATTCATTACTTTTCAAATGATAATTTATCATTTATCAATATTTGAATATAAAATATCTCAAAAATTACATTAAAAATATAAACTCATAATTTAAAAATATTCGCAATGCTTAGAATTTAGGGTTTATGACATAATGTTTATAGGGTTTGATTTAGAGGTTAGGGTTTAAGGTTTATTTTATAAATATGATTTATTTTTATTTGATGATGATTAGTTGTGTGTTTTTTTTTTTTTTTTTTTTTTTTTTTTTGCAATTTTGTGTTATTGGTTGTGATGGTGGATGTGATGCTAGCCTAGTCCATAAATAAATGGTTTGCCCATCTAATTTCCCTAAAACACAACCCGTGTTTCAAATGCCTTGAAATTGAAACATTAATTTAAATATGCTAATAAACAAATTGATGAACAATAGTGATTTTACCAAAATTTAAACATTAATTTACATGCTTATAAACATTGAATCGCAGTTAAAGAAACAGCCCCCATCCTTCAACAATTTGTCACCGACATAGGTCATCTTGGGAATTAAACGTAGCCCAAGCATCCTACAAACATGTAAGTTTATCACACAGTTAAATACTTCACCTCTGTTTAACCCAACCAGTAAACTTCTAACAAGGCCAAAAACTAACCTGAAGGACCAAAAACGCTTTCTCGGCAATGTACTTTTGTGGGAGCGTTGCACCCCTTTGTTGCAACTTGTCGGGATGCAGACACAACCGCGCTTTCTGGTATGCTTTCTTTACTCCTGACCTTCCAGTTACGCTTGACGGGGGTATTGAAATCCATCCACTATTAGGCCATAGAATCTGAATCAAGAAACATAGCTACTATTGTTACACCATAAGCCTAAAAAGTAATCATTCAATTACTAACTTAAGTTCCATAGATCGATCATCTCACATGACATAATGAAGATAATAGCAAACGTATATCGGTTTCCTTGCCATTTGACCACAATCTTATCTTCTCATCCAGAATCTGTGTTTCTACCTTGCCTTCAAATTGTTTGATTTCTTCTTCTGCAGCCCATTTATCCTGTTCATCCTACAAAATAGAAATAGCTCAATATGAATATAACTGTAACAAATATTAAATGTTTCTCATCTCTAACAGCTTAAACTTTTATTGGAGTTGGATATTTAATAGATCCTAATAAGTAACTTCAGATTGTCGTAAAGACGGTCTGCTGTAAGAAAATTCACATGTTGATTGGTAAAGAATATAACTAGAGCTTTTAGTATAATACTTTGTTCGAGTTTAATTAACAAAAGATATACCATTGATCCAGAACTCTCCGTTTGGCCTTCTGAAAGCTGATGTGCACTTAACACTTCTGCATAATTTCAAACGATATGAACCATATAAGAAAAAACTGGTGTACATCACAATCTTATTGGCAAGAACTAAGAGGAAGAATTTAATCAAACCTTCTGTTGGCTTATCTTTCCGGCATTCTTGTGTGTTCCGTTTAAACTTTTCATTCACCCACGCAATAGCTTCATCGACACCGTTTGGTTCACATGTCCCTTCTTTGTAATAATCAGAATTGATCTCTATAACATAAGAGCTCATTGATTCATCATCTTCATCTTCATCTCCATCTTCATCTTCATCTCCATCTCCATCTTCTTCCTTGGGATCATCAATCTCGGCCACAATATCGTGTCCTCTTTGCTCTTGGTTTGAATAGCAAACTGAAGCAACTGAAGATGAAGGTGAATTAATGTTTTCTAAATCATCATCTGCGGATGCTCTGTAACTGCCGTTTGATATTGGTTCGACACTTATAGTTTCCGCGGATGCATTTCTTCGATTTACGCCAAAAGGGTAGTTCTTCAAGCTCTCAAGATAGTCATTTTCAGTACTACGAATTGAAAATGCAGGTGTAGTTTGTTCTCTTTGGTAATAATCTTCATTCCTTGTTCTTGTTGAATTCCAAGTAGACTTCACATTTACTGGCCTGAAAATTGGAGCAAATTTAATTCAAGTGGCATACCAGACAAAATAACTAGCAAAAACATTCTCAAACAAACACTAGATACCAACAGATTGTGGATCAAGAATTTGAAAAAAGAATCAACTCGGAAATATATTAATGAAAAATATTAAGTGAACTACACAATTTTCTAATATATTAATGACAAGAATTATAATTACGTAATTATAATAAAGTCAATTAGAAATATACAGAAAAAGAGCATACAGAATGTTGTGGGTCAATCACTTTGACAGTACTAGTTTGTCACTAATTATCAATTGCGACGATTTAAATTGTCGTAAGTTAATGATTAATTTGAAAAAATGTCTTATACTCCTACTATATTTTCATTGATTAATTCTTTCTAAAAAATACGCACCTGAGCTTAGAAGTAAACGAGAAAACATCACAGTCACCGTTGCCGGATTCCGACGGCCGGAGAGGACTGAGCTTCTCCGAGCTCAGAACAGACGAAGAACTTGTCTTTGATCTCGATCTCGACGTCATTACCGGCCTCTCATCATCCAATCCAAAAATGTCATTATAAAAACAATTCTTCCGTTGATTATATACATACTCCTCTCTTCTTTTATGACATCCCGGGATCGTGAACTCCGGCAAGCTACGTCCGTTCCTCCTTACTACCTGCGGCGTTTTCTCCGGCTGCAGGAAAATCTCCTCGTACAAGAAACTAGAGGAGGAGGAGGAGGATCTGGGTAAGCCGCCTGTGGAGGAGAACGACTGGCGGGAGAGAACTGTACGAGGAGGCCCACCGAAAACGTCGGTGAAGTCTGAAATTACGTGTTTGCGGCGGAAGAAGGTGGCGTCCTCGGTGGATCGCCGGGGAGGGCAGTTCGGGAATTTGGGAGGAGGCGGTGGGGCTGTGGGCATTCCAGCTCTCATTCTCCAAGAGTCGTCCATTTTTCCGGCGGCGGAGGAAGAAGTGGTGGGGGGAGAAGAGGGAGCTGGGATTATTTGGTTAGAAAGTGTATGATGAAATGCGCCAATTGATGTGTTTATATATTGAAGAATATATTCTCATCCGTATAGCTTACGTGGAATGTGGAGCCCTTTGGTGGAATATAATACTATTAATTGGAATTAATTTTGTTAATTTTAAACTGTATTTTATTGCCCTCACTTTACAGTTTGGAAAAAATTTCCACTTGTCTATGAGATTAACATATATCTTGTAATTGTAAATTTATCGCATTATATGTTTTGGTGATGTCATGGTCTCACAATGTATGATGTGGTGCATTTACAACTACAAGGTCTATGAAAATTTCATAGCTCAGGTTTATGCAAGAATTTTCCGTACAAATTACATGAGCCCTTATTATCCTAAGAGTTTCAGAACTTACCAATTTTTGGGTGAATTTGTTTTGTATATTTCTGTCGAGTAGTATCAAATGACAAAATGTTCAAATTTGATTTGAATTTTATAGAGATTGAAATTTTGTGTTTGGACTTGGTTTGTTTGTTTAACGAACCGAACTCCAACGATTTTTTTATCGAACGAGCTCGAATCGACTATCGAAGTAGCTTGATATTTTTACATGTAATTTTTTAACTTTTAGTTTATCGAGCTAAGCTTCAGAAGCTATCAAACGAGAAATGATGTCCAAACTTTTTTGATTTGTATAACGAACAGAACTCAAATGAACTTATATCGAATAATTTGATTTGATTTTCAATCTCAATCCCAGACGACCAAAAGACTATATAAATTGTATGTCTCTAAACTACTAGGTCTCAATTCTTTTACTCTTAATTTTTTATTTGAAATGTCCTAATACAAAATTTATTTTCTTTAATTTTTTTTCTTAATGACCCTTCAAAACATACATTATTTATGGTATGATTTATTTTATGAAATGTCGAATCCAAAAGAGTTTCCAAGGGGAATATAGTTTATTAGATATTTCATACAATGTCCAAGTTGTGAAAGGAAAGCACCTAAAGTAAGGGTTAGACTAGAGACTAGAGGAAGAAACCATATATGCAGGTAAATGAGCACAAGTGCTGGCAGATACCTTTAAGCGGAGACGACAGCCAAACAGCACATGGCAAAGAGAGAACCCTTATAATATCTATGACAAATCATAACATTGGGCATGTTGGGCATGTTTGTTCGACCTTTTCCAAATTTATTTTACGTTTTTGAAATAAATTTATAGTCTTTCAATCTTCTCAAAATATTCTTCCAAAATCTAAACAAACAATAATTTTATTACCTATAAAAAAATTTAACATCTTATTTAACATGATTTGACATAAAGTAACAATTTTTTTACACAACTTATCTAACATAACAAACATGATTTGATATAAAGTCTTATTCATCTTACACCTACTTATTTCTCAAACAACTTTTCCAAAACTCAAATAAATAACATTACGTAAATCGAAATGATTTCACAAACACCCACCACTTTTCCAAACTACTCTTCCAAATGCCAAACAATCAGACCCAATGTATCTTAAAAATATTTGTCACATGAAATTTGTAAGTATAAATCGAATTTGATTGAACTGATCTAATGGTGTTAATGAAAAATGACATGGGAATTTTTTGAAAAGTTCGTTCATATCTATACTTATTATAAAAGTTTGAATAATTTAATTTTTTTTATGAAGACAAATATTCTTCAACTATTCTTAATTGAAGAATATATGAATAATTTAATTTAATCATATATTCAACTATTCTTCAACTAAAAGTACAAATCTTTTTTTTCTCGTGTCTAATTGTATCTTTAACCCAAAAAAATGACTTGAAATGGATATGTTGGTCCCAAGTGGTCAGATGAGGTTTAGAGGTGGGGGGGGGGGGGGGAGGGTGAATAAACCTCTTTAAAAAATTTCTTCCAATTTTAACTTTAAAACTTTTTCTTTAACAGTGAGCAGACTAAGCTGATCAGAGTAGTAAGTTAAAAGTCTGTTCGCGAACAAATCTTTGAACAGATTTGATGACCACTCGTCTGATAATTACTTAGATGATTTTGTCAAAATCAGTCTTAATACTTAGAGTACTTGCAGCGGATTTTTCAAAGTGTTTTTCACAAGTAATCTCAGCAGTTTGAAAAGTGTTTCCCCAGTTTTATAAACTCCTTTTAATATCTTTTCAAACAGTTAAGTGAAGTGTTTTTATGCAATCAGAAAAAATGCAAGTTTAAAAGCAATGTAAAAACACAAGTAATTTTTATAGTGGTTATATGGATGTAAATATCCTTTAATCCACTCGTCCAAGTCACAAAGATCTTGGGTTATACTAGAAACACAAAGTAACCAGTACACTCTGCTTACGCCGATCAACAAATGAACAGACCGTGAGTGCGCAGTAAGAAATCACAAAGAAATCCTACTCTCTGAAGTAATACCACTCACTTAGATGGATATCTACTTCTCACAACACTCTTGTTTACAAAATCACTCAGAAGATGTATATAGCTTTGTTCTTCAACTTCGCTTTTCGTCAACAGATGACTAAGCTGATGAGTGAGCTGTTCTTGAGACTTAAAGAGTTCTGCTTCGAAAATTCTCTCAGAAATTGTGTTTCTTATGTTCTCTTCGTCTCTTTCAGCTATTTATACTTGAGGTTTGAAAAATGTCCGTTGAAGAGAGACAAGAATCAAATTCCTCGAGTACTGGTCCTTAAAATCCGCGAACGGCTCTTTTTCAGTCTGTCCGTACTGTCAACAGTACTATTCTGCAGGCAGCATTAAATGCACCCAGCTGATGCGAAGCATTTCTTCAATCATTTGTCTTAAATGTCCTTGTACTTCAGCATTTATTACTTTCAGGGGCATTTATTACCGTTGGGAAGACTTTATGATCCTTTCCACTTGGCTGTCGGAAGTGCAAGTCTGATGGCGAACTAAGCTGATCTCAAACTTGAACAAATCTGATTTGAGTCGGCTGATCTTCATCAGTCTGATAACTTCCCTTCAGCAGATCAGAAGTCTTGGACCTTGAAATTTTGACTCTTCTGATGTCTTCTTGTACTTAGTCAAAATTCCTTTCAAAGGGATCATCAGCTAAGTTACTCCATACTTAGCAGCAGATTTTGAAGTTTTGGAATGCATCAAAACCTCCCTTCTGAATTTGTCTTCAGTGCCTTCATCTTCATCCTTATCCAACAATTTCCCCCTTTTTGATGATGACAAAACTTCAGCCAAGTACCTGTTAAAACTTAAGCTAAAGATTGTAATCCTCAAAATTTTCTGAGATAGAAAAAGTTTATTGGATTGAACTTGTCTTTTTATTGATATTTGAAAAGAGAATTACAATTACAAGTTCATCAGATGAGATGTCTGAAGAATGGATAAAGTAAACTGATTACAAGATTTTACAAGTTCTAACTATCAGCTTCTTCATCAGATTCTTCAAGCACTTCTTCATATTCATAAGATGACTCCTCATCATCTTCTTCTTCATCTTCATCAGCTTCTTCACCTTGAAGGATGACTTCTTTAGCAGCTTTCATTTTCTCTTTAAGTTGCTGCTCTCTTAGAAGTTCCATCGCCTTCTTAGCTGATTCTGTATTTTTGTACTTGGTCAAAGGTTCTGATTGATCAGCAGCAGAGTCTTTGGATTCAGCCATTACTTCATCAGTTTTGGCTTTTTCCTTGGTCTCTTCTTCAGACTTGTCTTTGTCTTGTCCCTTTCCAAGTTCTTCTTCAGCCGTCTTGATCAGTTCAGTAGTTTCATCAGTGTTCTTGTATTCGGCAGCAGAGGTTTCCTTGGTTGATTCTTCCCCTTTATCTTCCCCCTTTTTGTCATCATCAGACTTGATGACTTCTTCAGGTTTAGCAGCAGGGTTGAGTGCAACTGTTGGAACCTTCATGGCAGCACCTATAGTCTTTAAATTCTGATTAACCACGTCATGACTTGCTGTAAGGTGATGAAGAGTTGTGCTGATGTTGTCAGTCTGATCATTGAAGTAGTCAATGTTAAGGTTTATAGTTGCAATCTCATTTTGGATTTCCTGTGCAGCATTTGATACTTCATGCAGCATCCCTAAGTTGACTTCCTTCTCCTCTTCACTGACTTTGATGAAGGTTGCAGTCAGATCAGCTATCTTGTGCTCAGCTCTTTGTAAGGCAGCATGAAGGTGATTTACATCAGCCTTCACATCTTCCACGTTTCTGTTCATGTCATTAAGGCTGTGCACTAACTGCAAGGTGTTGTCTTGAGGAACAGGGAAACTTGTGATTTCAGTCTTGATAATCTTTTCAGTAGACTGTTGCACAGTTTCCAGCTGAAGTTTGTTGGACTCTGCCAACTCTGCTTTGAGCTCATTCTTCAGCTCCTCTTTGACCTTCATCAGCTGCTGGTGATGCTTCTCTTCCAGTTCCTTTACTGAATCCTCCATCAGCATCTGGAAAGCTTCCATCAGTGATGATTGCTCATCACCTGATGAAGCAGAAGCAGCAGCTTCATCCTTTTCTTCAGTCTCCTGGTGGACAAGGACATCTTCCATCTTTGTCTCCTGATGATCTTCAGAAGCCTTAGTATTCCACTCAATGGCTAAGGGCTTGTCAGCAGCCTGGTCAGCAGACTTGTCAGCAGCCTGGTTAGCAGACTTGTCAGCAGGCTTGTCCGCAGCTTTGTGTTCATCAGTGACGTCGTCATAGAACAGGTTAGTGATTGTGCCATCATCATTGAAGCAAGTTGTTTGTCTAATCTGCCTCACAATGATCCAAGGATTGACAAAGGCGTTATTTCCCTTGGGCACTTCACTGAACTCTTTTACTTCCTTGCCAAAAATAATGTGCTGGATACTTGGCAGTTGGGGCAACTCACTTGAATGACCCTGCTGATATCTTGACCTTTATGCCCATCTCTTCAAGGCGGTCATAACAACAATGTTCACTGCTCTGTCTTCAGCATTGTCTTTCTTTCTTCTCTTGGCAGGCAGGGAGTTGTCAATTTTCTTGGCCTCCTCCAGTGCAAACTCCTTTGCATACTGATGCATAATGTCTCTGACATAACTGGGATCCAGGGCCTTCTGAATGGAGTTTGTTCTTAGCCAATTAAGAACCCATTGTTCTTCATCAGCTAACTCCTTTGAGTTTTGAAGTTCAATTATGGATTTGTTCAACCTGTTGTCTCTTCAATTGATGTATCTTGGCTTCTCTTGATTGAACAAAGTCTTTAGCATCAGCTTCTGATCATAGTAAGCTAAGGACCTCTCGAATTTCTTGAAGAGTCCCTTATCAGCATACACTATGTTGAAAGCTCTTCTAACTTCAAACTTCTCTTTGGGTTTTGGCTCAGCAGCAGGCATCTTTGGCTTCTTAGGCTTGTCTTCACCATCAGCAGCCTCATTTATTTTGATGCTTCCTCCATGGACAGGTCCATAGGCATCAGTTTTGCTGAGTTCAATGACCATAGCCAAATCAGCAGCCTCTGCAGCTTCCCTTTCAGCCTTAGACATCTGTCTTCTGGCTTCATCCTTAGCAGCTTGAGCCTTGCTTAGCTCAAGAGCCTTCTTCTCCTCCAATTCATCCTGCTTTCTTTGTTCAGCAGCTTCCCTTGCCTTTTTATCAGCCTTAGAGATCTTCTTTCTCTTAATTACAATTTTCTTCTTTCCTTTATCAGCTGGAGCAGGGGCTGGACCAGCAGAAGAAATGGGAGCAGCTGCTATAGGATTGATGATCATGATGTCTGGATCATCTTGAGGTTGAGCAGCCTCAACTGTTGGTGCAGTTTCAGTCAACTATTGCTCATCAGCTTTGTCAGCAACAGAAGCTCCAACAGCTTCAAGGGGTCTTTCAGCAGATTCAGGACTTGATCTCACCAAGTCTACCAACTCAGTGTCCTTCTCTAAAAATGTCATCTGCTTCCTTGCTGACTTCTTAGACAGACCTTGAATAAGTCTTGAAGCAGCAGTATCCCTTAGTTGGCTCATTGTCCTGTGAGAGACATTCTCAGCAGGTTTTTCAGCAGATGGAGTCCTTGAAGGTGATGCAGGAGACATTCCCCTTACATCAGCAGTGGTCTGACTTATAATTTGATTAACAGCAGTGTCAGCCACGGTCTTCACTTTCTTTGAAGCCTTCTCCTTAGGTTGAGTAGCAACCTTCTTCTTCTTAGTCTCAACAGCCAAGTCAGCTGTTTTGACTAATCTCCTTTGCCGTTTGGCAGGAACCTCCTTTGGTTCCTCATCTTCATCCTCTTCAGGCTCACCAGCCTCTCTCTTCATAACAGGCAAGTATTTGGACATTGCCTTGGACTTATGGATCTCCTTTCCATTCAACATAACACAACCCAGTTTTGACAGCAGATAACTGAGTGTGATTCTGTGGTTGGTGTAGGGGCCTTTTCCTTTCTTCACTTCGAAGAAATCAGCGAAGATGTACCATATTATGATGGACCAGTTGACTTCCAACCCATAATAGATAGCAGCCATGATGCTGAACCTCTTCATGGTAACAACATCTAGAGAAAAAGTACAGTTCTCTATCAGCTTAGAGACCATATCAGCCATCCTCTGATATTCGTCCTTCAGCTGTTTCTTCCTAATGTTGCCAGTCAACATTTCTCCTTCCTTGGCGCAGATCGCCCAGAATTGTTGGTGCCTCTCTTCAGTCAGCACAGTAACATCGTGTCTTCCTCTGCTTGGGAGACCAAACGTCTCATGAAGAACAGCAGGTGTGATGACCACAGATTTGTCACCGACTGTTGCCTTGATTTCCATAGAGTTTTAATCAGCAGATGCCGTTCTGTAATACTCCATAACCTGGTCAGTCCAGATTACGCCTTCGTTGTACTCCATGAAATTTACCAACTGTGCAGATTTGAACTTTTCCAACAGCTCCTTCATCAAATCCGTTCCAGATTGGTAGTAGGATTCATAAACTAGGAACATACCTTCAGCGGCCATCTTAATCTGTTGAAAGTTAGAGAAATAGGAAGAATTTTGCAGAGAATTTGCAAGTAAATTTTCTCTCAAGTATGCTTTGAATGTTTAGGGTGCGTAAAGAACTACACGGCTGATCAGATTGGGATTTATAGAGTTAGGGTATCTTGGATTCCGTGATACCAGCCAACCGTTAGATCCGTTTCTTGTCAGTGCTAATCGTGCGGCGTCAGTTACGACCTTTCAAATTCAAATCGCATTAAATGAGGAGCGGGAATTTGTACCGCCCTTCTGTCACTTATAAAAACGTGTTTTAGAAAATGAAACGTTTTAAACAGTCAGCTTTTACATAAGCGATCAGATGAGTAAATTAAATACTTATCTGATGGACTAATGTCCTGAAGACACAGTTGTTATCAGAGAAAGCCAATAGCTGATAACATTCCTCAGCTGTTTGTCAATCCAGCTAGATAAATAAATCTTCATTCTTCAAGACTTTAATCTTCTGTTGAAAACATAACTTCAACTAACTGACATTAACAGATTTCATCTTTTAATCAGAAGTACCGCTAGTCTTACACGTTCCCCCTGACTTTAAGAATTCATAAGTTAACTAGTCTGTTGAAAGTTAATCCTTGAAGATAAATAAGATGAGTAAGCTGTTGAACCTTAGTCTTCTGATAAGTTCCCCCTCAGCTTATGCATCTAATTTCAATAAACCTAGCTCAGCTCTTAGAGTTGAAAACCTTGTCTCACTTAAAGGTTTTGTGAAGATGTCAGCAATTTGATTTTCAGTAAATACATACTCTATTGTGACATTTCCTTTCTTCACATGATCTCTAATGAAGTGATGCTTGATCTCAATATGCTTAGTCCTTGAATGACTTGTAGTATTCTGAGTAAGGCTGATTGCACTAGTATTGTCACAGTAGATTGGTATTCCACTGATTTTGATGTTGTAGTCTTCCAGTTGATGCTTCAACCATAAGATTTGTGCACAGCAAGCTCCAGCAGCTATGTATTCAGCTTCAGCAGTAGATATGGATACTGAAGTCTGTTTCTTACTCATCCATGAGATCAGACGACTACCTAAGAATTGACAGGCACCTGTTGTGCTTTTTCTATCAATCTTGCAGCCAGCAAGGTCAGAATCTGAATATCCAATAAGCTCAAATCCAGACTCTCTAGGATACCACAATCCCAAATCTTGAGTGCCCTTAATATACTTCAGTATTCTCTTGGCAGCTAAGAGATGAGATTCCTTGGGATTTGATTGAAATCTTGCACAGACCCCAACTGAGTACATGATATCAGGTCTGCTTGCTGTTAGATACAACAATGACCCAATAATGCCTCTATATTTTGTTATGTCCACTGATTTGCCATCTTCATCTTTATCCAAGCGAAGACTTGTAGACATTGGAATAGTAGCAGTAGAGCTAGTCTCCATACCAAATTTCTTGAACAGATCCTTTGTGTATTTTGCTTGGCTGATGAAAATTCCATCAGGCAACTGTCTAACTTGCAATCCAAGAAAATAATTAAGTTCTCCCATCATGCTCATTTCAAACTTGTATTGCATCAGCTTTGAGAACTTGTCACACATCTGTTGATTAGTTAAACCAAAAATAATATCGTCCACATAAATTTGCACAAGCAAAATATGTTCTGCCCATTCAATAGTGAACAAGGTCTTGTCAACTTTACCTTTGCGAAATCCTTTAATTAAAAGAAAATCAGATAAAGTATCATACCATGCTCTTGGAGCCTGTTTCAGTCCATAGAGGGCTTTCTTCAGACGATATACCTTGTCTTCTTCTTGATAGACTTCAAAACCAGGTGGTTGTTCAACGTAAACTTCTTCTTGCAATTCTCCATTGAGAAATGCTGATTTCACATCCATCTGATAGACGGTGAAATTCTTGTGAGCAGCATAGGCAAGAAAGAGTCTGATTGCCTCTAATCTTGCTATTGGTGCAAACGTTTCATCAAAGTCAATGCCTTCTTCCTGGCAGTAACCCTTGGCCACTAATCTTGCTTTGTTTCAGGTGACTTCACCATCTTCATTCATCTTATTTCTGAATACCCATTTAGTGCCAATGACTCTTTGATGACTTGGTCTAGGAACTAAGTACCAGACTTTATTCCTTTCAAATTGATTTAGCTCTTCTTGCATAGCTTCAATCCAGTTGGAATCACTAAGAGCTTCTCAATCTGTTTGGGCTCAATTTGAGATAGAAAACTAGTAAACATATCATCTTGTGCAGCAGCTCTTCTTGTTTTCACTTTGTCTAAAGGATCACCAATCACTAACTCTGGTGGGTGATTTCTGAGCCATCTGAGATCAGGTTGCAAATCATAATGTTGTCATTTGTTTTGATCTTGCAACACTACTGTTGGAGATCCATGCAGTAGTAGTCTGTTGAACATTTGTTGTCTGTTGAACAGTCTCTGGTCTATCAGCTGTTTGCAACTCGTCTGTTAGACAATCAGCACTGTGATTTTGAACAGCACTTGAGTTATCAGCTGGGTTGAGATCAGGTAGTATGATGGGAACATATTCTTCATTCTTTCCAACATTCAACTTCTGTAAATCAGTAGACAGATCTTGATTAATATTTTGATTCTTTTCAGAAGATTGACTTGGTTCATCAAATACTACATGAATGGATTCCTCTATTAGTAATGTTCTTTTGTTAAAAACTCTATAAGCTTTACTAACAGTTGAATATCCTACAAAGACAGCTTCATCAGCCTTTTCTGCAAATGCAGTAAGGTGATTTTTACCATTATTTAAAACATAGCATTTACAACCAAAAATCTTAAAGTAATGAATGTTTGGCTTCCTGTTGTTCCAAACTTCATATGGAGTCTTGTTTTGGTGCTTGTTGATCATGCATCTGTTTTGGGTAAAACATGCTGTGTTTGTTGCTTCTGCCCAAAATCTTTGAGGCAGTTTAGCTTCAGCTATCATGGTTCTGACAGCTTCCTTTAGTGTCATGTTTCTCCTTTCAGCAACACCATTCTGTTGAGGGGTTCTAGCAGCTGAATACTCATGATGTATTCCTTTGATATTACAATACTCTTCAACAGTAGAGTTTGTAAACTCTGTCCCTCTATCTGATCTGATCTTCAATATTTTTATGCTTTTCTCATTCTGGATCAGCTCCATCATATTAGTAAGATGTTCCTTGGTTTCACTTTTCTTTTTCATGAATATCACCCAAGTATATCTTGAATAGTCATCCACAACAACTAGGCAGTATTTCTTTCCACCATTGCTGACTGGATCAATGGGTCCAAATAAGTCCATGTGAAGTAGCTCCAATATTCTTCCAGAAGATTGATGCTTCTTGCTTTTGAACGATGACTTGATTTGTTTACCCTTCTGACAAGCGTCACAAAGCTTATCTTTGCTCATGACTGTCTTTGGAATTCCTTCTACCAGATTATTCTTGATAAGTTTGTTGATGGTCTTGAAATTCACATGATTCATTATTTTGTGCCACAGCCAACTAACTTCACTTGGTGTTGATGCCACCAAACAAATGTTTGAATTCTTGTCAGCAGAATTCCAGTCGACTATGTAGACATTCCCTTGTCGTCTTCCAGATAAAATTACCTTCTTTGTACCAATCTGTTCAACATAGCACTTATCTGTTGAGAAGATGACTGAATATCCTTTGTCACAAAATTGACTTATGCTCAGCAGGTTGTACTTTAGGCATTTAACATATGAGACGTCAGATATCTCTATGTTTCCCTTGATTAAGCTTCCTTTTGCTACAATCTTGCCTTCTTTACTGTCTCCAAAAGTAACTTTTGGACCATCCACAGCAACAGCATCAGTCAGTTCATGTATGCTTCCACACATGTGCCTTGAACAGCCAATGTCCAAGTACCAAATCTTCTCTACTTTACTCCTACTCCTAATCCTAACCTACAAAACAAAATAAGATTGTGAACATAGTGCCAATGTATGTTTCCATACATGTGTCTTGAACAGCCACTGTCCAAGTACCAGATTTTCTCTACTTTACTCCTACTCCTAATCCTAACCTACAAAACAAAATAAAATTGTTTTAGGTACCCTTATTGAGAGGGTCCTGAGGGATTAGTTCCACCTTTGACAACCCAAGATGATGAAGTCTTAGGCTTCTTAGGTTTCTGAGTTTCAACAGGAGTATGAACAGCTTTGTCTTTACCACGTTCATCAGATTTATCATATTGTTGATGATCAGCATGATAAGGATAGTGTTCAAATGCAGAGTAAGGTGCATGATAAGGAGGATATGCATGCATTGGATGAGCAGGATATGGTGCATAGTAAGTTGGAAATTGAGTTGCATGATACATAGGATGATATGCAGCAGGTTGCACATAATAAGACTCATTTCCGTACCAAGCATTTTGATTTTTCTTATTCTTATGCTTCTTTGGTTTACTATTTGCTTGCTCATTAACAGACGACTTAGTTTTATCACTAGTCTGATTAGTCTTAGCCTTATCAGAGGACTTCCTATGACTCTTCTGTTTAGGCTTACTAGTCTGTTTTCCTACACTAGGCTCTTTGCTCTTTTTAGCCTTAGGAGTTTTCGTCTCCTTTAATACTTTCTCGGGTGAAGCAGGTCTAGCAGTTTGAACATACATGATGACCTTACTATTGTCAGCAGACATAAATTTCTCAATATGATTCAATTCTTGCTTATCATGTTCTAAAGGTGTCTTCTGTTTACTAGACATATGAGTGGATGCAATAGATGACTTCTCATGAGACTCAATGACTTTCTCAAGCTCCATGATTTTTCCTTTATAAACTTCACATTCAGCTTTCAGATACTCATGTTCTTGCTCAAGCTGTTTATATTCAGCTGATTCTCTTGGCCTTTCAGCTGAGAGTTTCAGTGAACTGTTTTGCTCTTTTAGCAATAGCATCTCTTCCTTAAGCTTTTTATATGCTTCAGCAATAGTAGTATTGTTAAGCATCATTTGTTCAAATGAACTAAATAGTTCATTCTCAAGAGGAGTTACCTCAGTATCCTCAGAGTCATCAGATTCCTTAGCCATCAGGCAGAGAAGGGCAGGGCTCTCTTCATCAGAAGTGTCAGAAACTGAATCAGATGAGTAAACGGCAGCTGGCTTTTCTGCTTCTGCTACCATCGCCTTAGCTTTCTGATGCTTTCTTTCTTTTCTGATTCTCTTTTCTTCTTCAGTATACTTCTCGGCTTTAGGATATGGGCAGTCTCTAATGAAATGACCCAGTTTCCTGCAATTATAGCACATCATCTTAGATTTATAAGAATCCTTATCCTGAGAAGAAGAAGTAGGGTTAGAAGTAGAAGCATTGTTATATTTGTTCTTCATTTTTCGTCTGTAGAACTTTTTGAAGTTGTTCATCAGCAATGCAACGTCTCCAGCAGTGTACTCCTTTTTGTTGAGTATTGTGGCTTCATCAGATGAGTCCACATCTTTGCTTTTGTGAGCTGGCCTTCTGGGATTTTCAGCAGCAACAAGTGCAGTTGTGGGACTTGAAGTTGAGGTTTCTTCAACACCCATTCTTGGCAGTTTATACTCGTATGCCTTGAGTACTGAGAACAGCTCGGTGAGAGAAATCTTGCCCAGATCTCTTGACTCTTCCATTGTTGTCACCTTCATGTTGAACTTTGGAGGTAGAGCCTTCAGAACTCTGACGGTTATCTCCTTGTCCGTAAAGGTTTTTCCAAGCTTTAACACTTCATTCAACGTCCTCGTAAACCTTGTATCCATCTGATCAATGGTTTCCGCAGACTTCATCTTGAAGTTGTCCAGCTTTTCCAGAGCAACACTCAGCTGATGCTCTTTGATGGCGTCGTTCCCTTCACTCATGTCACGAACCTTGTCCCACATTTCCTTTGCAGTTTTGCAATGTTTGACTTTGTCAAACCGATCATTGTCCAGGGCTTTGGTCATGATGAAACGTCCAACTTTATCCAGATTGAACAGCTTTATTTCTTCGGCTGTCATTTCTGTCAGATCTTTTTCCACCACCAGTTCAGCTTCATCAACTATAATGGTCTTGGTGAATTTGAATGGACCTTTTATGATACATGTGTACATGTTATCATTATAGGCAGCTAAGAAGATCTCCATCCTGATCTTCCAGTCTTCAAAAGACATACCAGCAATGTGGGGAACATGGCTGATACAGTCCATTTTTCAAAAAGTTTTGATTTTTCAAAAAGATGCTCTTTTGAAGAGTTTTTAAAACCTTTGAAAAAACACTTGGATCAAGCTCGTTGATCAGGCAGCTGATTCAAATGAACCACCTGCTCTGATACCACTTGTTGGTCCCAAGTGGTCAGATGAGGTTTAGAGGGGGGGGGGGGGGTGAATAAACCTCTTTAAAAATTTTCTTCCAATTTTAACTTTAAAACTTTTTCTTTAACAGTGAGCATACTAAGCTGATCAGAGTAGTAAGTTAGAAGTCTGTTCGCGAACAAATCTTTGAAAAGATTTGATGACCACTCGTCTGATAATTACTTAGCTGATTTTGTCAAAATCAGTCTTAATACTTAGAGTACTTGCAGCGGATTTTTCAAAGTGTTTTTCACAAGTAATCTCAGCAGTTTGAAAAGTGTTTCCCCAGTTTTATAAACTCCTTTTAATATCTTTTCAAACAGTTAAGTGAAGTGTTTTTATGCAATCAGAAAATATGCAAGTTTAAAAGCAATGTAAAAACACAAGTAATTTTTATAGTGGTTATATGGATGTAAATATCCTTTAATCCACTCGTCCAAGTCACAAAGATCTTGGGTTATACTAGAAACACAAAGTAACCAGTACACTCTGCTTACGCCGATCAAAAAATGAACAGGCCGTAAGTGCGCAGTAAGAAATCACAAAGAAATCCTACTCTCTGAAGTAATATCACTCACTTAGATGGATATCTACGTCTCACAACACTCTTGTTTACAAAATCACTCAGAAGATGTATATAGCTTTGTTCTTCAACTTCGCTTTTCGTCAACATATGACTAAGCTGATGAGTGAGCTGTTCTTGAGACTTAAAGAGTTCTGCTTCGAAAATTCTCTCAGAAATTGTGTTGCTTATGTTCTCTTCGTCTCTTTCAGCTATTTATACTTGAGGTTTGAAAAATGTCCGTTGAAGAGAGATAAGAATTAAATTCCTCGAGTACTGGTCCTTAAAATCCGCGAACGGCTTTTTTGCAGTCTGTCCGTACTGTCAACAGTACTATTCTGCAGGCAGCATTAAATGCACCCAACTGATGCGAAGCATTTCTTCAATCATTTGTCTTAAATGTCCTTGTACTTCAGCATTTATTACTTCCAGGGGCATTTATTACCGTTGGGAAGACTTTATGATCCTTTCCACTTGGCTGTCGCAAGTGCAAGTCTGATGGCGAACTAAGCTGATCTCAAAATTGAACAAATCTGATTTGAGTCAGCTGATCTTCATCAGTCTGATAACTTCCCTTCAGCAGATCAGAAGTCTTGGACCTTGAAATTTTGACTCTTCTAATGTCTTCTTGTACTTAGTCAAAATTCCTTTCAAAGGGATCATCAGCTAAGTTACTCCATACTTAGCAGATTTTGAAGTTTTGGAATGCATCAAAACCTCCTTCTGAATTTGTCTTCAGTGCCTTCATCTTCATCCTTATCCAACAGGATTGAAAAATGGTTTCATCCCGAAATAAACAAAATAAATCGACAAAAAAGGAGAAAACAATGAAAAATGTTATAAACGATAAAAAAAAAGGGGATAAATCGCTAAAAAAATTATAAATCGGTAAAAAACAACAGTGAAAAAGGGTAAACTTAGTCAAAAAAGCTTAAAGTCTGTGAATACTTGTTTAAGCGATGAAAAATTCTGGTGAATACCATATGAAATCAGTGAAATAGGTGAAAACGGGTTAAACTTTAATAGACAAGAACAAGGTGAAATCAGTGAATAAATGGTTTAAATTGGAAAAAAAATCGAAAGGTAATAACCAATAAAAAGAGCATAAAAAATATTAAAAAATATATTAACCTGTAAAAAAAATTAAACAGTGGAAACATACAAATCTATGAAACTTTGGGTGAAATTGGTGAACACTGGTGAAGTTGGTGAAAAAATTGGTGAAACCGGTAAGAAAAAATACTCGTGAAATCGATGAAAGTTTGGGTGAAATTTATGAAGAAATTGATGAAACATCTATCATCGGTGAAGAACAAATAAACTTAACACGAAAACTACTATTATAGAACAAATTATATAAGATGTCCTAACTATATCAGTCATTATTTTATATTTTATTACAACTATTTAAAGCCATAATTATTTTTGTAAAACAACAAAATTAATAAAAATAAATTTCTAAAAAAATAAATTGATTATCACTCATAAATATATGATATTTCATGGCACAAAAAAGAAGAAGCTAATTTTACTATAATTTACGAAAATTACCCATGAAATTAAAATTAAACGAATTTTTTTCATATATAACATTTCACACAAAAGCATTTTCCAATATGACTCAAACTGAAAAGTATTTCCCTAAATGTATCTTTTAGGTAATCGTTGTTGGCAATATCGATTCTACTGAAAAATCGCAAGTTCCAAAATCGATTTATCAATTACATTCGATAATTAAAAAAAAATTAATTTAATAAAAATCGAGATTAGTAACATCGATTCTTATTAATTATAATAATTAGCGACTAATTAATTCAGGGAAAGAATCGCTATTAGCAATAGCGATTCTTTTTTTTTTTTTTTTTAGGGCATGCTGCTTGAAATTTCCAAGTTGTTGTTGGACTGCGATTTATACATTTTTTTTAAATCTTGTAAAATGTGAAGGAGCAGAAGCTCGATTTTTATAACTCAAGAACAAGCACAACAATAAATTCGAGAATCACAATAATGTAAGCACAACTACAGTGTCGGTTACAACAATGTAAACTTAAACAAGTTCAATACATAAAAATGTTTCAACAATATTATCTCAGTCACAGTAATATCTATGAAACTATGTCCTATTATTCGTGCATTTGCGGCGCGTATGTCCTTCCTTCCCACAAGCAAGTGCGGACCTACATAGGGGCTAGTGGGGTCTATAGCCCCCACTCAGATTTATATTATATACTCTCTCCGCCCCATTTATTTTGCTCCATTTGCTACAGTACCCGGTCAAACTTTTCAATCTTGTAAGTGACTTATTATATTAAACTATTCACATTTGTGGTGTATTAAACCTTTTAAATATTAATATATATGGTGTAATATGATATTATCAATTTATTAGTGAAATATATTAATTAAATTATTTATTATAATTTTTACAAATTTAGTCAAGTTGATTGGTCAACTGTACCAAGGGATAAAGATAACGGACGAAGTATATTTTAGTAGTAATTATAACATAATAACTACATTTGTCCACTAGGTAAGGTATTGAAAGTTTGGAAGGACATCTGGAGTTCGATCTTGCATGCTACTTTGGACTTTTTTTAGTTTTTTTCCTTTGATGAGAAGTACTGTTAAAATTTATATTAGTTTTAGATACCAGAAAAATGCCTTTGCTCATTTGTTTTGTTATGCATGTTTATCAACATTGTCCCGTGTTCAAATCTCAAGAGTGTCATTTCTTTTCTTACTTATTTTATAATTTTGTTTCTTAGCAAGTATTCTTTTAACCTATTTTATTTTCTCATCAATTGTTCCTTTAACTTCTTTTTCTTTCTGAATAATTATTCTTTGATTTTTGTTATATCTTAATAACTTTTTTAATTTTCTTTTCTTTTTAATAATAATCAAGAGATTCAATTTTTTATTATATGTTTTATTTAATACATTACTATATAAACCCCCTCCCCCCTCTCAAAAACAAAATTGATCTATCTCGCCCCTGCCTATTATGTACATATTTCAGAAAATAAAAAATCGGTGCGATTAATTGTGACTCTAATTGATGTCATCCGAAATTGTATTTCGATTATATAATTTATCCTAGAATCTTATAGCCCCATGTATTAAAGTTTCATTTTTTACGTATATTTCAGTCAATTGTATATTAGAAACTTTTCGAGATTTTTCGAAAATTTCCGAAAAATCTTTGGAATAATTATAAATAAAAAGAAAATATGTTGAAGTAGAAAGTTCTCTATATTTTCGTTTTGATTGATTCAAATACAAATTTTTTTGGGTGTTTTTGGGGGAAACTTATCAAAAATCTGATCCATTCTTAGCCTCATTGGCCTGTATTCCTGGATCCGCCCCTGCCCACAAGTAGAACAATGAATCACCCGTTTGTCGGTTTGAAAATTCATTTCATTGCGAATGCGCCTTGATTTTGGTCGACCTTTTTCCCGTTCAAGCTTGGAGTTTGGTTTGAACACCGGACCATAATATTCATTCCAATAAGCCTCATTCTCCAATGGTTCAAATCTACCACTCCATGTCCTCGAATAATTCTCAACGGTATAAAATGATGATGTAAAAGATAAAAGATCAACATTTAGGTTACTACAACAAGCAAGAACATGGAAACAAGGAACATGATAGGCTACCCACTTACCACAGGTGCATGCCCTTTCGCCAATGCGCACAATTTGAATATTACCTCCATTCGTCATGCGACGACCTGTGGTTACAGAATAAATCCCACCGCCCCCACGTATAGAATTGTTTAAGATTGTTACATGCATACCCCCAACCTTCGAGGCGTTGTGGAGAGCATTTGATAAACCTTAGGGCTAAATCTATTTTGGGGTTCGGTGTTTGGTAGGTCAATATTTTGACGAGCAAGTTCAGCAATAGCAAGTCTAGATTGAAAGTAATAAACACAACGATAAAATGAAGTCTCAATAATTGCTGTAATAGGCATACCACGAGCACCTTTCATCAGGCCATTGAAAACTTCTTAAATGTTCGTTGTCATTAGGCCATATCTATAACCACCAGTCCACCATCATGTGCGACCATTTTTTTTTCGGGAGTTTATCCAACCACTTTCGAGCATCAAGATTTAATAGCTCAATTTGATCCAACACAGTTTGAAATTTGCGATCCTGGTATGAGCAACCTGCCTTCCACACTATCCTTTTTAAATTACCACCCGTATGGACTTTGCAAAAAGTAGAACGCACATGCCTCAAAAAATATCGATGTTCCACATTTTTCCATTTCCTTACTCGGATTGTTGACAATATACCTTTATGGCGATTAGAAATCAAACATATATTACGAACCTTCACAACATGTTCTTGCACAAGATTCAAGAACCAATCTCAAATTTTAAAGGACTCATTTTTTACAATAGCAAAGGCAAGTGGCAAAAAATCGAGCTTCTGCTCCTTCACATTTCACAAAGATTTTAAAAAAAGGTATAAATCGCAGTTCAACAACAACTTGAGAATTTCCGGTAGCATGCCCTCATTTTCTGAAAAAAAAAATTGGAAGAATCGATAATCCCGGCAATATTGATCGATTCTTTCCCTGAATTAATTAGTCGCTAATTATTATAAGTAATAAGAATCGATGTTACTAATTTCGATTTTTATTAAATTTAATTTTTTTAATTATCGAATATAATTGATAAATCGATGTTGGAACTTGCGATTTTTCGGTAGAATCGATATTGCCAACAACGATTTTACCTAAAAGGTATATTTAGGAAATTCAGTTTGAGTCATATTAAAAAATACTTTGTGTAGAAGCCTATACCCCAATTCTAAAATAAGATTCCATGATAGTTGACCTTTCTTGAGATATGTCAATCTGAGCCTTTAAATTTAAAAAAAATAGATCTAGATCGTTAATATTTGTGCAACTGTACAAATAATTATGATAATTTTGCACATGTACAATAAAATGTTGTACAGTCACAATGACGATGATACCCTTATATAAAAGAAAAAAATATTAGCGTAAAACTAATTTTTCTTCAAAACAATCTCCTGTTCCTCTCCACAATTTTTTTCTCCCAACCACCCGAATCCTTCAAAATAGATCAACCACCCACTCTTATGCCAATTAATTGCATAATAAAATGGCCAGTTCTTTTTGCCTCCGGCAGATCTTACTCCGGGGCGGCGTATTTAATTTTAGCACAAAAACTCTCGATTAGTCAATTTTCAGTATCAGTAAAGAGAGAGAGTTGAGAACTGACCGTGAGAACTATATGAATTAAAACTAGATACATTTGTTTATTAATAAGGGTAAACTTGTAATTCACATATTAAACTATTAAAAATAAAATTAAATTAAGGCACATGTCACTTTCTGACAAGTTATCTCAAGGAAGGCTTAAATCAAAGTATCTCACAGTAGAAATGCCGCAGTGAGATTATCTTTTTATAAGAAAAAAGAAAAAGGAAAATAGTAACCTGTTAATATGTGGCATATCTTGGTAGAAGTTACCTTAAGAGCTAGTTATAATTTCATGTTTTGAACGTGTTTAATTTGAGTTTGTTTCCTATATCCCCAATTCTAAATTAAGATTCAATGATAGGTGACATTTCTTGAGATATGTCAACCTGAGCCTTTAAATTTAAAAAAAAGTAGATCTAGATCGTTAATATTTGTGCAACTGTGCAAATAATCATGATAATTTTGCACATGTACAATAAAATGTTGTACAGTCACAATGACGATAATACCATTATATAAAAGAAAAAAATATTAGCGTAAAACTAATTTTTCTTCAAAACAATCTCATGTTCCTCTTCACAATTATTTTCTCCCAACCACCCGAATCCTTCAAAATAGATCAACCACCACTCTTATGCCAATCAATTGCATAATAAAATGGCCAATTCTTTTTGTCTCCGACAGATCTTACTCCGGCGCAGCAGCGCGTTTAATTTTAGCACAAAAACTCTCGGTTAGTCAATTTTCAATATCAGTAGAAAGAGAGAGAGTTGAGAACTGATCGTGGGAACTATATGAATTAAAACTAAATACATTAGTTTATTAATAAGGGTAAACTTGTAATTCACATATTAAACTATTAAAAATTAAATTAAATTAAATTAAATTAAGCCACGTGTCATTTTCTAACAAGTTATCTCAAGAAAGACTTGAATCAAAGTATCTCACATTAGAAATGCCGAGCTCATTGTTGAATGAGATTTCTAATTCTTCTCATCAAAACATGCAATTTTACTCCATTATACAAAAAACAAAATAGCGGACATAAAAGGACATTCTAGAAAAGAACCTGCTACAAATTTCGATAATTGGGGTGCCCACATATCACATTATTATTTAATTAAATATTTGCTCCCAAGTCAATGATAACCACTCATAAGATCATAGGGACCTCTAAAATATTCTTATAAATCATTAGCAAATTTCAATTGACACATGAAGTTGGTTTCTTTTAGGTAGTAACTATTCGTTCATGATCATGATCATGAATGCAAACAAAATAAATGAAAGATATACAACACAAGTGGAAGACAAGAGCCACGAGGCGCAAGCCAAATGCCTAACCTTCTTTTCACCAAAAAGGAATTACATAAATCAATTGGAATTTGAGAGCAAAAAAGAGTATATGAATGGGTTCTAAATTTCTAATAGAAAAAAGGGTTACATAGAAAAGGAATAATGAAATTGATGCTTAAAAAATAAGATAGTGGACACCTCTTAAGGAGACAATGCATGCTCTATATCTTCATTTAAACCAACTTTTATGAGATGAATTAAGCCTTGCTCTCTCTACTTTTCTCTACCATCTTTGCTTGAAAAACAAAGATAATCATTGGATTTCTAAAGCAAAATAATTCAATAAAAGGGGTGTTTTCCTTTGCTCCACGTGTGCCCATATGATTTTTTTTTTTTTTGGGGGGGGGGGGGGGGGGGGGGGGGGATTTGCTTCACAATCTATTACTCCTATTATATTAAATTACAAAATATGAGTATAAAGTTATGAGTTGTTTAAAGAATTGATTACATTAAGAACTTTCTCTATGCTAAATGGAAAAAAAACTTGCATCACAAAGAACTTATGTATAAGCATTTGTCATTTATAGTAATGCAGCATCGTAAAAAACACGCCATGATTCCTCGGAAAACCACACATCTATAACCGGACATATTGTCACCCTTCCTAGGTAGCCCTTACTAGGAAGTGGGATCATTGAACATGAGAACAGGGTAGTTAATAATTAAAAACAATTAGGGGAAAGACTCCAAGAAACATCAAAACATCAAGTTTCACTATATAAATTACGAGTTTTTTCACGTGAAGAACTATGCAACTAGACATGGCTACGGTTGCTTCAGTTCGTTTGAAAAAGCTGTTGTGGAGGATTCTAACCATGAAAAGTACAAGCACTACATGGTGCTACCACATATGGTTTATGCATGTAGAATTATTAGTTCACACTTCTCGTGACTATGTTAAACAGGGAGGAAAGGTACAGACAGAAAATTATGCAGTCATACCCAAAGTTCTGAAAACAAACAAACAAACAGGTGAAGAAATGGAGTAGTTGAAAAGCCAATCCCATCTGCTATCAAAGCCAAAAGATCAATAAAAATACAAGAATCCCTTCAAATATTTATAAATTCTCACCAATGTTGTCAATGATGAGAATTGAGAAGTGACAGATAAATTATTTGATAATCGAGCCAAATGAATTATTTCAGGTACCAGTTGTTTGCATTCACCGACACACATGAAAGAGGCGAGAAATAGAGTAGCTCACTAATGCATTTAGTACCCCTACCAGCTAAGTATAAGTAAACAATCTTAACTCAAGGACTAAATGTTTCTCTCAGTGTCACTGATATATTATCATTCAATAATAATGACACCTATACCATATATCATAGAGTTAAAATGTGAAAACCTTACTAAATCAGTCTGAATATACATTATAAATTAATCAAGCCTCATTCCTCTTTATTTCATTCTAGTAATGCTTTGAAAGCTAAATCCTGTACTTCTAAAGGCAGAACATTGAGTTCAAATACGTATATCTCTCTTCTTAGTAACCAAGAACAGTGTCAACAAGAACCTAATTCGTGATTTGCTGACATAGTATAATTTTCGGTAAAATTGTTCTTTTGGTATGAAATCGTGTGTTAAATTATAGTATGGATGGTGCAATTCGACATTTCTTGGTAGTGGTACCAACATAGTAAATCATCTTACTGTATAGTATGAAAAGCAATTTTGCCTATGATTTTCTCATTAATTTAAGATAAGGAAGAATAACCTAATTAGGTCAATTCATAGGCAAGCATCTATAATGCCAATACAGTTATTTAATTTAAGCCAAAATCAAAAAGCCTATAGATAGAACGGAGAATAATAACTCATATCTGGGAGTAAGTTGTCCAAAGATTCACTTTTCTCTAGGTTCAGAATCGGGTACCCTGCAAAGTATCAGATACAAAAAGATAAATGTGAGCAGGTTTAATATGAGAAAATCGCATATCAGTGTGGTAACATTTATGCAGATGTACTAAGGGTGTGTGTGGATGGGTTTTGGCCCGGTCTCGCGGGTCTCGCGAGATCAAGCCAAAACCCTTTCAAATGAGTTTTCGCCAAACCCATGAAACCATCAAAAAACTATTCAGAAACTCTTCAAACCTATAAAACATTGATTTGACACCTACCACCTACTTTTTCCCCCAAATCTCACTAAAAAAGACATTGATTTGACACATATCACCTACTTTTTCCCCTAAACCCCAACATCCAAACCCAATCCAAGTGGGGTTTCAACTTATTCAAACCACAAAACCCAAGAGCCAAAATCCATCCAAATGAAGTCTCAAAGGTTTCATCGAAACCACCAAAACCAATTTTTTTAAACCGAGACCCGCGAAACCGAGCCAAAACCCATCCAAATAGACCCTAAAATACCGAATGGAAAAAAGATAGCACTCACTGAGGGGAATATAAGTAAAGATGGTAAATAGGATAACTCGTGTTTAATTAGTTTGGGGACAACTCAAAACACAACCAAAATGAGTAAAGAAAATGATCGGGCAATGGAAACAGGACATTATTTAGACATGAAACAAACATTGAAAGAAAATTTAAAGGAAAGAAAGTACCTAACAGCCCATTGATAACTCTAATTTTACTGAAAAAGATTTGGACCAAGGGGAAAAGATCACCACAATCAATCCACTTCCAGGTTTAAAAAAATCTTCTGTTATTGGTCACTGGTAGATTTTGCTATTGTTGATCCATGTGATTATTAATCAGTTAATTCATATCCATTACTGAAAATAGTTTTTTGTGAAGTAAGCAATGCCACAGTTATTGCAGTTCAACCAAACCTTCCCTTACACAGCTTGTTTCCACTCGAGTGAGACATGCCTATGCTCCACAAGTCGCAGCATAAGCTTATCAGCTTCATCTAATTTCTTATCCACGATAAGTTTTTTACTCACTTCCTCACATAGCTTTAAATCGGGAATCATATTTCGGTTAAACATCCTACAAGCCACTCTATACGACCCAACTGGATTCCCGTTCTTCAAGAAACCTTTCATGAGAATGTGACACGTATTCACATCAATTCTAGAAGCCGTTCTCAGAACTTTCCCCAATAGCTTATAAGCTTCATCAGTGTTTCCAAAATAGCACAGCTTTTCAATAACTTGGTTATATACCGTTCCAAAGTTTTGTCTTTGAAGCATCTTTTCCAACAATTTCAGCAATTCTTCCACCCTTCCCTTCTGACAGAAATGGTGAATGAGCGATCGATATGTGACAGGTGTCGGAAGCAAACCACTACGGAGCATTTTCTTGGTCATTTCTATTGCCTCATCGATTCTACTTTTTCTTGCTAATGCATCAATTATGACGGTATATGTCACTTCATCAGGATGCTTGTTATTCAAATAAATATCATCAAGAACAGATAAAGCAGAGTCCAAGTCATCATTTTGACAGAAACCATGAATTACAGTGGTAAAATTCACAACATTTACAGCACATCCTTTTTTCAAGCATTCTTCCATTAACTTTTTTGCTTGATCTGTTTTACCTTTTTGGCAAAGAGACTGAATCAAGAGATTAATTTCAACCGGAGAAGGAAAAAAACCTTTACCTATCATTTCCGTGATCATATCGCAGGCCTCGGAAAACTTTCCCTCCCTACGAAATCCATGCATTATGACACTATAAGTCACGGCATTAGGTGTCCACCACCCCTCACTCATATTCATCATCTCTCTTGCTTCTAAAGACTTCCCACTATGACAAAGCCCATTTAATAAAGCTGTATACGAGACACAGTTCGGTTTACATCCATTCTTGTACATTTGTTGCAGTAATTTTTTAGCTTGATCAACCTCTCCTGCTCTACAAAATCCATTCAAAATAGCGGTATAAGTCACAACATCAGGGTTGCACCCTTTCGAAAACATTTCACTAACAAGCTCTTTAGCTTTATCTAATTTTCCTTCTTGGCAAAAGCAATTTATTATTGCAGTATGCCCGACTTTGTCAATAGGGAACCCTTTTTCTTCCGCTTCATGTGAAAATCCAAGTGCCTCTTCAGCGTGGTTATACTTACAAAGCATGTGGATAATAGTGTTGTAAGTTACTTGATCAGGTAGCAAGTTAGTTTCAGCCAACATCTTCTCCATAAGCCCTCTCAATTCATCGATTCGTTTCTCCTTACACAAAAATCCCATTACAGTATAGTAGCTAATCTTATCCGGAAAACAACCTTTAAGAGGCATTTCTTCGATCAACTTAATTGCATCTTCAACCCTTTTCCTTTCACAGTAACCCTTAATCAAGCAATTATACGATACCACATTAGGTTCAATTCCAACTAGCTCCATTCTCACCAAAAACCTCAATGCCTTCTCCAACTTTTCCCCTTCCACCAAAACATTAATCGCAGAGTTACATATCGAGATATTGAGCTCGACTCCTGCTCTTTGCATAACAGTCAATATTTGCAGTGCTTTCCTCAAATGTCCAGCTCTACTGAAAGACACCATCACACAACCAAAATCTTCGGGATAAAGTTCAATCTTTCTACGCATCATAAGCCTTAGAACACGCTTAGCCCCCTGACATAACTTAGTTTTACTCAAAACTTTAAGCATTGCATAATAAACTATAGGATCGTGTTTGTATCGCCATTGCCTATCAGCCCAATAAAAGAATTTTAAAGCTAATCTTTCATCGGGCTGAGCTTTAAGTACGGCACAAACTTGAATAGGTTTTAAACTACGCAACAAACGTTTTAACTCCGATTCATGATTTGGAGTCCAAGCTGATCTAAGATCGATCAACCTAGAAATTTCCCTCACTAAAGGGTGTCGTAATTCGTCTTCATCCACATCGACTATTCTAGAAACTTCACTTCTTTTTCTGTTCTTGTCAAATGAATCCAAAGCCCTCAATTCATCATCTTTATCTTCCTCATTTTCTCCCACTTCCTCTTCTTCATCTTCTGACTCACTAAAGTCATTTAAACCATCAAGATTACATTTTTCTCCACCCCTGTTATCAAAATTACAATCTGAACCCAATATTCTAAATTCTTCAAAACCCGTTTCTCTAAGGCCACCAAAATCATGTTTTGTTTTATCAAAATCGTCTCTTTCAACACACCGCTTGCGAATTTGGGGCGCCGAACGCGGTCCTGAATTAGGGTTCTTATACGACCATGAGGAAGAAGCAAATGGGCGTTTGTGGAAGTGGTTATCGCAACAAATACATCTAGATAACCCAGTAACTTTACTGAATGAGTGAGTAGTAGCTAAAGTTTCTAGGATTCTCTTTCGTACATTCGAATTTAAGGACATTTCAGTGAATACAAAATGGAGGTTTAGAATCTATCTTAAACTGTTTCTTCCAAAAAAAAAAAATCTCTATTACATGTAAACCCACCTGTGCTCAGCTATCCAAGTAGGGGCTTGAAGGATGCCACTGTAAAGCCAACTGATGAAATATTCGTATTAAAATCATGATAGTACGGGCTTGCTAATTGCATAAAAATTGATTTTGGTATTAAAAATCTCTATTACATAAAAACATTACAATTAAATGTTGTGAGTTGGCGATTAAAATTGATTTTGGTAATAATTTATTTTAATTAAATATTCGTATTTTTATAATTGATTTTATCATAAGCAACAATTTAATGTCTTTTCATTTGAAATAATAATAATTTAATGACTTTTAAAATAGGTTTATTTTTATAATATTTAGGAAAATCTCAAAAGTGTTTGTGAAAGTGGGGTCAAACACTTTAAAATCATGATAGTACGGGCTTGCTAATTGCAGTTCACGTTTGACGGCACTGCGGGCAGTTCACCATTTACCGGGCGCCATGTGACAAAAAGTTCACATGTTACCTGATAAAAAATTACATTATAGGATCGTGAGAAATGACTTCTATGCCCCTGTCTTCTTTTTCTTCTTTCGTTCTTCCTAAAACAGAGCAGTATGCCAATTAATAGATCATCAAATTTAACCAAAAAACACCTGAAATTAAACACTACGAACCAAAACAAGCAATGTAGAACAAGAATCAAGAACAAAAACACTAAAAAAATCGCTGGAAAAATCTGATTTAAAGCCCAATTTGCAAAATTCAACAAGAGATGTTGTTAATTGCGTATGAAATAGACTGTAATCAAACCTCCGAACAAAAAGAAGAAGATTCCTCAAGAAATCCGAACCAAATTTGAATGGAATTCACAGCCCGTTTAAGTTCTTGAGGGCCCGAATCTCTGAATCACTTAAATGAACACGGCAAACAGCAATTAAACACTCCAGGGAGTGTTTTCCAATCAAAATCGAACAGAAATCTCACGGCCCGTTCAAGTTCTTCACGGGCCGAATTAAATTCTAGCTCAATTAGTGTATGTAATGTGAAATTAACTTCGAAAACACTCTACTCATGCCATAGAGAAGAGTAAACGAGCAGCAATTGTCTCTACGTAATGTCAAAAGATTTTATATGATTTTTAATTGTTTTCGTATGTGAAGTTATAAAATTAGCAACAGGTTAGTTTATATATCAGAGTTTATTTTTAATTGCTGGAAAATTGAATAATTGCTGGAAAATTAAAAATAATTGCTTTCGTACGTGTTGTTTTAAAATTCCTGCTGCTGAAGTTATATATTTTCGTACGTGTTAGTTTTAAAATTCCAGCAGGTTAGTTTTAAAATTCCTACTCCTGAAGTTATATATTTTTAATTGTTTTCGTAGGTGTTGTTTTCCAGCAATGATCCATAAGTAAGTAGAAAATTAGTTTATATATTATAAAATTGCATTTGTCTCCAATAGTTAGTTTTAATTGTTAATGGCGTTAATGGCTCTCTCCCTCTCTTTCTTTCATAGCTGCTAAAAGAATTTGTAAATTAGGAACGATAGAAATAGCTGCTGTTAGTTGCTATATTATTAATAAGGAGGGGCAAATGTGTAAAAGGAACTAATGTTACCTGCTATGAGTAACCTGAACAACATGTGACTTTTTTAATAATAAAATATTCCAACAGTTCAAAATTGGAGAAAACTGCCAACAGTTTTCCACAAGTTGAACTGCTCCTAGAAGCCCCCATGATAGTAATCTAAACGTGCTTTTGAGAATTCAAACCGTTAAGCCAACTCTGATAATTTAGTTTTAAATATGCTATAACTTTTTTTTTTTTAAATCTAATGTTGAAATATGTGACGGAAGGAGTAATATTATTTTGTGCACTAAGTTGTGTTCGGTTAATGCAATTAGGCCTCAATTGCATTAATTGGCCTAGATAAAAGTCCAATATCGCATTCGCTTGGCCAAACAATTTTCCGGGCAGCCCGTAGTTACCGGCTGAAATGGTGGATCATCCCCCATAATTGGCCCGATTATAAGAGGAGGTCCAACTCAGATATTAATTAATTGGACCAAACTTAAAAAAAATGAGACAAAAATGCCCCTAATTAAGTGGATATTTACCGCCAAAATGCCATCAAAGTTGTTGGGTTGATTAATTAATTAGCCCAAATTTGTAATTGGGCCAATTCCTATAGGGGGTAACGAACACAATCTTATTTTTATACAAATTTGAAAATATTACACAACCCCACATATATTAATAATAATAATAATTATTATTTATAATATATATTAATATTTTTAAACTTTTAAACGCCATAAATATAAAAATTAAAACGACTTTATATAGTCACTTAAATTAAAAGACATTCAACAAGTTTGGGACAGAGAATATTTTACTTCAAAAATTATTTTTCATTTATTGGAGCAGTCATCATTATCGTATGTCAAGGGAGATGAGTGTAACTGTCCTGTATTTTATGCTAATTCATAAGAAAAAGATTTTTGGGAAATAATATTAAAATATTTGAATGCATTTACATATCCTCTAAAAAAAGTACATTTACATAAACCTTCAAAAAAGTTATACTTTCACATATCCTCTAAAAAAAAAAAAAAAGTACTACATTTACATATCCTCTAAAAAAAAAAAAAAAGTACTACATTTACATAAACCTTCAAAAAAGTTATACTTTCACAAAAATAAAATGTTCCTATGGAATTTTCCCGTTTTCTCTTTTATTTGATAAATAAATAAATTCTAAAAAGGCAAAATTGCAAAAATCATCCCAGACTAATCACTGATTTTGGATTTTCGTCCCAAACTATTTAATTTGGTGAATTTCGTCCCGTAATTTAATATTTTTTTGGAATATCGTCCCGCCATAATTATAAGACGGAATTGTGCATTTGCCGATAAATTATCATATGACTGCTTAAGCGTCATGACATGGTAAATTTTAACATGAATAATTATATAATATTGCAGAGTTCGTCCCAAATTAATTACAAGATTGAACGTCATTTTCATTATATTAGAAATTTAATATTGGGACTAAATTCATACAAAATGGTAAATTATGGGATGAAATTTGGCGAGTTGATATAGTTAGGGACGAAAAATCAAAATTAGTAATTAGTTTGGGACAATATTCCAAAAAAATATTTACAGGACGAAATTCGCCAAGTTAAATAGTTCGGGACGAAAATCCAAAATCAGTAATTAGTTTGGGACTTTTTTGCAATTTTACCTTCTAAAAATGTCCAAACAATAAAAAATTACATCGAAAACTTGCGGACATTCTCTTCACCATAGACGCCGGAGATTCTCTTCACAACGTACGCATATAATCTAAGACACATAACCCCACAGAGAGTTCGCCGTAAAAAATGGCCGATGCCGGTGGTGAAGAGGTGGGGAACGGCAATGTGGATCCGCCCCAATCAGCTTTGATTTTTATCGGTACCGGTTGTTCGAGCGCGGTGCCAAATGCTTTGTGTTTGATCCAACCTTCAGATCCTCCTTGCCACGTCTGCTCCCAATCTTTATCCATACCTCCGGACCGAAACCCCAATTACAGGTTTTACATTAACCATCCTATCACTATATTTCAACTTTCTTCCCTAATTTTTTGGTACAAGTTTTTATTTACTATGTACAACTTACGTAATTTCAGTAATTGAAATTCTCTAGCATCCTGAACGATTTGTTGGTGTTTAATTAACGAATGTTGCTCTCACGTAGCTGTTTGGTGGATTATTGGTGGTTTCGTGCAATGTATACAGTATACACCTTATTTGTTCTTTTATACATGAATATTTGTTGGTTGATGGTTTATGATGGTATTATAGGTGCAATACATCCCTCCTAATTGATTATTGCGGTGATGAAGGCAACCATAAATATATCTTGATTGATGTTGGAAAGACGTTTAGGGAACAAGTACTCCGATGGTTCACCTTTCATAAAATTCCTCAAGTAGATTCTGTGAGTTTTCTATCTTCCATATAACTTGTCATTTCTATGTGAGTTAAATAAACGGAATATTCGTTTTTCTTGGATACATAAGTGATACATGTAATTACTTTGGTGATTCAAGATTAAGTTTTGCCTTTGATAGTATCACATTGTCCACTAAAGAACTGATTCTTGATCGTCCACCTAGTGATCGTGTAAAGACATTTCGAAAATTGCTTTTGTGTTTCTATATCTTTCCACTATCTAGAGATTTCAACTTTGCTAAATAATTACCAGCAATGATACCGAATAAATACTCAATGTTTTAGTTCTTTTAAAGCTACTTATTTATCTTTACATTTTGGTAAACTTGAGCAAACTTTTCTTGCTCCCCTACTTCTGCATTTTGGTTTAGTTGTTAGTGATATATTTACATCTTAGAATAGAATTATCCGGTTAGCTGATTTGCTAATTTTTTCAGATCATATTAACCCATGAACATGCTGATGCGGTTCTTGGTTTGGATGATATACGCATTGTGCAACCATTTAGCCCGACTAATGACATTGATCCAACTCCGATCTACCTCACAGAATATGCAATGGAGAGGTATTTGTACTTCGAGTTATTTATACATGCAAGTTCATTGTTGTTGTGACCGTCTGGTTTTGTACTATTGCTTCTATTAACCTCAGTCACAATTTTTTTTAACAGACTGAAGATATGATTTCAGTTCACTTAATTCCGTAAATTCTGTATTGTGATCATTTTTCATTTTTTTTGCTAAATATTGTCACTAGATTATTTATGTGATGGGAGTATTTAAATTTGAATAAAGGTGAAACCATTATTATCTCGGTAGAATATAAAAATAAACGTATGCTTTGCCTTTCAATTATACTCCTTTTTTTCCCTGGCGGATGGCAGATGTAGTGTTAATTACAGTTTACAAGTTTTCAATACAAGAAAGTGAAATATATGAGATATACATTAGTAGGGAAATAGAGTGTGGTACATAATTTATTATTGGCTCCCATCCATTGGGGTTAACATGAGTTGTTCTTTGTAATAATCAATTTGGTTATTAGACCTGATTTGAATATTACAATTTATGTTATGTGTTATGAATTGTTGATTCCTTTTGAACAGCATTGCAGTGAAATTCCCTTATTTGGTTCAGAAAAAAGTCAAGCTTGGTCAGGAAATCAGACGTGTGGCGCAGCTTGAGTGGAAAATCATAGAAAGTGATATCTCGAAGTCATTTGTGGCATCTGGACTAAAATTTGTTCCCTTGCCGGTTAGTTTCTGCTTAAGCTTTAATTTCATCTTGAGAAACCTTCTATGCCTGTGCATCTTGTTTTAATTCATATAAACCTCTTGTGGATCCTTTATATATTCCCTTTATGTTTGTACCAGGTTATGCATGGTGAAGATTATGTATGCTTAGGTTTTCTCTTTGGTGAAAGATCCAGAATTGCGTATATATCAGACATTTCACGGTTTCTTCCATCCACAGAACACCGTAAGTACTGTCCTCTCCTAATTTGTTTTATCTGTTGTACAACTTGTGTCCGGTTGTTGCATTTTTAAAAATGTAAAAGCATCTGTCATAGTATGGGCTATCTTAAACTTTTTTTATAGAGGAAAGGTTGAAAGACATGGCATGTGATTCTGGGGCGAAAAAGCACATTGACAAATTTATTGTATAAGATGACTAATATAAGTGTCCAAATTTAGTATTTTTTAGCTATGAAAAGGTTGATGAAATAAACCAAATAAGCAATGAATGGGCCTAAAGACTGAAAAGGAGCATAGCATACTAGTATCTTTACTATTTGTATATAAGTATAATTCTGTAGGCTTATTTAAAGATAGCTCTGAGTTTGTAGATATTTCAAAAGATGGTGGTGGACAATTGGATCTCCTCATTTTGGACACACTTTATAAGGTAAGCTACTATCTGTCAATTTTTTGTATTCATTTTTATTTTACATTCTTGCATCATGTAGCTATGTTTTCATGTTCATTCTCACCGTAGTCAATAAGTAATTGTCTAGAAATCTTCTCCTTCCTATTGTTTGATTGATCTAATGCAGTTGTTGTTGAATGGATAAATGGAAGATGAAAAGTTTTATTTCTATGCATTGTGCAATATCCTATGTTTTGAAATACAGTTGTAATACATTACCATATGGATTGAATTTCATTTGTATGACCAACTTCCCTTCATGGCTATCATTTCCTTTGACCTTTGGGTAGTTTGACCTTTCTTTGCTATCACATGTTTACTGAACTTTCCTGAACATTTTACCTTTCTCTAGCTTGCTTTATCCTTGATTTCTTTCTTAAAAAAAATAACAATAGTTACCTCCAGTATTCAAGTATACGTTTTAGGTAATCAGAACTTCATTTGATTGCTTTTGTTGAATTTTCTCTTTCCTCATGCAGTGATGATATCCATTTTGTTGCGCTTAACACTTTTGCTATTACTTAAATTGCAGAAAGGGTCCCACAATACTCACTTCTGCTTCCCTCAGGTTTTTCTTGATCTCTTCATCTTTTTTTTTTTTTTTGGTTATGGCAAATGCTGTTGTGTTTAAATTTTCAAAGTTTTTAATCCGCAGACTCTTGATGCCGTGAAGAGGCTAAGCCCAAAGAGAGCTTTGCTTATTGGAATGACCCATGAATTTGACCACCACAAAGACAATGAATTTCTTAAGGAGTGGTCTAGAAGGTATTGTTGCTTGCATGACTTTGTAGAAAGTTTTATAACAACTTGTTCGGAATGTGGTAAAGTAACTGAGTACGAGTGTGATTTCCACCGTATTTGCCTACGTTTATACTTATTTTAAAAAGTAAATTGGGAAGAATTTAACCAGGATTGTTTACCTATTACTATATTTTGTGACGGTGGACATCCTCTGGTAAACTGGTTCTTTTTTGTCTAATTTTATGTATGGTTTTTATTTATCAAAAAAAAAAAAATCTCAAATACAAAGATCCCTTCCCCACATTATGGTATGTCCCATTTTTTTGGGTCGTAGAAACTTTCATATACTTTTCTTCTGAATCTTTGTATGATGTGAATCATTTTCACTGGATCCTTTTAGCTCTTCATTCTCTACGTGCTGTGATGCGCTCTATATTGAATTCATAGTTTGCCATTGAATCTCCACAAATATGACATGGACAAGCATAATGCAGTGTTCTCGAGTACAACGATATTCAATCCTTTTAAGATTTAGCAATTTTTTTGGTTTCCAGAGAAGGAATACCAGTTCAGCTTGCATATGATGGGCTGCGAATCTCAACAGACCTTTGATGAGGTAAGGTTTCAATCTATGGAGTACAAATAACAGCATAGACTAAATTCCACTTTACCCCTCTGTAGTTTGGCTTAAGCATCAAATACATAAATGTTATGTACTCGAGGCTGACTAATTTTCTTCTCTTGGTTGGAAATCAAACTAATGTATCTTCCCTCTTCATGCAGGATAACGATACATGGACACCGTAGATATCTTATTGTTTAATTCCCCGTAAAATATTAGAAGGGACATCAACCTCCTCTGATTCAAACAAATATAGAACATGGGAGCAACTAAATATAATGTTAATTAGAACACAAGGGATTTTAGCATTTCCCTGCTTGTTTAGTTGGTGAAATAGAGAATGGATTCTTTTAGTAATCCACATATGTTATGTATTATGTTGAAGAAGGTTTGTAAAATATGCTTAATTTTATTATTTTTTGTGTTTTGGGTGTTAGAACTTAAAACTATCTTATGGTATTTGATTTAAGTGCTAAAATTATTTGTTCTTATCGAGTTCTGAATGATTAGTTCTGAGATTTTCATTGTAGAGTCAAGCTTCTTAGAATAATTTTTTTTTATTGGTTTCCCAAGGTCTAGTCCCTTTCGAGGTGGGTTTGACACATTAATGTGGGTATTTCTCTCAACAGGGATTCGAACTTGAGTTTGCTATTTTTTGGTGACTAGTCCTTTTCACTAGACCAATCAACTGTTGGTAAATAATAATAATAATTTTATTTTAATTTATATGATGGAAATGAGAATTTAGAATTGCCATATTTTAATGGTAAAATTGTAAAAATAGTTCCAAACTAATCACTGATTCTGGATTTTCGTCCCAAATTATTTAATTTGGCGAATTTCGTCCCGTAATTTAATATTTTTTTTGGAATATCGTCCCACCATATTTATAAGACGGAATTGCGCATTTGTCGATGAATTATCACATAGCTGCTTAAGTGTCATGACATGGTAAATTTTAACATGAATAATTATATAATATTGCAGAGTTCGTCCCAAATTAATTACAAGATTGAACATTATTTTCATTAAATTAGAAATTTAATATTGGGACTAAATTCATACAAAATGGTAAATTATGGGACGAAATTTGGCGAGTTGATATAGTTTGGGACGATATTCCAAAAAAATATTAAATTACGGGACGAAATTCGCCAAATTAAATATTCGGGACGAAAATCCAAAATCAGTAATTAGTTTGGTACGTTTTCTGCAATTTTCCCTATTTTAATTTCTAAAAGCTGATCTAGTTTTATAGCATGTCACAAACGGCTAAATTAGAAGCCAAGATTTTAAAAAGTCAGAAAGAAACTTTCGGTGAACAACGTAGTCAATATGCAAGATTCATTGGTTGTCTGTCCAAATTTTCCTTACGTCCAGAAAAAGAAACCAACACTTGAAGACTTATCAAATCTCTCTGACCAACTACAATTCCTTGTTCGAAATTCAATCTTCCACATGAGAAATTTCTAGATTTTTGTTTCAATTTCCTGGTATACATATAGATACACACATGTGAGGAAAAAGCAGGAAATCGAGACGAATACACAAGAAAGAGAAGAAAAGAAATGGCATGTTATGTTCCTTTTAACAATAGGAATTTGGATATAAGTGTCTTTGTATTCAGACCAACTGTTGTTTATGTTGATGTATTTGTTGAGGCTCTAAAGCAGTATTCCTTTTACACAGAGAATCTTGGTTGTGTTCACAGTTCTGTTTTTAAAAGTATACATGGAAACATGGTGAGGATTTTGTTCTTGATTTATGACATGTATTCATTTGTCTATATTTATAGTTTCTTTTTCCCAAATCGAATGTCCTTTATGCATCTTTTTAGGCTTTCGCAATGAAATTCGTGACAATTAATTCGTGTTTCCTGCCCGCAGGTTATATGGTATGGAGCATGGACTAAGAGAAGTAATGAGAACAAGCAAATGTTAACTGCTAACCTTGTAAGTATATACCATATTTCCTACTTTTTTTACTGAAACATTTTTCGATTTTTTCGTAATATAAAACGAATACATTGGAGGTTTTTGCTAAAAAAAATAATAATACAAAGAGGTTTTGCCATTTAAGTAAAGTACATAGGGTATTTTTGCATTTAGCTCGAAAAGAAATACTACATTATTCTACCTAGTTTTGGTGAGAAATTTAACCTACATGCCCTCTTCTTTTTCCTAGCTTTCCATGTTACAAAATGTAGCAAACATGGCAACCTTAATCGACCACTGCTTCTTCGATGCATATGCTGGAGAGTCGAAAGATGGCACACCGGCTGCTAAATTTTTCACCGGTGACATTATTTCCTTAAACTCAGCCACCCTTTCACCCAAAGAATCGAGTGGAAAAAACATTACGTATCCATGTTTAGCGTTGTTCAAAGATCGATTCCACAAAATGGATGGCGCGACAGCCGGTGTTTGCTTGAGATCACAGAACATGCGAAGAGTAGTTTGCTTTTTCGTGTGGAAATCTCTTCAGTGTTGCTATTCATACATTCTGAAATCCGATTATACGAAGACCATTCTTCCGTATCTTGATGATTTTGCTCTTGACATTAAGTACGATGTTTTTCGAGTTGTGTATGTAAGTGGTGATAATGTTGTGAATGTTGAGTTGCATCCTAGGATGGTGAAAAATGAAGTGGATAAGAAGAATGAAGTTTGTAATGAATGATTGAACCCATTTTTATGTAGAGAAATTACTGATTAATGATTATATATTTCCTTTAAACTTCTTGTGTACATGTTTACTTGTTTTTAGGACTGTCAACAAGTTATATTTAGGTTAGATCCGGTTTGTTCTGGATTCATATTCATTTAATTTAGATCGAATTTGGTCGAATCCACATATTGTCCGGATCTGAAATTTTTGCGTCCATCAATTTTTTTCTGGACTCGGTCGGATTTCAAATGTTTTAGAACCCAATGAAATTTCAATTTTCAAAATATTCACCACTTAGCCTACACTTTCAGATTCTCCTCATGATTTGTTATTCTTCAAACATCTAACCACTTAATCCAAATAATTTAACAGATTGGAGAAGAATTATATTGATAGCAATGTATCAAAACTAATTCATGTGGTTAAGTGAAAATATGCATATTAAAATGAGATCATGAATGTTACAAAAATATTATTAAATTGATGGTAAAATATTATTAATGTTATTTAAATGAATCTTATTTATATATGTATATAATTTTTTTCGTTTGTTATTGGATGCAGACCTTTAAGTGATTGAATCAACAACCTACATTTATACTTGCTCAAATTCATTGAATATTTAATTTTATATTCATATTGGATTCAAATTAAAGTTTTGGAAATGTTATTCTCGGCCCAAAATTTGTTATTGGTCTATAAATGATTGTTTACATTGGTCTCGCTGTTGTCGGCCCAAATTATGTCGACTATAGCTGGCAAGTGGCAATAAGCACAACCACTGGTCAACGGTCAACCCACCAGATCTCACCCTATTTTTCTCCTTGTTTTTCACTTTTTTCCTTTAACTGATTATATCTTTGTTTTAAATGAATAATTTCAAAATGTGTTAAAAAAAAAAAGATTCAAAATATAAATGATATTAAATTCATTGCAAAATCAAAACTATCATAATAATCTCAAGTAAATTTAAAATACAAAATGAGTTATGAAATCATATACGGAGTAAAAACTAACAATACTTAAAAAAAGAAATTAAAAATAACTTAAAAAAAATCTATGCTAATGTATCAATTTTATTATAAATTAATTTGACTCTGTTGTATATTTTTTGGACACTTAATTTATATCACTTTTAGAAAATAGAATACAATTTATATGTGTTGAGTTCATTGAAATTAACATACTCACAAAAATAATTATGATAAAATCTAAAATTAATAAAAATCTAGAAAGTTTTGATTATCCAATCAAATTGGTAGGAATTTTTTTCTGGAATAAAATTTAAAAGGAAAAGTGAAGGAAAATTTATAATTTTATTTCATGTTAACCAAACAACACGTGAAAAAATAAAAACTATATTTCCCTTACATTCCTAACAACCAAACAAGATTGACCAAGTTTATTTGAATTTTGTCTAAACTCATGTTCATGTCTGATTTTGGTTCTTATTTTATCTCCCTAAATTAAACACAATAAAATCTCAAATCTATAATAATAATAAGATATATCATCTACTATTTCTTTGTATCATTAATTTGTACTTTTCAAGTCATAACATTTAAATCATATCTAAAATTTCAAAACTTCATCTGAATTCGATATTTGGATTTTTTTTTTTTGGCTGAAATCAAACTAAAATAAAACGAAACCGGATCAAACACCGTTTCCTATGATGGTTATATAGTCTATATATAGATATATATATCTCCCATAAAACACACGAAATTTGCTTATATTAATTGAGAAAAGAAAAACTAGAACTTGATTTTCCACGAATTCATGTTCAACAATTTCTTAATGCAGCCAACCTCAAAGTCCAACTAATATTTTGCCTTTTTGAATAAACTGTAGTAAGACAACCGACAACTAGCTTTGGTGGGCTGATCTTTGATTTGATTTTATATATTCTCACATTTTCCATCTAAATGTACGGCCCACCTAGACAACGAAAGACAATTGAGATTCTCTATTGAGAAAAAGTACAGAAAAAAAATGAGATTTTTGAATTGCAATTCCTATGAAAAAGTACAGAAAAAAAATGTGATTTTTGAATTGCAATTCCTACAATTTCTTTTTCTCTTGTCCCTCTAATTATGGGGAGAAGGAGACAACTTTTGCCAAAACTTTTCAAAGATTGGTAAAAAGGTATCAAATTTAATGGCCCCATCTAAGAAATTAGAGATGGAAGAAGGGAATCCCTCTCAGTCAAAAACATGTGAATTGTGAACTATCATAACAAAGTAAAAAAACTTTATTTTTGGTTACTTTTAATGAATTATTTATGCAGCCGTGCATATGTTGTATATTTAGTACTCCTGATCCGTTTCAAATTAATTGACATATTTATTATTTTTTAAGAAATTTATCATTTTTTATAATAATATGTCAAAAATATCATTTTTAGTGATTGCTATCAATTAATAGCACTTTCCAACCTAAATGTAAGAAAAGAGTAAAATTGAAAAAAATTTGCATTGAGAAATCAAATGTTCAATTTTAAATATGAAAATTTAAGAAATATGTCAATTAATTTGAAATTGATTAAGTAAAAAACTTTGAGCCATCCGGGTAAAAACATCACCTCCACTATCAAATTGATTTGATATGTTATACGTATAACAAGAGGAGTTAAAATGAACTTTTATTAGTCGAAATAGAATTTGGGTCTATTTGGATGAGTATTGGCTCGGTTTAAAAAAAAATGATTTTGGTGATTTCGATGAAATATTTGAGACCTCATTTGGATGAATTTTTGTTGTTGGGTTTTGTGGTTATATTAAGTAGAAACCCCACTTGGATTGAATTTGGATATTGGGGATTAGGCCATCTCCAACCCGGGCTGGGGGGTGGGTGGATTTGGGCCAGCCCGCCCATTCCGGGTTAGAGAAGAGAAAGGGCGGTCCAAATGGACCGCCCAGGGCTGTCGCCTATTCGCCCAGCCCACAGCCCATCTGCTGGGACGCGCTGTCCCAGCAGACAAGCCATCAGGTGGCGCCACCGAATGGATTTCTTTTTTTTTATTAAAATTTTAAATTAATATTAATAAATAAATTAATAATAAAAATAGTTAAAAATATTTTAAAAATTAACTACAAATTTTAACAATACCTTATTTATTTTAATTAACTAAAAAATAAAAGTTACATTTAATTATAAAAATTGTTGTAGGTTTAATAACAATTTAATTTAAATTAAAGATGTAACATTATTAGATATAAAAATTGCAACATGAAAATAAAATTCAAAAAAATTATAGTATAAAAAAATTCTTATCCATTATTAATTTTAAAATTATATATATTTGTCTATGAAGCAATAATTTATTTAGCCACATTTAAAATTTGATTTGATTATTTTCCCAACGCCTTTTGATTATTTTCTCAACGCCTAATGATTGTTGTTTTCATCGTTGCATTTTTCTTGTTGTTTACTTATGTTGTATTTTTGCATTTTCAATGTTGTCTTCATTGTTGCAATTTCGTTGTGATTTTCGTGTAATCCTTGTTGTTTTTCTTGTCCCGAATGTAATATTATTATTTTATTATCATTGTCTCTAAAATTAATTATTATGCATTTTCATATATAAATTAATATTACTTATTTTTAAAATTATTATTATTATTATTGGTACTACTACTATTATTATTATTATTATTATTATTATTATTATTATAGATAATATAGGTGAGAGTGGGGAAGACTTTTTTTTTTAATTAATTGGAAGAGAACCCCCTCCCGGTTGGAGATGATGCTCAGGGGGGTGCAGATTCCCCGGGTGGAGATTGACACCCCAGGGCTGTAAATAGCCCTACGGGTTGGAGATGACCTTAGGGAAAAAGTAAGTGGTAGATGTCAAATCAGTGTCTTTTTAGTGAAATTTGGGAGAAAAAATAGATATTAGCTGTCAAATCAATATTTTTTAGATTTGAAGAATTTGAATGTGAATTTCTCTATATGTTTTTTCGGATTTTATGAGTTTTAATTCATTTAAAATTTTTTTGACTCAGTCTCAACCAAAATCCGTCCACATAAACCCTTTCGGTCCCAAATTGCTTAATTTGGTTTTCTTGCAGTGGGGCAGTTAGTCTATCAAATCCACTTGAAGCTTCAAATATAAGTTTGGTCAAATTTCTTGCGTTTGGGATTGTACCAATAGAAATCTATCATGTTTAATATGCTCAATCAATTACAAAAAGAAAGTACGATATGATCAACGTCTAGAGGATGACATTTGATTTCTTGCATTGGGAGAGAAAGTATACAAATTTTTGTGTCTGTGGTACGTATGAGTCAATGCAGACTACGTACTGTACGTTTCTCTGCCACCTGCACTTTAATTTATTCCATAACGCGCGTTTTAATCATTATTGTTCATTTACTTCTTTTTTCTATTTCTTCATAAAAAGATAATGAGTAAATGTATTTTGGTCATACATATACACTTATACACTTAGGCCATCTCCAGCCGAAGCAGGCAATAGCCCCCTCATGCCTGCCTATTTGCTTGCCTGCCTGCTTGCCTGTCCGCCTTGCCAAGTTACTCATCTCCAACCGAACCAACAATTCAAAATATTTATCTCAATCTCAAAGTTTCCCCACTCTCACTTAACTATAACAACAACAACAACAATAATCATAATAATGGAATAATAATAATAATCATAATAATAATAATAATAATAATAATAATAATAATTATTATTATTATTATTATTATTATTATATAACTTTTAAAGAATTAAAATAAAATTTTAATATAATCTAATGGAGTAAGAATTTGATAACGTTAAATATCATAATAAACGTTCAACTTAAAATAAATTAATAATAGTGAGTTAAATTTGTCAAACAAGACCTACAGTGAATTAACTTATATATTTTTTATACATTTAAATTTCATTCTTGAAGGACTTATAACTTATAAATTTGTCCTACAATTAACTTAGAAGGCAAAACAACAAAAAAAGAAAAAAAAAAAAAAAAAAAAAAAAGCACGGCAAGAAGACAAAAAAAAAGCAAAATGCAATAATACACTACAATTAATAAAGAAAGAAAGAAAGATGCAGCAGTTGACAAAAAACCAAAAAAAAAAAAAAAAAAAGAAAGGGGAAGAGCGTGAGCCTCCTGGCAGGCAGGAGGCAAGCAACTCCACCCGGATGGCTGCCTGCCAGCTCCGGGGGGAGCTCTTCTCCAGCCGAAGGGGTTGCTGTTGCTTGCCTTCCCCCTTCGGCTGGAGATGGTCTTAGGGCATGTTTGTTTAGCGTTTCCCAAGAAATTGAAATGAAAGTGTAAGAAAATTTAAACCATACAACAATTAGATTGATATAGCATTTTACAACCTATTATATTTGTGCTTCGTATGATCTCGATTCTTGTATTCATTGTATGTGTTTCTTTATCATATCTTCACTTTATCGAGATGAGCTCAACTCGAGTTCAAAATCTATGAATCCATTATTCATAATTGGGTAAAATATATTTTACTCCCTTAAATTATAGATGTGGTATAATTACGCCATAATAATATATCACTTGCAACATTTACTTGTCTTCTATTATAGTTTTGGACTTTTTATTCCAAAATTACCATTGCTCCCTTTTATTACCAATGAATTGTTTCTTTATTATTTATTTATTATTTCATCCATTAAACAACATTATGTCTCAGTTTTGTCATTTCTTTTGTTTTCTTCCATTTTTCAATCTCAGCTTTTTATGTGCTTACATCTCTTTTTTATTCCTTTATTTCTATCTCGAATTTTTTCTTTATATTTTTTCTCATATTTTATTTCATGATAATTGTCTCATTTATTTTCTTTACAAAGTATTATTTCAAATGTTGAGTAATTCACCAACAGGTGATTGGTCTAGTGGAAGGGACTAGTCACTACAAGGTAGCGGACTCAGGTTTGAATCCCTGTTGGGAGAGGTTCCCACTTTATGTGCCCGATGCGCCTCGAAAGGGATTAAACCCTTGGGAAACCAAAAAAAAAAATGTTGAGTAATTCTTCTTCAAATTCTTACTCGCAAAATAAAACTTTCACGCAAACATTTTGCATAATATTTGTCATGAAAGTAAAGGAGATAATATCACCAAATAAAAACTGTGTCAAATTATAAAGAAAAATATTGAAATAGAAATAAAGAAAAAATTGTTGCAGAAATAAAAAAGAAAACAAATTTAAACAGAAATAAAGAAAAAAATGAGATGGAAATACATAAACAAATTGAGATCAAAATTCGGAAGGAATTAAATAAAATACATGAAGAAATTGAAACATAATGTTGTTTGGTGGATGGAGGAATTTATAATTTATATAGAAACAATTTTTTTGATAAATTAATAACGAGATAATTAATTAGTTATACAAGGGCGGGGGGAGTAGCTTTGAATAAAATGTCCAAAATTATAATGGACGTGATAAATGTTACAAATGATACTTTAGGGGTTAATTGGTATCACTCCATAGTTAAGGGGATAAACTGTATTTTACCCTTCATGATTATTGTTTTAGTTTATTATGTATTATTAAATGAGCTTAAACAAAATTTAATTTAACAAGATCAAGTTAATTTAATTTTCAGCTATGATATCTAACAATAAACTTACAAATAAACAGGTTTGTAACTTAATTATCTTTTCATAAGACAAACAATTTAATCCATACCAGTTGAAACAACTCTAATTATTCTAATATAAATTGATGATAAATTTATATAGTTTCACTTAACAATAATCATCTAATTTTCTGACCCACAATTTTATATAATCATGCTTGCAAACGTGGAAATGATGGTCAAAGATATGCAATAATTTGACTACCCAGCTTCCATATCATATACTCCATTAATCATAATTTAATAAGATAAATGATGTGTGGTCAAACATTGGCCAAGGACACAAATGTGAACCCACACATTACACACCAATTTAAAGACATTAATTGGATGAGCACTCCATGTGAATCTAGGCCCAACACCACAGTCCAAAATAAAATAAAATAAGTAAAATAAATAGGAATGGCCTACACTTAGAAAGAATGTTTTGGATTAATGCTTGAAGCCGTTATATAAATTTCTTTTCAATTAATAATTATGTTATATGGCATTATTTGTAGGCTCACATGAAAGAAAGAGAGGGAAAAAAAAGGAGGTACCAATGTAAAGGAGGCGAGTTTGATTAACCTAGGGTTTTGAACTTTATTTGGGTGTAATATTTTAGTTTTATGGATATTGTTTTTAATATGTTGGAAGATGGTGCAGGAAGCATACTCTGGGTTTTGCACCCTAATAAAAACAAAAAATAGACGTGGGTATATAATATTCTCTATTTCTCTCTAATGCTCAATGAAGCATGCTTTATTTATAGGCTAGTGATATTTTCATAGCAACAACATATCTCCAACTGGCTGATCAACAATTCATAAGGCTTGCTCCAGCGGTAAGGGTGGGGGTTCGAATCTCATTTGGAACTTGGATGGAAGTAATTTTCATGGGACTATTTAAGGGTCATTTGTGGTGAAGACCCCTTTGTGCACAGAGTGTATAACAATATGGTAGAATTCCGAGGCTTGGTGGAGGCACATCCTGCGATTTATATCCTCCAGGGTTCTAGGGCAAGAGTTCTGAGGGTCCATGATTAGTCTAGTTTAAGCTTGGACACTTGAGTTATCAAAAAAAGAAAAATTATACTTAAAGTAAGTTTAGAAAAATTCCTAAATTATCCTTGATGGTCAAAACACATTACATAGTCATTAATTTATAGAGGAAATGTTTTATTATCTTTCTTCATATATATATGTCCCTCTTTCTTTAATTATGTTTTTGAAATTCTACCATATAGTTTCATAATGACAATGGTTTTAATTTTTTTTTAATTGAATTACAATATTTTTTTCTTATTTTTGCTAATTCTTTTTTTTTTTCTTAAATCTATATTTACTGATTTAAACTATGTAGAAATAGACTTCATTTGTAACGAAGAAAATTTATCTGTATTATTTATTGATGGGATTTAATTAATTTGTAATCGAAATGAGCAATTGTGATAGAAATGTTCTTCATCACAATTGTAGTGATCGAATCATTATTTAGATATTACAATATTAAATTAAAATTTGATCACAAAATAAAAAATAAATTTGGTAGAGTCAAAATATTCTCTTTAACCTTTCTAATTTGCTATTCTCTTCCAATACTATTTTATCTATATCAATTGAAATATAATTGAGACGAATCCCACTTGTGATCCTAGGTTTTGGATCATATCCATATCAATATCTCGTCTCAAAAGTACTATTTAATTTATGTCATCTGAAGAAAATAGAGGCAAATGGTCTTTATAATTATTAAGAAATTACACGAGTTAATTTGCAATTTTGCAGAAGTTTTGTTCTTCTCATTCAAACTTATTAACAGAACACAAAAATGAAGATGTAAAGTATAATTAATTTAATGATTGTATGATTAAGGTAAGTAGTGCAAAATGAAATAAAGAAAGGTGATGTTTATGTAGAAAGATAAGTTTTTCAGCAATTATATATGATGTAATTAATGTGTTTTGATCATCAAAGGTAAAATAGGAACTTCTTAAAAATTACTTTGGCAGAAATATTTGTTGCTTTGGCAATATCGATCACCTTACCTATATGCATGCACTTTTTACTTTATTATACTCCCTTCATTTTTTTATTTATCATTTTGAATGATATATTGTACACAAAATAAGAAATGTAATAAATAATTACTTCTTTAAGCAAAAACCCCAAATATCATTTTAATCAAATAATCATAGCATTAATTACAAGAAGTAATAAGAAGAGTAAAGTTGGTAGAACAAATTAATTTTACAACGAAATTCTAAGACGACAAATAAAATAAAATATTTTTGTTAGTCAAAGCGACAAATAAAATAACGGGGGAGTAGTAATTAAATATTTCTCTGTCCAAAAATTCGTAATTAGTTTTAAGATGCTCGAAATCTTTTTTTATGAAGTCACTAGTGCTTTCTATATTATAAATCATACATTTTTGTTTCTAACTCTTATTTTGGAGTGTATTAATTTTTCTAGCCGTGTACATTATCACAAAATTAACAAATACTTATATTGTAATTTTAATAGTTGAGTGTTGCCAAACTTGACATGACAATGAGATTTATTCAACATTTCTACAACTATATCCACTGCACTGAATTAATTACTGTTAACAAAATGAAAATTTGACAAATATTTTTAAAGGGTGTTTGTAATTGCTTTTAAAAATTAAAAAACAGCTGTTTAAAGCAAAACCAAAAATAAGTACTTTTATTTAAAAGTAGTGGATGTTCGCAAATAAGGGGAAAAAACCTTAAATATTTTCTTTAATTTTTGCATTTTAAAATAGGACCCTTGTATTTCTAGTATTTGTAACTATTCAATTACATATTTACCCTCATTTTTGTCCAACATCAAATAGCAAGTTGATTGTTTTGGAAGAAATTATATTCCCACAAAATACGACTTATATACCTATATGGTTCCAGGAAAACTCATATTTCACCAAAAATATGTATTGTGGAATAAATTATTTCAAAATATTGCAAACAATACCAAAGAGGTGTTAAAATAAGATAACGAAAAAATAATTTAGATTACCTTACAAAAATACTTGGGTTAATTGGAATGGGTTCTCCCAAAGTGATAGGAGCGTACAAGTACATATAAATAAGAATCGAAAAATGTTATATATATATATATATATATATATATGAGGATATATTTGAAAATAGAATAATTTACTTAGGACAGAATTCTCACAAACTAATTTTGTAATATTACAAAAATGCCACCACGCGAAAAAAAATACCTCCTTAGCTGCTTCTTCTTGGTGTTTGCAATAGCTTCTCCATCTGGAAAAACAGTTGTTTTCACTTAATGTAATTAAAAAGTACTTTTAGAAAAAAGCATGGGGTATTTGCAAAATAAGGTAAAAAACAGCTGAAAGCAATTATGTAGGTGTAAATATTTTGTTTTATATGGATTTTATTATAAGTCCAATTTCACCCTTAATTTGGCATGTTCATACATTAATTTTATTTTAAATGAAGCCTTATTTTACCCTTTACTTGGCATGTTCATAAATTAATTTTGTTTAATTTTTTAAAACGTCTTTTTATAAGACACGCGTCTTTTTAGCAACTAAGATCAAAACAAACAATATATACACCATTAACTAAACTTTATCAAATCAAATGAATCAAATAAAATTATTATAAATCATTAAGTAAGTTTATATTTAATTATAATAAATCAAACAAAATCACCTATATATTAACTAAGTTAATTTTGTCAAATAAAAGTAAAGAAATCAAGGTTATTTAAATCATTAACTATAGAATGAATACTTTAGTAAATGAAAGTATTTGCAAACATTTCCTAAAAGTGTTTTTATCCACTGATGAAGCAATAAAAGAAGCACTATTTATAAATACTTTCAAAATGCTTCAAGAAAAAAAAAAAAATACTAAAGCTCTTGCAAAAACCAGTTTAGTATTATTTAATTGGTCAAACCACAAATTACTAAAAAGAAAAAAGGGACCACTTCTCACTTAGTGAGACCATATACGGCCAGCTTGAAATATCCGGATTTGTTTATCCTTAAGGTTAATCAGTAATCACACATCGGGTTAAGTGATCACGTGCACACAACTTTAAGCTAATTACTATCAATCATGGTATAAAAATGAAAAAAGTATAATTGGCTTATGCTAATTATAAATCAATGGCATAAAAAGAATAAATGGCATTTTAATTATATTTAATACCCAAAGAAAGTTGGAGGTAATCAGGGGAATTTAACTTGCCAATTTCAATGTCAAGGGCTAGTATACAATCATGAGCGCCAGCCTATACAAACTTAGGATGCCTATATTTCTTGAATTTAATTTTCTTTTCATTATTAAAATTTCATATTTTTGGAACATAAGATAAAGTGAACACTATTTTAATTATTTGTCTATAAATCCAATTTTGTGAATTTGAACGTTTATTATTTTCAATTGTTTGATTTAGAAAATATTGGCAATATGTTATTAATTAATGATGTGTACTTTTTTACTAGTTTGATTGCTCGTTGAGGATTAAACAAATCGACATTTTCAATAGTCAAGCTTTTTTTGAAATTTATTTTTTGATAAAACAATTGTCAAGCTATATAAGACCATGCAGAAAATGCACCATTCACGTGTGCATGTTATTCTTATTTTATGTCAAGCAATCAAGACCAGAATATACATGCATTTAGCTGGCGTTATTCTTCTATTGATCGAGTTGCTTTGAATCAATCGGATTGGAATTATATTTTTGTCTTAAATAAAAGTTTTACTTTTAGGGCCTTTGTCTTCTTTTTGTTCAAAATCCGTAGTGGATATTTTTTCTTTCTTTTTTGGTAAATATATTCCTAGTGGATCAGGTAATTTTTTGGTAATTGGAAACTTTAAACTTATGTTTTCAAAAATATTGATTGATAATTAATGTTGTCAAATTATTATTTTATATGTGAGAAAATAGTTTTAAGAAAAATACTATATCATTTTAATAAATAAAAATTTAATATGGGACATGCCGAAAGTAAATAGAAATAAAAAGAAAAGTAGGGAAAGTAGGGACCCGAGGGTGGCGTATAACTCATTATAGAATTCAGGACTTTTATTTTTCTTGATTTTGCTGATCTGTACAACTCATTCATTCACTCACGGAGTCATTGGTGGAAGTGAAGATTTTAAGTTTGTTTGACTGATTTTCAATTATAATTGCCCGTATTTTAATATTCTTTGCACAGAAATTCTTAAAGGTTTATTGATTATTCCTTTAATTTAAATGAATTGTTTGGCTAAATTTAATTCCCTTTTTCTTGTTAAAAAATACACCTAAATTCAAAAAGCTTCATTGAATTTTTTTTTTTTTAAATATCCACCAGTTTATAAATTTTGTAAAACAACTTTGATAAGAAAAATCAAATAGTACAATATAAAAATTATATCACAAAATAAGATTATTTAAAAGAAATTGCTCCTTTCATTTATTGATAAATAAAAGGACATGTAATCGTCACTCTATATATTGATAGGCCTGCAAACTGAAAGATTTTAATAAGTAGAGTCTATCAGACTTTACTATATATAACTTCTGAAACAAGTAAAAGGAATCAGGAATCTTGAACCACTACATTGTACATACAAATGGACAATTTCCGGGCCGGACTCAATTTAAATGATGAACACTCGAATAAAATCCTTTTCGCGCCTTTGGTGTTTGAATAACAAATTTGCTTTCATGTGCTTTTTTTTTTCTTTTCTTAATTCGAAATGGAGCAATCAATGTCTATCACTTTCGACTAGCTTTCGTGTATGGTCTGATGGATCTTTAATTCAGTGCAAGCTTTCACTCGAAACGTGTCCTAACTTGGTCAAATCATTTGTCATCGAATTGATCGATCTTCTGATATAACACATATATAAATTTCAATGCTTTGCAAACAAAGTTCTAGAGTCCTCCAAGATGAGTTCCAAATGATGCTCTTTCGCATTGGTCTACTGAACCAACCCTCTGAATCAATTTCCACGATAACCTTCTCTTTCATGCAAAACTCAAGCCATCTCAGAGGGCCAAAAACTCAACCTAGTCAATCGAATTGGAGCCCACCTCACTCCAGAAGTCAAAGTAGAGTACATGTGTGTGAAATAATTATAAAAAGAAAAAAATGTCAAATATTTATTAGTATAGAAAAATATCATGTAAATAATTTTTTCATACAAAGATGTAAAAAAATATTTTTTTAGATGATGAATACATATTACATCAAACATTAAATTAGAAATTCTATTCGAATGAAATAATATTAAAGTACAAAGATAAGTTAAATGCAAATACTAAAAATAAATTAAAATAAATATCCATATTAGCGAAAGTTGAACCCATGATCTATTAGTCATGGGGCCTCAGTTTCGCCATCGGTCTAAGTCTCCTCGGCAGAAAAAAATATTTAAGCAAAAGAAAAATATTTTATCTTTTCTATCTACTTTATATATGCAGACTCAAATACAAGACTAGATTTGAGTCATATACATATATTGCAGTATTGGAAGGTTATTTTTATTCACCATTGAAGATGGTCTTAGATGACATGATACAACTATTAGTTTAATTTCTGGCAGCATATACTCTTAAAAATTTTAGTGCAAAAGTCGACGACGACGACGATAATAATAACAATAATAAACTAATGACATATACATGCCGAAATTCGAATATTATCATTAGCATGCCCTAAATCTGTAAAATAAGTTTGACATATCCAATATAATATATATTATTAAAGTTATAAAACAAAATGAACCACAATATACCCAAATTTAATCAAACATGCATATTAAAGGTATTGAATTAATAAATTAAAAATATACCATTTTTTAAAATATTTTCTACCCCTAAAGTTTGAAATATTACAAAAAGAACCCTCTCGTATTCAAAACGTGTTGGACACTTCTCTAGCCGTGATCGAAACGTACGTGTCTCAATATGTGTCCAATATTTTAAAGTTATTTTAATTTTCAGACAAACCACATGACGTGCCTAACATGTATCGGAACCGTGTTCATATCTAAAAACCAATGTTGCATTGTTTATTTTTTAAAAGTGTAGATTTTCCTATTCTTCATACTTCAAGTAAAATTTAGGCTGAAATATTTTCGTTGTGTGAAATAGTACGGAATCTTTTCAGTATAACATCAATTATGAATTTTGAATTGGAACCCGTCAATTTCCCCAAGTCCATAAGTTCATTTTTGAATTTAACTCGACAACTCAATACCATCATTCCTTCTTCACTTTCTCTTGATCAGAAAATTCAATTGATTAATGAGTGAAATCCTTCCACATTTTATTTTTGAACAGATTATAGGAGTACGTAGTAAAGAAATTTTCACATGCATGGACCCGTGGTGACAAAATTTTGCAAAAATGTAGATACTCAATTTTTTTTTTTTTTTCGCAAACTAAAACTTATGCCTACATATAAATAATAATATAATTAGATTGAGTTATTTTGCCCAAAATATACTTTTACAGTAATTTAAGCACAACTAAAGTTCTAAGTAATGATACTATCACTTTTCTCATGCCAATGTTGATGAGAAAAATTGCTTATTAATTAACTTTGGTAAGCTAATTTATCCATCTTATTGTACGTAGAGTGTCAATAAGTGAGTTGCCACATTCGATTTTCAATATATTTAAATTGAACCAACTTGAATTTGAGCAAAGTGGAGAAATATATGTTAACTAAACCTAATCAATTTATGAGGTGGATTTGAACCAATGTTATTAAAACCGGATCGGACCGGCCGGTCCGACAGGTTCGACCGCGAACCGGAGATCGGCCCGGTCCGGTTTACCCATTAAAACCAGTATCTCCAAAAATCAGTTTGGACCGGGTTGAACCGGTCCAAAACCGGTGAACCGGCGAACCGGTATGGACCGGTTCAACCCGGTTCTGATTTTTTTTTTTTTTTTTTTTGATTTTTTTAATATTAAAAATAAACTAGAAATTCTTGTACAAGGTGGAATTTGAACACCTAACCTCTATGATGAAACATGACTTCCTTACCATTTGAGCCACACCATTTTTTTTGAAATTGTAGTACAAATTAAAATTTATAAATTATAGAAACTTGTAGCCAGATTTATTTATAAATTAGATAATTAACTTAAATAAATATTTCACACATTATGAATGAAAATTAATACTCAAATAATAGTTTTTTATTAAAATTTATTCTATAAAATATTCTTTTCAATATTATTTTTAGGATAAAGAGTCAAATCGATATAATATACAAGTTTGACTTTGAATATTAGACTTTTATACATAACCATATTTAAAAATGTATGAATATCTTAGTTTATTGTATTTTTAACTTACACTTTTAAATTTTTAAAAAGAAATATAATCATATTATATTTATATGAGCATACAAATTAGTACCATATTACCGTTATGATATAAGTTAGATAAATATTATATGCTTTAATTTTATCATATTATAATTTTTTTTATATTTTTAGTCAATTGTATGATAATGTTTAAATTTTATGCATATTACATATACTTTAAAATTAAATATATTTATTACATTATTATTACGTCATCCGGTTCGACCAGTGGTCCGACCGATTCGACCAGTAAAACCACTAACCAGTTGGCTCACCGGTTCACTGTCCGGTCCGGTTTTGAAAACATTGATTTGAACTGAGTAAGATTGATATACGAAATATGGTCAACTATTTTACCGTACGTGTAAGGTATAATCGACTTCTAGTAAAATCTTTTCTCTTCCGTGTAAAATTTTATGGGCTTTTATAATATTTGTGATTTTCTTTTACTAAAATAATATCCATGAAATTTTTTTTAAGAGTAATGTATATATAAATTTTTGAAAAAACCCCCCATAGTGCATTAATTATATACACTACAAAATTAGGGCTGGTGACAAAATAGTAAGGGACATTATTAAATAGTCACTACTTACATAAATAATTTTCATAAATTATAAATATAATGTTACTATTAAATTTTAGCGATACATCAAATAAACAACTAATAATTTATCATAAAATTGCTGTGACAATATTTATTATAACAGTTATTAGTCACAATTAAAAGATTTTGTTGCCACTGTTGCATTTGTTACAATTATTTTTTATTTGTCACAAATACAAATAAAGAGTAACAACTTATATATTTTTACTATATAAATGCACAATTTTATGTAATAAATAAAAATAAAATGTTAAGAATCCTTGTTGGGAGAGATTCCCACTTAATGTGTCCGACGCGCCTTGAAAGAGATTAAACTTGTTGGGAAAAAAAATAGTACTTGTCGTTTTGGAGGATTGCACACGAATTAAGAAATATCATAAATAGTCACTTTTTTGAGAAAAAATTTCAAAATATCCTCTTAATCAATTAATCTTGGCAAAAAAAAAATTTTGACCCTCTAAAGTGGGTGTGTTTCAAAAGTGGCCCATTATTGTGGTACCTCGACAATAATCATATTTTATTGTGTCGTCATCATCAATTTTAGTTATTATATTGCTGAAAATCATCAATTTATGTCTTAATTGATCGAAAAATTAATTTTCTTTTTGTAAAAAAATCACAAATTATTGTCTATTCTGACCGAAAATTTTAATTTTGGCTTTAAATATCATTTGTCGTGTGACACTTAAAAAAATTAAGAATTTCATATTCGGACTCCACAATTTGCAAGAACAAGCTATGATAGGTAAAAAATGACAAAAATTGATGTTATGTTTGCAATAATTAAAAAAATCGATGATAAGGACTGAAATTGATGATGTTGACACAATAAATGACGTATATTATTGATGTATCACAACAAATGATCAATTTTGAAATGCAGCCACTTTAGAGGGTCAACAATAAAATTTTGCCAAATAATCTTGACATTAGTGACAAGTATTAATAAGAAGGATAAAATTGATAAATGGACTTTAATTTTATGTTGAAATTCTAAAACGATAAATAAAAATATATGAATTTTTTTCTTCAAAAGCGACAAATAAAAAAAACTGACCTAGGGACTAATATACTACTTATGTAAAGTGTACATTTATAATTTCAATTCTAAAAGTAGGATGGTGTAGATTGTTACTAATTACTGTATATTAAATGAGGACCACTTGAAAAGACCACTGGTCAAACATTAAAGACATAATTGCTCATTACAGCTAAGTTGTGATAATAATTGTTAAGGATATAAAGAATGCATGAATCGGATTTATTGGACTCAAGCAACAATATAATTATATTGCCATGACATTTTGAAAATCTTCCTTCTGATTGATTGAAAATGATGGAATAATTCAACTCAAGGAAATGGAAATTAATATATGTGGAAGCAAACTCAAAGTAAATCACATTTATGATTTTGGTAGAAAGAAATTTAATGATTTTGGTAGAAAGAAATGAGAGCAATTATTACAAAAAAAAATGAAAGCAATCACTATAGGAAGGTTGTCATTGCTGATGCAAAATACGGTTGAGAAAATGAAAGCAATTACCATTAATATATTATATAGCCCAATATTTATAGCAATTTCATAAAAAATAAAATAAATAAAGGATGAAAGAAGATAAAATGAGGAAAAACAAATTCAAGAAAAAATATTGTTAAAATTTGATTAGTAAACACGTATGCTGTGTATATGTTTTGTAAATTAATTCTTTTTGTAAGCCAAAATTTTGTATTCGTCGATCTTTAATAATTAAAAAAAAATTATAGTCCAAATTCAATTAAGTCACACATTTGGACACTACTATACTTACTTATTTTTATAATTATCACTTTCCTCAAAATCTCCGTCATGAATAAAAAAATTCGATTCGAGTCCACGGTCCAACAAACATGTGAATATTTGCTCATTTTACACCAATTAGTTATTTATTTATTATAATTTGATGATTTCCTAATTCTTTATTATTCATTTAGTGTAATTATTAAATTTTATTCAATAAAAGAACAAATACCCGTCAAAATTAATTGGCCGGACCAAAATGAAATTACATGTTACTGAAATATAGAAGTGATTTTCCTAATTTTGACTGGTAAATTTTTTTTTTTAAAGAAAAAAAATAAAAGAAAAAGTGAAATGGGTGAGAAGCCGGTCAACAAAATGGTAAAAGATGCCCAACCTTTATTACAAAGTTATGTTTGTTTGCACTCTTTCTCTCTTCCTTTATTCAGATTAGCAGAGCTCTGTATCCGTAAACAATTTTGGCTTCTTCTTACCTATCTCTCTCTCTCTCTTTCTCTAAGCTTCTCATTTTGGTGTGTGTATTTGGTGTTAGTGTGTGAGAGAGAGCGAGAGTGAAAAGATCTTATGGAGTACGAAAGGATACACAAAGTTCAGGTACTTGTTTTTCTCATTTTGTAATCATATTCATATAGCATTATTTGTCTTCTCCGAATAGCTCTTGATTCCATTATTTTTTCTTGGAATTTAAATCTTCTCTGACCTGTTTATACGAATTGCCCGGAGGAAATATTAAAGAATTGGGATTTTACAGATTATTGAGAGATGGGTTTTATTGTACTGGTGTGTGAATAAATTTGAATTGTTTTCTAATTTTCTTAGGTGGGTTGTACTTGATTTTCTCAATTTGGGAAAATTACTATTAAGTTTTTTTTAAAAAAAAAAAGTATTTTTGGCTTAATTAATGCAGACTGGAATGATATCTCCAAGTAAGTTGAGGATGAAGCTTATGGGGTCAAATCATCAGAAGAAAAAAGATGGGGGATCAAACAGTAATTCTTCAAGAACATCTCCTTCTAGGCTTGAAGATTCAGAGTTTGTCAAGAACAGCTTGTTGGCAGCTCAAAGTGATGATTTTGGTGATGCAGGTTTCATAATTTCCCTTATTTTTCTTTTTGCCTAAAATGCTTTGAACTGTTTTTATTTGGTCAAAAGCTGCTTTTTCATTCTTGATATTGGGAAGAATTATTTTCTTATAGTTTGAAGTAATGGTAGATTATTTAGTTTTCTATAGGGACATAGTCTAATAATTTTGATTAGATAATTTGGATTGTGTAAAGCTTATTGCTGATTGTCATCCCCTATCCCGTTTTTTCGCAGCTTCCACTTTAGAAGTTCCACCAATGAAATGTGATAGTTCTATGCTAGTAGATTCTACCCAAAGTGATGAAAATATGTTGCAGTCAAAGGATGTCGTACCAAAGGACAATAGCGAGGCTACCCGTTTTAGAATGCAGCTAGTTTCAAAGGGTGACACTTCCAATTCTAGTTCAGTACACCCGGTTAGAACCTACGAAGATGAAAATCTCGATTACGATAGCACATCTAGCTTCGAGTTCCACAAAGGCGAGAGGTCATTACATCATTCCGTGTCAAGATCCTTCTCGAGACCAATGCCGTCTAAATGGAACGATGCAGAGAAGTGGATTATGAATAGACAAAACGTGCAATCGAACATTTCAAAGAAGGCCAATTTTCAAAATCAAGTGAATAGGCTATCAACCACGAATATGGTGCGAGTTGCGCCCGAGTCTAATGGGTCGGAAAATAAGCCGTCGGTGAAAAGGGTCGATTTTTGCCAGTCAACGGGATCAGGGTCAAAGTTTGCCTTGTGTCCTGAGACTAAGGATTTGACGGAAGTAGATGATTCGGGCTTGCCCTGCACAAAGAGCGTGACAGAAGAAAACACAGGTGATTTGATACCTTCATGACATAAATTTGATTTGATTTTTATTTAGACAAACATTGTCCTAATTCTTGAAATTAGTTTAGGGCAAGAGTCATAGTTTTATGATTTTGTGCTAAAATGTCCATATTATTTCAGAATATTTGTTCCAAGTAATGCTTTTTAATTTGGTCTCAAATTTTAAGTATTAAGTGTCTCCTCTTGTCAATAGAAAGTTGATTATATAATAATAACATGACCCGACAAAGTAATCGTAGCTAAGCTACCTTGAGGTAGATTTACATTTTGTAGTAAATTGATGAAGTTAAAATGTTTGATAGGAGAAGAAACTTACACTCATTGATTAGCTACTTTTCGATTATGCAGGTGTTCCTCCGGCCATAAGATCTGTGTCAATGAGAGACATGGGAACGGAGATGACTCCTATTCCGAGTCAGGAGCCTTCTAGAAGTGCTACTCCTGTAAGTTCAACGACCCCACTCCGAAGCCCGACATCATCTATACCATCCACTCCTCGAAGAGGGGAGCCAGCCCCCACACCAACGGAAAACTCCACTGGCAATGCAATAGAAAATCGGAAATTGTCGGAGGAAGAAACGAAGCTCAAAACAAGAAGAGAGATTGTAGCTCTTGGTGTCCAACTTGGTAAGATGAATATTGCTAATGCATGGGCAAGCAAGGATGAGAGAGACAAAAGCGTTTCTGGTAACGAGAACGATGTAGATGAGCTTGAACGTATTGAGAACGCAAAACGTGCAGCTGCATGGGAAGAAGCTGAGAAGGCTAAACATGCTGCAAGGTAATTTCCGACTAAATTCTATTGTGTTGAGCTACTAGTACATATGTGTTATTATAATTATGTTTTGACTTAATCAATAACTATGATTTCAGGTTTAAACGTGAAGAAATTAGAATCCAAGCATGGGAAAGTCAGCAGAAAGCAAAGCTTGAAGCAGAAATGAGGAAAATTGAGGTATACTTCGCCTCAACTTTAATCTTTGAATTCCGCAAATGAGTGAATAACAAAATAGCTCCCGGTGATATGTTGAATGAGAACTTTACCCCCTGGCGTTAAAAAGAGGAAAAATACTCTCTTCATTTACTAAATATATCTTACGGCCTTCAAACCATAACTTTTTTTTATTGAGACTAAATTGCCCTTGCTTAAATATAAGAAGATAGACTTACCATCTTCCCTCCCCCCCCCCCCCCCCCCCCTCCCCCCCCCCCCACCTTTTTTTTGGGGGGGGGGGGGGAGGGAATTCTTTTTGAGTTTATATTTAAAAAAATATTCAATGTATTATTTTGGAACGTATAATTATATATTATTTGATGAAGAAAAGGTTATTAAAGTATTTTCATGTCCCAAAAGCTAGTTTTAGATGCACTTTATTACGTATGAATAAGCCTTAGGCTGTAGCTTTGCCCATTTTTTGTTTTTCATAGGAGGTAAACAACCTATTTTCATGTGACATGGAGTTCAGTTGCTTAGTATATCCTTCTTCGGGTTAGTCGGCAAAAAACACTGATACAAATATCAGCTGCTTAAATTGTGTCCAAATGGTCAAGCTTTCCTGCTGAATCTCTTTTCTCCGTTATATGTGTTTGTGGTCATAAATGTGAGTGGAAATTGGCTCTCAGGCACAAATTGAACAAATGAAAGCTCATGCTCAAGCAAAGATGGTAAAGAAAGTTGCAATGGCTAGGCAAAAATCAGAAGAAAAGCGTGCAGCGGCCGAAGCTAGAAAAAACCGACAGGCTGAAAAAGCTGCAGGGCAAGCAGAGTACATTCGCCAAACGGGGCGAATTCCATCCTCTCCTTTTCCATGCTGTGGTTGGTCTTGAATGAAGTACTCCAAGCCTTAGAATGAGAGTGCACTTGTAGTTGCCTTCATTTTGTATCCTGTATAGTTAGGTAATACTTTTTCAATGTGGACTTGAAAGTTTCTTATTGCAAAGAGTAATTCAGAATAATAAGTTTTTTGTCTTTGTCTTGCTCCCCAAATCAATCCTGCCCAATACCAATTGTATGATCGTATGTATGTTTTGATAAATTATTAAGTTAACTATAAAGTACCCATCAAATAAGTTGAATTTGATTTTCAATAATTATTATTAACTTAATTAACGTTTTTCATGTGTTCTTTTACTTGGTTTTTTTTTTTTGAATTTATAAAATTTTCTCATATAGTTTTCAATGGAAACGTGATGACTAGTACTACTAAACTTGTCAAAGATTTTCTAGAATTGTCATATGTAATGTAGTCCAATTTGGGCAGCTATAGTATATGTCCTTTTTCTTCACATTAAAAATTCTATATATATATTTCATTAAAAAAATGTAATCTTCAAGAATATTTTGTTGGAGTAATTTCGAAATAAAATGGGCATTTTGGGAATTTGTTCAACTGGGAAAACAAAGAAGCTTTGCATATTTTATTATTGTTTGTCAACCTAAAGATTCATTAAATGGAAGTGGGTACTGCATGTGTCAAGTGGAAGTTAAATTTAGGGAAAATCGCACTTCACCCCCCAACCTTTTTATGTTTTTGCAGTCTTCCCCCTAACCTTTAAAGTTTTGCACTTTCCCACCTCACCTATTTAAAAAGTCTCAGGCAACCACCTCATTGAGCAAGGCACCCCCCAACCTTTTTAAGTTTTTGCAGTCTCCCCCCTAACCTTTAAAGTTTCGCACTTTCCCACCTCACCTATTTAGAAAGTCTCAGGCAACCACCTCATTGAGCAAGGAAATGAAATCTGGCGGAATATTCCGTTTGCTTGAAGTGACGTGGCTTTAGTCAAGGGTAGAATAGTCCTTTAAGGCACAAAAGTGCGAAACTGTAAAAGTTAGGGGGGAGACTGTGAAAACTTGAAAAGTTTGGGGGGTAAAGTGCAATTTCCCTATTTATAATAATTTCTAGATCAAAATTTCATTTCGAGTATATATGTTTCTGTCAACAAAATATTGAAATTTCTTGAAGAAATAACTTACTAAATGAATATTTCACAATTTTTCTTAATATTTCCGAAGAATTTCTTCAAAAAATTTCAATATTTTGTTGACCGAAACATATATACTCGAAATGAAATTTTGATCTAGAAATTATTATATATAGGGAAAATCGCACTTTACCCCCAACCTTTTCAAGTTTTCGCAGTCTCCCCCCTAACCTTTACAGTTTCGCACTTTTGTGCCTTAAAGGACTATTCTACCTTTGACTAAAGCCACGTCACTTCAAGCAAACGGAATATTCCGCCAGATTCTATTTCCTTGCTCAATGAGGTGGTTGCCTGAGACTTTCTAAATAGGTGAGGTGGGAAAGTGCGAAACTTTAAAGGTTAGGGGGGAGACTGCAAAAACTTAAACAGGTTGGGGGGTGCCTTGCTCAATGAGGTGGTTACCTGAGACTTTTTAAATAGGTGAGGTGGGAAAGTGCGAAACTTTAAAGGTTAGGGGGGAGACTGCAAAAACATAAAAAGGTTGGGGGGTGAAGTGCGATTTTCCCTTAAATTTAATATTATATATACATTTAATTCTTTGACCAACACTTAAGCATTGCTCTTGTAGTAATAAAATTGATGTACTCTTGTGAACCCATCGATTAGAAGAAGACAAACCCATTATGAGAAGAGCTGTAGGGGTGTTAAACGAAATCGCTAGACCGTCCCAACCGATCAACCCAACCCAAATCGACCGCAATTTTACGGGTTGAAGGTTTGATGGTTTGATCTTGGGCATCATGAAAAAAAGACCGCAATTTTCGATCGGGTTTGGTTTTATACTTTTTTAGACCGCATAACCGCATTCGACCGCATTTTATATTAATGATGATGTATATATGTTTTATTTTATTTTATTATTTAATTTAGTCCTAGATTTAAGAAAATGAGAAATATAATATAAGTATATACTTTAACAAATTAGTCGTGTTCCACAACCGAAACCCCAATTATATTAGATAAACCCTACAATCTTACGTAAATCTCCAATTTGAAGTGCCAAAAAGATAAAAAAAAAAAAAAATAGATCCAAAACTAGAACAAATTAGTTAAAAAATATTCTGCGAAAAACAAAAAGTAAAGCAAAAAAAAAATATCAATCAAACTCTTCATTGGCCATTAACCACCAACACCAAGTTCGAATATAAAGATATTTTTCTCTTTTGTTTATTCTTTGGGAACAATATGAATTTTGTGTAATGAAAACTTGTTAATTAAGTGTTCGGGATTGTTTTTAGCTTTCATTAAATAATGTATTCATTGAAAATCATATTTTAATTGATATTTTACATTATCTCCATTATATTTTCTATGAAATTTTACTAAATTTATTAATAAAAACAAAAAATTGTAATTAATTATTGCATTTATATTTAACCCATCAAATAATAAAAATACAAGAAAGTTGATAATTGAGACCGCAAAACCCGCCCCAAACCGCCCCAACCCAAATGAACCGCATAGTGCAATCTCAAGACTTCTTGGGTTGAGTTTGGACTAGAGATTTCAAAACCCGCAAATATTGGGTTGAGTTTGGACAAGTACAAAACCGCACTAGACCGCACCGCGAACACCCCTAAAAGCTAGTTCCTATTACTAGAACAGTCAATCCATTAATATTCTTTTGTATTTTTAAACAAAGAGAATGTTGGATTGTGTATTGTAGTCTATTATTTTGGGGTTGGGGTGAAAATTCTCAATTTCTAGATGGGCCTAACAGCAGGCTTAATCACCTAGAAGCCAAGGCCCATTGAAAGCTTAATTGTGCAAGTTTGGTCCATTTCATCCTACATTCACTTGGGCCTACTCTTTGTCGAGGCCAGAAATATTTCGCTTTAACTCCGGAAAGAAAATGTTACGTGTTATGATTATTTATTAGGGTTTTCTGAGAGGGGTTCAGAAATTTTGGGATATTTTTTAAACGGTCTTGATTTTCATGTATTTGGATTTTTTATTCATTAGAGTTTTTATATGAAGATAAATGAGTAGGGAGAATTGTATTTTTCATATCAAATTTTTACTTATTTTAAACGTTGGATATCAAATTTTTCAAAAAGACAAATTTAATATAAAAAATTGAAGGAGAGAGAAAATGTAAAAATGTCTTTCAATTTTGATATTATATTATTAAATGTGCATGTGCAATTTTTTTGAATGTTTGATACCAAGTATCTAAAATAAGTAAAAATTTGATATTAAGATAAATTTATTTACCGTTATTTCCCGACAATATGCAATATCTGATCCAAGTCTGCCCATTGAACGGTATGTACTTATGTGAACTAAGGAGGTTTACTAAAAGTCTAAAAACCATGTCTAATGTTCTCGAGGTCAATTCAAGAATCATGATCATGTCCGCATGGGCAGCTCAACCGGTCTCAGAGGGGGAAGTTGGAACAAGTGACCAAGGATTGAACCTCACCAGCGGCAGTGTGGGAGCAATCTCTCAAAAAATGAGGGGGCTTCTTGTGCGCAGTGAGTACTGGTCCCAGCCTCTGTTGCCGGTTGAGTCACCATGATTTATCTCCTCTCACAATCCCGTCGGACAGGGAGGTGAGGGGCGCCCGGGGTGAGCGATTTCACCTTTTGGAACAAGAATCATGATCTTTATTCATAAATTAACATTTCACCGTTTTTGTCCAAAATATAGAAAATCTTCTATTTTTGAATCAACTGAGACGTCGAATATAGAAGGTGAAGTCTCAAAATACTTAATTTGCTTTAATTTTTTTTTTTTTTTTTAAAAATTTAGTAATGTCTTCATGGTTTTTCCTATAGGGTAAAAACAAGTTAATAGATATGACCATGAGCACTAAAAATTACATTCCAGAAAATATAGAAAAATATTTAGTGCATGCTGCTACAAGTTGTAGGTTGAGTTTGTATTCTTAATGAAGCTCGTTACTCAAAGTAACTTAAGGTGTCTTTAGTAGCATCGACACTTAATGGGACTTTACCTATATGAACATAAGAGGTGGTGTCCAGGGGCGGATCCAGGATTTTGGTGTAGTGGGGGCTGAGGACATATATGTGGATTAGTTCTGGTCCGATCTCACGGATTTCACGAAACTGGAAACTAAGTCAGAACTCTTTGAAACGAAGTGTGACAGAACTTATGAAACTCATCACAAATCTATTTAAAAACTCACATCCAAACTTTTGAAACTTATAAATATTTGATTTAACATATACCACCTATTTTCCCTTAATTTTATCAAAAAGACGTTGATTTAACATATACCACCTATTTTTTTTCCAAACCCCAATATTCAAATCCAATCCAAGTGGGTTTCAAGTTTCAACGTTTTCAAAACCATAAAATTCAACATCCAAAACCTAAACAAATGATGTTTCAAAGGTTTCACCGAAATCAACCAATTTTTTATTTTTTTATTTTTTATTTTTTTTTGTAAACAAAGGCCCACGAAACTAAGCCAAAACTCTGTCAAATAGAGCCTAAGATTTTACCAATATTTTAAAAACTGAAATAAAAAAAAAAATTCAATCAAACAATCAAACTTTAAAGTTATATCCCATTCATGAGAACAAAAAGAGAAGGTGAAGTTTGATAAAATTAACTCGAACAAGTTACTTTAATTACATATGGATACCCTGTTATGACGCCAAAAGAACAACATCTACTTATCTTAATTACAAATCAAAATAACACCAATCACATTAATAATTGACCACGTCAATTTTTTCTTTTTGAAATCAGAGCTAGATTAATTTTTTGATGGGAGGGGAAGGTGAAAATTTGTGTATTAATATATTAAATTAAAAAAGAAGAAGTAACCGTATTTATAAAAAAAATTGAATTTTCTTAATAGTTATTAAAAAAGAAATTAAATTAAAAAATTATTAAGAACAAAAATTAAATAACAGTGATTAAGAAAAAAATAAATGAATTAAAAGAGCAACGTGAAGAAAGAAAATAAAATTTGTTAAGATAAATGAACGAAGAAAAAATAAGTATAACAGCCATTCCTCCCAAGGTTCATACTCAGGCATCAAGTTTAAACTATGCTTTATCTTTCATCTAACAAACCACTATGCCAAAAGATATTTAATGTTAAGAAAACTAGTATAATATTTATATATAAAATCTGAGTGGGGCTATAGACCCCACTCGCTCTCATGTGGATCCGCCCTTGGTGGTGTCGCTTCTAATAAAAGATTTGGGATTATCTTTTATAAATGTTCATGAAATTCAGGATCGAGCACAAGGCTGTAATAGTGCTAATATATTTGAAAATTTCTCTTTAGAATTGGATAATATTATGTGTATAACGTTTCCGGTTTTGACACTTAGGAGTCTTAGTTTAAGTTTCGACCACATTTGACTTCGTTAAAACTTTGAATTATTTATACTAATTGATGGTTAAAGTCGAAAGACACCGTCTTGTATTCATAATGCTCTCATTTGCTTGGATATTTTCTTAAAATTATAATCTAGGTGGGGGATAGTTGAAAATTCAAGATAAATATATTAGAATGTTAAAAATATATATTATTATATAATATATTATATGATGTGATTATATAATATAAGTGGGCATTATAATATAATAATTGAAATGGTTGGCAGATGTTTTAAGCAGACATAATTATCGCACCTTTTCGAACAATTGCAATGCTTTGCAACTCAATATGAAATTATAAGGAAACGTAACTTTTATTCAAAAGCCACGACATATTGAAGAGTGAAAAGGTGTAATTATGCTTATAATCACAATGATTTATTGCAACCATTAAATTATTATAAATAGTGAATAATAGTTCAGAAAATACACAACAGAAAACATAAAGTATCTACTGCTCTTCTATTTTTATTTCCTCTCATAAAGCACACTATTTATTAGAGAAATTTAGAGAGAAAATTTAGAATTACTATCTATTTTTCTAAGAGGTTTTGCTGTATAATGAGAGTGATTTGTTACTTCAAATCCATTAGCAAATTCAATCGAGTGAGAGTATTTTCTAATTTTTATTAGATGACAAAATTTAAAAAGATGTTATATCAATCTTCAAAATTCCTAAAACATAATTTAATGTCAGAAATAGATGCTCCGAATTATTTTATGACCTAACTAAAAGTTTTATCAAACGTATGTATTTGCCACAAGATAATATTATTAAATTTTTTTTTTTTTTGATAACCCAGGTGTACAAGCTTACACTAGATTAATCCTGGACCCTCAGAACTAGGGTTGGGTAAATGGGATCGGGTTTCGGGTACCCGACCCGTCCCGATCGGGTTTTTTCCATTTGGGACGGGACAAAACGGGTATTTTTTCATTTGGGACGGGACAAAACCCGGTCAAGAAAAATTGGGACGAGTTTCGGGTATTGATCTCTACCCGATCGGGGAACCCGGTCCCGATTACATAATTTAATTAAAAAAATATATATAGTCAAAATACTTAATCTAAATCTAAAATTCAACCATTCACATCTCATTCTAAGTATTCTTCTTCTCTAAAATCCAAACATACAAATTAATATATCTAATCAAAATACTTAACTGCACCACAACTCAACTCCCGCCGTCCGCCACTGATCCGTTGCTCGCCGACATCCGAGATTTTCAACATATATCATCTCATAGGATTTCAATTTTCAAACTTCTCTAATAATTTCCCTTAATCATATCTTGAGGTTTTGATATATTTTTGAGTCTATATGTTGTGCATAAGATGGTGAATGACATACTAAAATTGACACATAAGATCCGAGGCAGTTTGAAAATTGCATTAAACTAAAAAAAATTAATAGTTTATCGGGACACCCGGTCCCGTCCCGAAATCCCAAAATTAAATCGGATACCCGAAACTCTCGGGACCTTGGTTGATCTACCGGGTTTCGGGATTTGAATTTGAGATCCCGAAACCCGATATCCCGTCCCGAAATACCCGAATTCCCGAAATCCCGTCCCGATCCCACCCCTACTCAGAACCCTTGCCCTAGAACCCTGAAGAATGTAAATCGCATGATATGTCTCCTGATCCCACAATACTTCTGTACACATATATAATATTATTACATATATAATGGATGCTTCTACTTAAAGAAGTTTTGTAAAACTAAAATTGACTATAACATTTTTATGATCAAAAGAGTCATATGAAAGACTAAATGAATTGACAATTTCACCAATAAAAAATACATAGAATCCAAAGATTTAATCAATACTCACCTACGTCTACTAAAACACGAAAAATAAATTACTTAATTTTTTCTTTTTTACGATTTAGGGCATCGATTTTGGATTCCACCTAGGACCCCAAAGTCTCGATTGGCCATGCGCGCGTATTCAAAAAATTCCAATTAGCAAATCGGACTTGAACTCAGATAAAATATCTATTGTCACTTTGCTTGAGGAAATGGGATTTGATGTACCAAGTCTTCGTTATTCAACATTTCACAGCGAATCGTTGACCATGAAATAAAGCCATCGATTATATAATAGTAACTGCAATCATACTTCGAGAGCCTTAAGCTCTCGAAAGCACACCGAACCCACACGCATCGAGGGCATCGATCGTCGATTCATTTATATCGATTTATCACTCATCGTTTTCATCGAAATAATTATCATCGATACCCGTTCATCAAATATGACCCGTTTTGCTTTGGAATCCATATCCGAACCTAGATGTCTAATCATGATTCGACCCGGTAATCCATTAGTAAAAACTATAAATAGCCCTCATAAATGAGATAAAAGGTACGCACTCTCTAAGCAATAAATATTGTCCGATCTCTCCTCTTATCTCGATACTTACTTAAGCATCGGAGGGTTATCGCCGGGTCACCACCGGCATTTAACCTGACGTAGTTATCTTTGATTACATGTTAGGATCCACATTACAAATTGAGGAGAATTTTGATTGACCTACTAATCCTCACATTGGTGAGTCGTGTTTAACCTATATCTGAAGACATTGACCTAAGGACTACTAACTTACTAAAAATACACCCATCAATTGGCGCCGTCTGTGGGAACTTTAACTTTGAAGTCGAAAAAAGATGACTACAAGATCAAAAGCATCTCTAGCACGAGAGAAAGAGGGAAATCGTGATCAAAATGGAGAAGGCCAAGGGGACAATTTAATCCCTCGGAACCTTGATCCAGTAGATCCCGCCGAAGGGGGGACATCGAGGCCCCCGGCTCCAGCGGTCATCCAGATTACTAGGGATGATTTGAAGGCCATTCTTGCGGAGGCCAAGAAAGAGTGGCTCGCGGAAATCGCTATAGAAAATGCCAACCAACCTTGAAGGCTCCCGCGCCCTGCCACTTTTGAGCCAGGGGTAGGGGTCGAAATGAACGAAGCAAATAGTCGAGCCGATCAGCATCAGGCTAGGCATGGCGCGAGAGAAGACTTGGAGGAGCAATCAGTCAAAGAGGTCAACAAGCTAGCCTCCGAAGTAAGATCACTACATCAAAAGTTAGATCGACAAGAAAGAAGAAACGAGCTCCCAGTGTCGAACTCTCGATTAAGAAAATCGTCGTTTTGTGACGAAATATTCTTTGAGAGGTTGCCTCTCGATAAAAGGCTGCCTACCCAGCTACCGCGCTACTTCGGAACAGAAGACCCCGATGAGCACTTAGCTTCATTCAATCTTCAGATGCAGCTCCACTGCATCTCGGACAATGTGGCCGCAAAGGCCTTCTCGACCACATTAGCCGGAATGGCTCAATCCTGGTTCGGAAGACTGGAAGAAAAATCTATCTTCGATTATGACCAGCTCTGTGATAAGTTTATGAGTCAGTTTGGCAGTAAGAGGGCGGTCAGACCCCCAGCAAATCACTTATACTCGATCGTACATAAGCCAGACGAGACCTTTAGAAGTTTTATGGGTAGATTTAATAATGAGCTCCTAAAGGTCGAGATGCCGAGGGTCGAGATGCCGAGGGTCGACTTCTTAATCACCATTTTATTCCAAAGTACATTGAACAGAGGATTCGCCAGTGCCATAGTGAGGGAAAACCTCGCGACATATGAGAAGCTGATGGAAATGGCAAATCAGTACATGAATGAGGAAGAGATGACCAAGCTGAGAGGAACTTTCTTTAGTTTGGCGAAGCCCGAAGACAGACAACCTACTAACATCTCTGAACGACCTATGGAGAGGCCACAAACTCACCGTTACAATGAAGGTAGAAATAAGAAAGTCTACAGAGAAGAAAGAAATAATAATGCTGGAAGACAAGGAGCAGGGAGGTCGAACAAAGAATACTACGATAACTATACTCCCCTCAAGAAACTCAGATCTGAAATCCTATTCGCCATTCAAGACCAGAACCTGCTAAGAAAACCGGTCCATGTCAAGGATAACCCAACCTCAAAAAAGTATTGCCGATTTCATCGGCAAAGAGGGCACGATACCGACGACTGCTATCAACTTAGAGATGAGATCGAAATATTGATATCGGAAGGTCACTTAATAGGGTATGCGAAAGTATCAAGAAATGAGCAACCCAGAAATCGACAAAACGACAACCGCTCACGATCAAGATCTCCCGCCAGGAGAGACCAGAGTCTGAAAGACAGAGAAGAGCAGCTGATAACGCCATTAAAACGTCGTTATTACCTATCTCTTTAAGCCCAAAACATCTTGTTTTGATCCAAGTTTTGTTTGTCTTAGCGTGTGTTCGTGTCTTTTGTGCTTTTGGCCCTTTTGTTCGGCCTTTGTTTGGTTTTTGTGTTTTTGTTCTCGTTTTGATCGTTTTCTCCGTGGTTTGTAGGTATTGATATCTTAGAGAGATTCGAAGTTGTGTATCAATGATGCGAGTCGCTCTACCCACCCCGCGAAGCTTGAGCTTCAAAGGAATTAGAACCCGGAGCGAATTGTACAAGAATATAGATAGCTGCTCACTAGAACATGCATAAATATTTCATGGATAATCCAAATGAGTTGAGTTTTGGATATGTCATAGATGAGTGAGTTAGCTACGCTACGGACTTTACAAATCCGTAATCGGAGTTCGGAATCAAAAGATATGCTGCTCGGAAGAAAGTGCGGCAGAGCAGAAAATCTGCAGGAAACCTACGGCCTAAAGCTCGCCGCGGCGAGGTCCCTGCTACCAGCACATTTCTGCTGCGGGAAAGACAGGGGGATTCTTGTATTTTCCCCCTTTGATCCCACTTGTATTTTTAGGCATCATGGGGGACTTTTTGGCCTTAGTTGCCATTGTTTGAAGGGTAACTTAGGCATTAGGACTTGTTGTTTCTCTAGGTTAGAAGGTTAGATTGAAATCATATATAACTTCAACTTCACCTCACTTTACATATCAAGCCTCCATATTGAAGAACACAACTTTCATCTTGCCTCCCTTTGGAAAAAGGTTTGGCTTGCACTTTGGAAGGAAGAACAACAAAAGGCTTGAAGGAGAAGTTGCCATAGATTTCATCACCTAAGCTTACTCTATCTTTATTACTTTGTTCATTTACACTTATGACTTTGTTTAATGTAATGATTATTGTGTTGATTAATATGAGTAGCTAATCTCCTTTATTCTATGTTTTTATTGATCCTATGTTTGGTTCTTGATTCTTGATTAAATGATGAGTTAATGGTTGTTGCTATGCTTATATACAAGTGTTTGTTAAACTAGTTTGAGCTTTTGTCAACTTGTGGTTTGATCAACCATATGATGAAATGAATTAATCTTTAATTGCTAGGCATAGTGAATTAAAGATTAGATTGAAAAACTAGGTTATGATTTGATTTTAGGATAGGAATATACCTCGGTCATTTCATGTTCTAAATAAGGTTTGGAATTAATGCATCACTTAGGCTTAATCCTTTTAGACATAAATTGGATTAGTCTACTTTGGTAGGTTCATACGATATCGGAAGAAACGTATGCATATTTTATGAAATCTTGAACAACAAGCATGAGTGTGGTTGTCAATTGTTGAGTCGTTTGTCTTGAATTGAACTAGGTGACGAAAAATCGTAGAAGCTTTTACATATATTAAGTCAAGTGTTAGTTTCCTTAGTCACCTTAATTGAGTTGTAGTATCAAAACCACCATCACCTCACCAAACTCAACTTACAAATCTAAGTCGAAGTAACAAGACGTTAGTTGGTAATTAATTGAACAATTCCTCGTGGGTTCGACACTCATTTATCACTTTATTACTTGTAACGACCGTATACTTGCGTGTTTGCGTATTAGTATTTGGAACGCAACAGCAGCCAAGAAGAGCTCAGCCGGGAACGATTGTCAATAGGATCTCGGGGGGACCAGCGGGGTGAGATAGTAAAAACCCAAGAAGGGTCGTATCTCGGATTATCAGGGATAAAAGTCAAAATGAAAGAAAGGAAGTGTTCTCAATACGACCAACCTGGCAGAATAAGATGATTGGCTTTGATGAATCTGACCTCCAGCCAGAATTTGTATCGTTCAATAACCAGGATGTCCCCGACTGCCCTATGGTAATCACGACACAAATCGCAGGAGCTACCATCAAGAGAATCTTAATCGATTCAGGCAGCTCAGCAAATATCTTTTTCCAAGATGCTTTAGAACGGATGGACCTCGGTCCAACTCCCCTGGAAGTTGTGGCTACACCGCTCGTAGGTTTTGGAGGGGCTCACGTTACTCCTAAGGGTACACTCACTCTGTCCCTTTCCTTGGGAGATATCGGGAACTCGAAAATTAGAATGATCAAGTTTTTGGTTGTCGACGCGCCATGTGCCTACAATGTCAAAAGTTCGGGGAAACCTGCGGGAAGGTTGGGATTGCTATACGTTGTCCCTTGATAAGCAAACTAATAAAGAGGATTTCCAGTTCAAGAATCGAAAACCATTTGGAAGAGCAGACCAATCCGTCGGCACCAGTCATTGTGGATGAGATAAAGAAGTCGGACTCAACCAAAGAAAATGAGAAGCAAGAAGAGGCGAATTCTAGGAAGAGAAAATTCGAGAGAATTGAACCATCTGAGGGGCACAAATCGATTGAGTTGGTGCCCGGAGAATCATCAAAAACAACGAGAATAGGGACTCAACTCTCTGACGGACTGGAAACTCAACTGATCGAATTTTTTAGGGAAAACGTGGACGTCTTCGCTTGGTCTACCACCGATCTCCAGGGAATAGACCCGAAGATCATAGTTCAATATCGATCCATCATCTCGCCCAGCGAGACAAAAGAAAAGGAACTTCGGTCCGGAGAGGAACAAGATTATAAAAGAAGAGGTGAAGAAACTATTGGACGCCGACTATATTGCCGAGATACAATTTACGGAATGGCTGTGCAATGTTGTCCTAGTGTCCAAAGAAGGAGGAAAGTGGAGAATGTGCAATGAATTCACGGACCTTAACAAACTATGCCCGAGAGACCCATATCCTCTACCTAGAATCGACTCTCTAGTGGACTCCACTGCTGGATGTGCAATTTTGAGCATGATGGACGCTTTTCAGGGCTTCTACCAAATCTTTATGGCCCTAGAAGATCAGGAAAAGACAGCATTTATCACAGAAATGGGCGTGTATTTCTTCAAAGTGATGCCATTTGGACTACGAAATGCCGGAGCGACATACCAACGATTGGTAAATAAAATGTTCGAGACCTTGTTGGGCAAATCAATGGAGGTCTATGTAGATGACATGCTAGTCAAAAGCCTAAATGAAAAAGATCATTTAGTGCACAGCAAGCAGGCATTCGACATAATGAGGAAATATGGAATGAAACTCAACCCCGCCAAGTGCACCTTTGGAGTCAGATCTGGAAAGTTCCTCGGCTATTTGGTGAATGAGAGGGGCATCGAGGCAAACCCAGAAAAAGTACAAGCAATCATAGATTTAAAGGCTCCTCGAAACCTAAATGAAGTACAGAAGCTAGTTGGAAAAATCACAGCCCTTAATCGATTCATATCTCGTTCAGCCGATAAAAGCCTCACTTTCTTCAAAATAATGAGAAATGCAAAGAAGTTCGAATGGTCGAACGAATGCGATCAAGCCTTCGAGGAACTGAAGGCCTACCTTATGTCGCCTCCTCTTTTGGCCAAACCAAAATATAATGAGAAATTGTACCTTTATGTTGCCGTCTTGGAACAGGCGATTAGTTCGGCTCTAGTAAGGATGGAAATAAAAGAGAGCAACCCAATTTATTATGTTAGTCGTGTTTTGCAAGGTCCTGAGAAGAACTATTCCGAAATCGAAAAGTTTGCTCTCTCTATCGTAACTACTGCGCGGAAACTGAGACCCTATTTCCAGTCGCACAAAATCATCATCCTGACCAACCAACCATTGAGGCAAACGCTTTCAAAGCCAAACGCGTCGGGAAGGCTAGTCAAGTGGGCAGTCGAGTTAGGAGAATACGATATAGATTACCTGCCCAGAACCTAGGGGTGGCAAATTGGGTCTGGACCCAATGGGCAGCCCATGATCCGCCCAGACCCACTATAACCCAACCCATTAAGGAACATTATTTATTGGGTTGGGTCGGTTCGGGCCTAACTTAAAAATTAGAGGGTCTTTTATGGGTTTTTCATGGGTCCTTACCGGGTCTTTACAAAATAAGAAAAACCCGTCTCCTATTTTCAGTTCTCTCTCTCTCCTCAGTCGACTTCTCCAAAATTCACTGCCGCCATCTTCTACGGCCACAACGCCGCCGATTGTGGCCGTCCCATCCGAAACCCATATCCAAAAAGAGTGTCTCTCCCTCAAATTCCTTCCCGTGGGTTCAATTTCGCCGATTTATACCCTATTTGTTGGATTGCACAAAACCTTTCTTCGCCATCTGCAATTTTTTTCGGATTGAAGTGATTCCCACCGAGATTCTGATTATGGAAGGTGAAGGTAAGTTACTTTCATATTTCATGTTTATCGAATTGAGTTTTTGAGTTTTCTTGCCTTTTTTTTCCTAGGCAGTGTACGCCTTTTCTTGATCAATTTGCAGATTGTTCTTCTAAGAATCAACTTTAAAACTCAAGTAATCGCTCTTTACGTAACTTTCTTGCAACTTTTTTTTTTTTTGATTTGTTGTTCTTAATTTTGAATATAAAATAGAAATTGCAATTAGTGTCGAGATGTCAGGGTACATTTAATATTGTTAATGAACTAGTAATTTTTTAATGTTTTATGAAACTTTGATTGAAAAGTATTGTTACTTTTGGTAAATAATTGTTGTGTAATTATTATGTGGAATGTTTCAATTCATATACTCTCTGTTTTCATAATTGGGTATTAATATTTTTTTGGTTACTTCTAATTAAGATCCCTTAATTTATGTAAATCTGATTAGTTGAGTTTGTGTACTTACAAATGGACTAAATATGGTTTCTTGATCGGTCAGTTTAATCCACTAGGTAAATTATTAGATATTGGATGCATAATTGTGACTGGGACCTAAGTTCTTGACCACACTAAGCTGCTAAATACCAAAAATTATGCCCCATTGTTTTGTGCAATTTCAGTATTGTGTGTATTTTTACTTTACCTTTTTCAGTTTTGCATAATTTTTAATATCACATACATATACTTATCTTTTGAGGTCGTATCCATGAATTGAAAATTTTAGATAGTCATGTGGGATTACATACATGTATAAATAATTTTTTTTTTCGTGTGTGGATTAGATTTTGATATAAATTCAATGGAAATAGAAGATGATTTGACCGGAGAAAGCTCATCACGAAGTAACCAAAAAACAAGAAAGAAAACTTCTAAAGTTTGGAAAACTTTTGAGAAGTTACCCATTGATGCCGACAAAAAAGAAAGGGCAAAGTGTAAGAAGTGTGGTGCTGTACTTTTATGTGGTGCTGGTAATGGGACAACTAGCATGAAACGTCACGCTAGTTCCCGTTGTCCCTTTCGTGAGGAGAATGAGGGTGAGGGACAAAGATCAAATGAGATTGATCAAAATGTATATCGAGAGCTTGTAGCTACGTCGGTAGTTCAACATAATTTGGCATTTAGATATGTCGAATATGAAGGAATAAGAAACACCCATACCTACTTGAATCCTAATGTACAATCCATTTCGAGAAATACACTCAAAGCAGATATTCTAAAGCTATATAAAAAAGAAAAAGAAAAACTTAAAATAGCTTTAGAGTCAGTGCCTAGTCGTATATGCCTTACTTCAGACATATGGTTTTCGATAACATCAGATGGCTATATGACTTTGACAGCACATTATGTTGATAAAAATTGGGTGCTTCAGAAAAGGGTTTTGGTTTTTCGAAATGTCCCCCCTCCTCATAATGGCCCAGTGTTGGCAGAATGGTTGATTGATTTCTTGAAAGAGTGGAATATCGAGAAAAAAGTATTTAGCATTACTTTAGATAATGCAACATATAATAATGGGTTGGTTGATGTGCTTAAAGATCATTTTATAATGAATGGGTCTGCAATTTGTAGTTGTGATTTCATGCACGTGAGATGTGGTGCTCATATATTAAATCTCATTGTGCAAGCTGGGTTGAAAACTATCGATGTGGCTATTGAAAAAATTAGTGAGAGTGTGAAGTATGTGAAAGGGTCAGCATCGAGGTCCTTAAAACTTGCCGAATGTGTGAAACAACTTTCCCTTGAAGTGGGAAAGAAGTTGAGGCAAGATATGCCGGTGAGATGGAATTCTACTTATTTAATGTTGGATAGTGCACTGGCTTACACTCGAGCGCTTATTAGATTGGAGCGTGTTGATCCAAATTACAAGTGGTGTCAATCATTGGAAGAGTGGGATAGAGTTGAAAGAATTGCTAGGTTTTTGAAACCTTTCTATGATATGACTAAACTATTTTCTGGAAGTTTGTATCCCACTGCAAATTTGTATTTTCATAATATATGGCGGATTCAGTTGCTTATTCAAGAGGAAATGGAAAGTGGGGATGCGGTTACAAGTTTTATGGCATATGAGATGAAGCCTAAATTTGACAAATATTGGAAGTGTTATAGTGTGGTGTTGTCATTTGCTATTGTGCTAGATCCACGCTATAAGTTTGAATTTGTTGAGTTTTGTTATAACAAGCTTGATCCAGAGACATGTATTGCAAAGGTCCAAGATTTAAAACAGAAGATGCAAGTTTTGTTGGAAACATATTTGCTAGAATCACCATCTCTTGGTGCACAATCTTCAAGGTTCGGCACTAGACCTCATGATGAGGTGGCAAAACAAATGGCGGTAAGTCGAGTTATTTCATTTGTTTATTGTTAATTTATTTATTTTCTAATACTCATTTTTATAACAAATGTTATATCCTTACAGGAGTTTGATGCTTTTAAAACTCGACATAAGGTTGCAAGACGAAAGTCACAGTTAGATTTGTATCTTGAGGAGGAATTGCTTGATTGGAATGATGTTCCAAATCTAAATATACTTGACTATTGGAAAGAAAATTGCACTAGATATCCCGAGCTCTCACTTATGGCTCGTGATATTCTAAGTATTCCAATCACTACAGTTGCTTCCGAATCTGCATTTAGTCATGGAGGTCGAGTTATTGGAAATTTTTGAAGTAGGATATTGCCGGAAAATGCGGAAGCAACATTATGTACTCGTGATTGGCTTGAAGGTAATTCAAGAATTTTATATAATGTTTTATTTTAAATTTTAATTTTTTATTATATATATTCATAACATTTCATAATTATTATAGGTTATAGTTCTGATGAAGAAGATGAGGACAAATTACTCTCCACGGATATTGAAAGCTTGGTTGCGGAACTTGGGAGCGCTCATCTTAATGATTAGAAATGTTTTATTTAGATACTTTTGATTGAAAATTATGTTTTTGTTAAAGTTTCTACTTTCTATTAATTAAGAATTTGTGATTAGAGTCTTGTAAATTATGTCTCTTATTTGCATGTTCATTTTATTATTTGGAACTGGAACCCAATTTTTGAATTTCTGTTGCGGAAAAAAAAAAACAGGCCGACCCGACCTGGACCCATTTAAGACCCGGCCCATTTAAAACCTGACCCGTTTATGACCCGTTTCAACCAGACCCGAACCCGACCCGGCCCATTTTTCCCAGACCCGGACCCGACCCGCCCGTTTGCCACCCCTACCAGAACCTCTATTAAGGGGCATATTTTAGCTGATTTTGTACTGGAAAGCACAAAAACTAATAAGGAAAAGAGAGAGCAATGTATGCTTCATGTCAATGGCTCCTCAATGTCGATAGGAGGTGGTGCAGGAATTTACTTTCGAGGCCCAGGTGGAGAAGAACTTGAGTTCTCTTTAAAATTAGACTTCATGGTATCAAATAACGAAGCAGAATATGAGGCCTTGTTAGCCGGATTAAAAATGGCACCTGAAACGGGAGTAAAAAACTTGATTTCTTACACTGATTCGCAGCTTGTCGAGAAACAATTTAAAGGTCTGTTTGAGGCTAAAGAAGATTCGATGATCAAATACCTAGCCTTGGTCAAAGCACAAGTATCACGATTCGAAACTTTCCAACTCGAATATATAAGAAGAACAGAAAATATCAGGGCCGATGCTCTCTCGAATTTTGGAAATCTAATAGAAGGAATCAAGACTCGAAAAGTAACTCTGATGGTACCAGAAAAGCCGGCCATCGACACCAAGAAAGTTATCTCAAGAGCGGACATACTGTATCTCGACGATGAGCAAACTAGTTGGAAAACGCCGATTTTGGATTATCTAATCAATGGAACCCTGCCACCCGATAGCACTGAAGCCAGAAGACTCAAATACAGGGCACCTCGTTACGCTATTATTAATGATGAGTTATATCGACGTTCCGATACTGGAGTACTGCATAAGTGCGTAGCATCTCCCCAGACAGACTCAATACTAAAGGAAGTTCACGAGGGATCTTGTGGAAGCCATTCGGGAGGCAGAGCACTGGCGGTCCGAGTGTCGCGCTTAGGATATTATAGGCCTTCCTTAGTGAAAGATGCCAACAACCATGCTAAAAGGTGTGCCAAATGTCAATATCATGATGTTATGCCAAACCAACCAGCCCAAAAAGTGGAATCGATATCCATTGCATGGCCTTTCGATCAATGGGGAGCCCATTTAGTAGGACCACTACCAAAGGCGATGGGACAAAAGCGTTTTCTACTAGTAGAAGTAGAATACTTCAGCAAGTGGGTAGAGGTGGTACCACTAAAACAAATCTCTCAGACTCAAATAATCAACTTTTACTGATCGATTATATGCAGGTTTGGTCTACCAAGAGTGATCATCTCAGATAATGGACCTCAATTTGTCGGGAAAAGAGTAATAGGTAATAGAATGGTGCTCGAAGCACAAAATTACATTGCGCTTCACTTCAGTGGGCTGGCCGCAAACAAACGGACAAACTGAAGTAACAAACAAGGAGATCGTAAAGCTTCTAAAGAAAAGGCTGTCGGAAGCAGGAGGTGCCTGGTTGGATGAATTGCCTTGGGTAGTTTGGGCCAATCGAACAAAGGAGAGGACAGCAACAGGAGAAACTCCTTTTAGTCTCGTATATGGCTCTGAAGCAGTCGCTCCTGCTGAATTGGAAGTAGCATCCCCAAGAATTGATCTGTACGATGAATCAGATAATACGGACAAAAGGAATTTCGAGCTCGATCAGGCGGAGTCTAAACGAGAAAGAGCTTCTACCAGGATACAAGCATACAAAACAACCATGACAAAGGCTTACGATAAAAACGTAAGATTAAAATTTTTTCAGGTGGGAGACCTCGTTCTAAAACGAGTAGACGTCTCCAAAGAGAAAGGAAAGCTCGATTGCAATTGGGAAGGGCCTTTCAAGGTGATCGAGGCAGGCAGAAAAGGGGCGTATCGGTTGACAAAATTAGACGGAGAACCAGTAAAAAGAACTTGGAATGGGAGAAATCTAAGGAAATTCTACGCGTAGAAGCTTTCTCACCTTTATCTGCAACTTCGCAGTAATTTCTTTTTGTTTTGATTTATACTATGAAGTTATTTGTCCATATTTGATGCATCTTTTTGGAGTACAATATTACCGTTTACCAAATTGAACTGCTGTCTATTGCTCCATGTTCCTCGACAGCCGCTGAGGCATCGAGATGAAATCGCCAATCAAAGAAAGAAAGCTATTAATAAGCTAACTCTCCATGTTCCTCGACAGCCGCTGAGGCATCGAGATGAAATCGCCAATCAAAGAAAGAAAGCTATTAATAAGCTAACTCTCCATGTTCCACGACAGCCGCTGAGGCATCGAGATGAAATCGCCAATCAAAGAAAGAAAGCTATTAATAAGCTAACTCTCCATGTTCCTCGATAGCCGTTGAGGCATCGAGATGAAATCGCCAATCAAAGAGAAAGCTATTAATAAGCTAACTCTCCAGGTTCCTCGACAGTCGCTGAGGCATCGAGATGAAATCGCTTTAAGTCCTCCACCAAGTCTTCGTTATTCAACATTTCACAGCGAATCGTTGACCATGAAATAAAGCCATCGATTATATAATAGTAACTGCAATCATACTTCGAGAGCCTTAAGCTCTCGAAATCACACCGAACCCACACGCATCGAGGGCATCGATCGTCGATTCATTTATATCAATTTATCACTCATCGTTTTCATTGAAATAATAATCATCGATACCCGTTCATCAAATATGACCCGTTTTGCTTTGGAATCCATATCCGAACCTAGATGTCTAATCATGATTCGACCCGGTAATCCATTAGTAAAAACTATAAATAGCCCTCATAAATGAGATAAAAGGTACGCACTCTCTAAGCAATAAATATTGTCCGATCTCTCATCTTATCTCGATACTTACTTAAGCATCGGATGGTTATCGCCGGGTCACCACCGGCATTTAACCTGACATAGTTATCTTTGATTACAGGTTAGGATCCACATTACAAATTGAGGAGAAGTTTGATTGACCTACTAATCCTCACATTGGCGAGTCGTGTTTAACCTATATCTGAAGACATTGACCTAAGGACTACTGACTTACTAAAAATACACTCATCAGGATTTTTTTTTTTTTTTTTTGGTTTCCCAAGGGTTTAATCCCTTTCGAGGCGGGTCGGGCACATTAAGTGGGTACCTCTCCCAACAGAGATTCGAACCTGAGTTCGCTACTTTGTAGTGACTAGTCCCTTCCACTAGACCAATCACCTGTTGGTACACTCATCAGGATTGACAATAATTACTCTTTAGTAAATTATTTCACATTATAACAACACTATCTATCAACTATAAATGAAGAAAATGATATTTAATAGAAGAAAAATAAGATAAGAACATGTGTCCTACTCCTCTTAAACTCATATGAATATAATCATCTGTGTGTAATGAATGTAACCAAACTTCGCTGTTATTACAAGTTTTGACAAATGGGTGGAGCCTTGGGGTCACGTCCATATCTAAGAATGGTCCAACCTAAAATCGATTGCATTAGGTGGCACAATCATAGCACACGTGACACAGTTTCATGGTGCACAACTGTAAATACAACTTTAACAATCACTATATATGTTTAAAATCAAATTATATAAGGTCATTGATTATATTAAGTTCATTATAAAGAATTAACTGAGATTTTTTTTTAGATGATGAACAAAATACTTGTCAATATTCTTTTTTTACTTGATTAAAATCCCTTCTATTAATTAAGAATACAAGTTGACTTCAATAATATAATCATGAACTTGATGATAATTCTTTATTCTGACCAATCCGATTTGTAGTGCAGACACAACCGAAATTACAATAAATAAGAAAAAGGGCATATTTGGTACATACGATGGAACACTTAGCAACATTGGTACTATTGGATACATTAATGCATATTTCGTACCATAATTTAAATATTGATTATAATATTTATATTACCATTAAATAATTGAAAGGAACTGGCCACGTGCACCATACATCGTCGTTATCTCATCTTTTGGAGGAAAAAATAATAATATCTTTCTCGAAAATATGATATAATGACCATGTGACCAATTCCATATCCATTTTCATTCAATTATTTGACGATCGTATGAACATTGAAATAAATATTTAAATAGAAAATATTGGCATGTTTGTTTGGCGTTTCCCAAAAAAAAATTTGTGTTTGAAAAATACCAAACAAACAGATTTTCTATTTTCTGAAATAAATTTTTCATCTCTCAATTTTCTCAAACTACTCTCTCAAAACCCAAACAAACAACAATTTTCTTATCTCTAAACAAAACATATACAAACTCTACTCTGATTTGACATAAAGTAACATATCGTTTATACAATTTATCTCACAACAAACATGATTTGATATAAAGTCTTACACATTTTACACCTATAACCTAATTCTTCCAAAAAAATCTACATTTACCTTATTTCTCCAAATCCCTCTCTCAAAATTTAAAAATAATATTATGCAAATCGATATTATTTCATAAACTTATACTGCTATCTAAACTACTTTCCTGAAAAACCAAATAAACGGACCGTATTTTCGTAGCCACTTGTATTAATGTGACAAAGTGCCTCCATTTTTTCCAGAGCGGATAATTAGGCTTTTGGGGCCCCTGCGCTAAGGACAAAGATGATTAAAAACCAAAAATAATTCCACAATCAGACAGCGAAAGTCACGTCGATCTTTGAAACTCTGTGTCGGCAGCAGTGATAAACACACTCGTTTTTTTCCGCGCGTATGAGTAAACGACTGGAGTAGCCACGTGTCGGCTAGTTGAATCTCCATCAAACTTGAACGTGAGTTGTGAATATTTTACTTTACTTAATAGCTTTCAAGTTAAAGTAAAGATTGTATTTAGTTTTAGGTAAAATTGCAGAAAACGTTTCAAAATAATTAGTGATTTTGGATTTTCGTCCCGAACTATTTAACTTGATAAATTTTGTCCCGTAATTTAATATTTTTTGGAATATCGTCCCAAACTAATTACTAATTTTGATTTTTCGTCCCAAACTATATCAACTCTCCAAATTTCGTCCCATAATTTACCATTTTGTATGAATTTAGTCCCAATATTAAATTTCTAATTTAATGAAAATGACGGTTCAATCTTATAATTAATTTGGGACGAACTCTGCAATATTATATAATTATTCATGTTAAAATTTACCATGTCATGATACTTAAGCAGTCATGTGATAATTCATCGGCAAATGCGCAATTTTCATCTTATAATTACGGTGGGATGATATTCCAAAAAAATATTAAATTACGGGACGAAATTCGTCAAATTCAATAGTTTGGGACGAAAATCCAAAATCAATGATTAGTTTGGGACGATTTTTACAATTTTACCTTAGTTTTAAGTCGAATTGACCTTTGCGTAGATAAACAATTTCCTTTATCGTTTATTCTTTTTATTAAGTTGTATATATAATAGGAATATAGGATTAGGAGTATATAATATTGATGGCCGACACATAAAAAAGTACTTTAAAAGTTGGTTAGGAGAGAAGAAATCCCAAATAGGAAAAGGAGATCGATTTAAAGGTATTTATTCAACTCTCAATTAAAAAATCTTCTTTGATTTTTATAATGCCCCTCCACAACCACAAAGGGTTTGACACGTTAGTTGGCATTTGGGAACCAACTTTTGTCGGAAAACAACATAACCGAAATATAGTTGTTGTTATTAATTATATTATTTTCTCTTATTAAGTCCTATTAATTCAAAGCGTAGGAGACTATCTTCAATGAACTTAAAATGTTTTTGTTAGTTGTTCGTATATCTCATCAATTTAACTTCACCTAATATTTGTGTGACCGGCCCATGAAACAATTTCAGGCCAACTTCCATAATGATTTAAGGCCATCTCTAATCGTTAGGGGAGGGGGATTTTGAGGGGGAAAAGAATTGTGGTCTTCAATAGTGGGGGGAAATGGGGAGGGGAGGGAGAGTGGGATGGGGAATGAGAGACAAAGGGCAAAAACTTGCCCTCCGACCATCTTCAATGGTAAGGGGGAGGGGGATGGGGATTTTTGGGTTTTTCTAAAATTATGGTCTTCAATGGTAGGGGGGGAGGGAGTGGGGAGGGGGAGGAGAGTGGGAGTGAAAGTGGGAAAGAAAGTGCAAAAGCTTGTCCCTCCTTTACCCCTCGGCTCACAAGCTACATTTTTTTTTTTCGTTTTTTGTACATTTGGTGGTTTTTATTTAATAAATTTTGTGTATGGATTAATAAATTTTATATTTTAAAAAATTAAATATTTACAGGAATTAGTTTCAATTAGATATTTTAAATTTTATTTTAATTTGGATAAAATGTACAAATGATTCAAATTATAAATTATTTTTTTATCAAATAAATGAACTTTAATATGATTAAAACTCGAGTATAACTTGATATATATAAGTGATTGCGATTTTTTTATAATAATAATAACAATAATAATAATAATTATAATAATAATAATTATTATTATTATTACTATTACTAATATTATTATTACTATTATTAATATTAAAATATAATCTTTTATATAAGTACGATTTAATTTAACAAAATTACATATTAAAAAAAAAGTTAAACTTCATAATAGAACACTTAAAATATTTAAACAAATAAGAATACATACTAAAAATCATCGACCGTGCCTTTCCCACACATACATGGGCAATTAAGTCGTCCCGAAGTTTACGATGGCTACTACCGATCGTATTGCTTGATGGCGCATCATATAATTCTCCATGGATAATTCACCACATCTTGGATTAACCTCTCGTGTTGGTCCTGGATAAATATTAGCACGAGCTCTACGAGATGTGGAAATATTTGTATCATCGTCTTCAGACTTGGCATCATCGTATTCATGATGTTCGTCCTCCACAATCATATTGTGAAGTACTACACAAGTAAGCATAATATCGCTTAAGTCCTCCGTATGCCATCCTCTTCCTGGCTGACTGATTATGGCGAAACGAGCTTGCAGAATTCCGAAAGCTCGTTCAACATCCTTGCGATAAGATTCTTGCAATTTTGAGAATAGTTGTTCTGGAGGGGTACGCGTTCGCCTGATGGATTGAATTAATGTGCCCCATTTTGGATAAATACCATCGGCAAGATAGTACGGCATTGTGTAGACGTTACCATTCACCTTATAGCTCACTTGTGGGACTTTTCCACGAGTGAGGTCATCGAACAAGGGTGAACGACCAAGGACAGTCAGGTCATTTTGTGCACCGGGTATGCCAAAAAAGGCATGACATATCCAAGTATTTGATGAAGCTACTGCTTCAAGAACAATTGGGAGTTTTTTAATTTTGCCAGAAAAGCTCCCTTGCCATGCGGTTGGACAATTTTTCCATATCCAGTGCATGCAGTCTAAAGAGCCGACTGGGAATCCACATCGTTCTGCTTTGTCAAGAAGCCTCCGTAGATCCTCCTGGTTTGGGGCACGAAGGTAATTTGTTTTGTAAAGATGCAAAATGGTTCTACAAAACTCGCGCATGTTATTGTTTGCGGTCGCTTCTCCCATCTTAAAAGCTCGTCAATCAAATCTGCCGAGTATGCATATGCCAACATAAGCATAGCAGCAGTCACCTTCTGGATATGCCAACTCTATCTTATTATTATTAAGGGACATTTGCTTTTTGAGTACCATAGGATATGCCAACTTGCAACTTTGGTACCATTTGTTACAAAAATGCAACTTTGCTATCACATGATTATTATTATTATTATTAGTAATTTTGATAATAATAATTTTTGTATTATTATTATTATTATTATTATTTATTATTATTATTCTTATTCTTATTCTTATTATTGTTACTATTATTATTATTATTATTATTATTATTATTATTATTATTATTATTATTGTTGTTGTTGTTGTTGTTGTTATTATTATAATTTTTTTTTATAATTTTTTTTGTATTATTATTAATATTTTTGTATTTTTATTATTATATTATTTTATAATAATATTTTTTGTATTATTATTATTATTATTATATAATTATTTTGTATTATTATTTTTACTTTTTTGTATTTTTATTATTGTTATTATTATTTTATTATTATTATTCTATGTCCCTAACTGTTGAAGATGATTATGGAGTGGGAGGGGGAGAGGGGGAGGGGGGCAGTTTTGCCCCAACGATTGGAGATGGCCTAACACCATCTTTTTCTTTTTCTTTTTATTTTTCTTGGCGATAATCGCACCTTTTCATGTTTTGTTCATATAAGTGATTGGTTTAATAAAAATAATTAATTCTTTAATATGGTACATTCAAATTCAAATTTAATTTTTATGTTGATAGAGATTCCCACTAAATTAATATGTCAGACGCATCTTCAGCGAAATTTAGTCAGGTCTAAACATAAATACAATTGAGAAACCAAATAAAAGTATAATGTATATTAGACTATGTAAGTTTGATTTATGATAATCAGTTATATATTCAAAACACAAAATCAAACTCGATAACAAATTTAGACCAACAATCGGTCCATGTTTCTCATTTCATGTGGTTTTGCTGGTTAAAATATCTGTTCCTAGATAATTAAATTCTATTGAGCCTGATTGTGCAAGGGAAAATCCTCTCGACTACATTTTGGAGTATTATACGTGGCTTCTCGAAATGCTCCCGATTATTACATATCAAGAGAAATTAATTGGATTGCGAATGCTCTTGCCAAGTTAGGTTATACGCTTTATAGTTGCGGATGTTCTCGCCAAGTTAGGTCATGAAGCAGGTAAAAATTTAAAGGCGTCGTCAAATCAGCTCATGAAGCCTCTGTTAGATGAAGTTCAACATAAATACGCTTTATAGTTGCGAATGTTCTTGCCAAGTTAGGTCATGAAGCAGGTAAAAATTTAAAGGCGTCGTCAAATCAGCTCAGGAAGCCTCTGTTAGACGAAGTTCAACATAAATACGCTTTATAGTTGCGGATGTTCTCGCCAAGTTAGGTCATGAAGCAGGTAAAAATTTAAAGGCGTCGTCAAATCAGCTCAGGAAGCCTCTGTTAGATGAAGATCAACATGAAATTTTCTTCTAGATTAAACCCTGTTTTTATATATAATAACAATACTTTCCCCTCCCCTTTCATAATTTCTCTTAACTAGTTTTTTTTATTGTTTCTCGTTCAGGTCTTACAAATAACTTAATCCCTTTTGAGATATGTTGCATATAACATAAAAACTTTTTCTAACAAAAAATTGATACCTCTCTCAACAAACATTCGAATTTAAATTTGTTATATTATGAGGTATGAGATTTGATCATTTCTACTAGATCAATTACTTGGTGGTTCTAGTTAACTAGTTACTTGTACCTTTTTAGAAAGAAAAAAAAGGGAAGATATTTTATGTAGTTCCAAATGTTAAAATTAATGAAGCTCCACCATCCAATCTAATGTGAACTAATTGCATAATCTCACAATTTATTTCTTTTTCTACATCAAAAGAAGATCAAAGCAAGAAACCAAAGCAACAAAAAGAAAATCAAAGAGAAATGAGATGGCACAATAAATCAAGAAAGTCATTCTTATCCATGTGCACACTTCTTGTCCGCGTAATCCCCCAGTTGATACCCCACATTCCATAAATACTATAACTTCTCAAAAAATCACTCAAAAACAAAGAAGATATTTTTCGGGTTTTGCTATAAAAACCCACCAAAAATAACACTGTGTAGTGTACCTCCACAACTGCCTTTGTACCGTCACTCTTCATTTCTCTATCAACGGTTACTTTCTACCCCCACCCCTCTTTCCTTAAATGCCCTTTCTTTAACGGCTACTGCTCCTAATAAATAAATACAGTGTGAAGTGAAGAGGAAGAGGAAGAGGAAAAGCCATGGATTTCAGTTCGTTCTTGACGTCTTTGGGAACGTCTTTTCTGATATTCTTTATTTTGATGTGCCTTTTCACTTGGTTATCCCGAAGACCCTCAAACCATGTCATTTATTACCCGAATCGGATCTTGAGAGGCTTGGATCCCTACGATGGTTTTCGGGCTACCCGGAATCCATTTACTTGGATCCGGGAAGCCCTCGCCTCTACTGAGGCTGACGTCGTCCGTTGCTCCGGCGTTGATACTGCTGTTCACTTTGTTTTCCTCACAACTGGTAAAATTTCTGTATATATATATATATATATATATATATATATATATATATATATATATTACATTAAGTGAAGTTGTTTTTAATTTACAGGTCCGGTTGCCCTGTTTATTGATGTTTTAACTGACTCTGTTTTTGGGTTAATTAGGTGATTTTACCATTTACTTGTTTGATTTTTATATGTATTTGGTTCTTTAGTTAGCTCGTTTAAAGCTTTTGGTCAGATAAACTGTTTTTTCTTGGATTAATTTTGTGGTTTTACCATTTTATTGATTTTTTTCTCTTGATATATGTAGCTATTTGCCCCACCCTCCCTCCCAACCTCCAATTACTTGTTAATATTTTATTGTAACATGGTTTTTTTATAGTTTGTTTTTGTAAATGAGAATTGGGACTTTTGTTTTGGCATTTTTATAACGAGTGAGAAATTTTGACTGCTTAGTGAAGACAAACATAGGCTCGAATTTAATCCATTATCCTTAGAAATTGTTCTTATTGCAAAATTGTGCATCTTCCCTTTCACATCTTCATGAATAAGCAATAGTTTTACTTGAACCAAATATCATGATCTCGATAAGTAGGAATTTCAGCTATTCTTCTGATAATAACACTTATCGTTGTTCATGAAGTGTTGGCGATTCTGGTTTTGTCTGGAGTTATTATACTGCCGATACTTCTACCAATCTCCATTACTGCTCGTGGAATAGTGAAGGCTAACGATACCACGAGTGAAGGAACTTTTGATGACCTTGACAAACTATCTATGGGGCGTATTGAAGTAAGTACTATACTACCCTTTCATCTAGTCTTATATTTTACTTAATTACTTAAGAGAATGGTAATTTAGTGATCAGTTTCGTGTTCCTTTTCTCGTGGATTATAGGAAAGCAGTCCCCGATTGTGGGCATACTTGTTATCAACCTATTGGGTTTCGGTTGTTACATATTACCTCTTATGGAAGGCATACACTCATGTTTCCGATTTGAGAGCCGAAGCACTTATGTCACCTGACGTGAAATGTGAGCAATTTGCTGTGGTTGTCCGAGACATACCTACTCCTACCGATGGCCAAACTAGAAAGGAACAAGTCGACTCGTACTTTAAAGCAATCTATCCAGATACTTTTTATAGATCGATGATCGTAACTGACTATAAGAAGGTACATTATTTGTAATTTATATTCTTTTTTCAGTCTCATCGATTAATTTTTTACTCTATTTCTAAAGTGGTTGTTGAATATTGAAAAAAAAAAAAGCAAAAAATGGTCCCATAACTAATAGTCGTTAGCAAGTTTGCCCTACAAGTATTTGGGTTGACAATTTTACTCCCCAACTTACAAAACAGAAGCAATTTTGGGACTTTTACGGCCCAATTGCGAAGTGAATCTCACTCGTGGGCTGGCAGTTTCTCAATTAAAAATTTTCCCCTTGAATTTTAGTTAATAAAAATGAGAGAGAAGTGAGAATGAAAGCCTAAATTTCTGTCATCTGGGTGCTGTTCTACTCACCAAAATTCAAGAACTAAAATATGGTTGCTTTAAGTTCAAGTTCAATTGTAGCTTCACATTTAATGGTTATCAATATGTACTATAGGTAAGCAAAATTTACGAGGAGTTGGAAGGGTACAAAAAGAAGCTTGCACGAGCAGAAGCCATATATGCCGGTTCCAAAAAGGATGGTAATCCGGAAGGAATAAGGCCAACTACCAAAACTGGTTTTCTTGGACTTATTGGTAAAAAGGTTGACGCAATCGAACACTACGATGCAAAGATAAAAGAGTTGATTCCAAAGCTAGAAGCCGAAAAAAAGCTCACTCTCAAGGAGAAACAGCAATGTGCAGCCATAATCTTCTTCAACAACAGGACAACCGCAGCTGCCGCTTCACAAAGTCTACATGATACAATGGTCGACACATGGACGGTCCTCGATGCACCCGAGCCGCGCCAGATAATATGGACCAATCTAACTAAACATTTCTACCAGAGGCAAATTCGACAATACGTCGTTTACTTCATTGTGTTTCTGACCATTTTTTTTTACATGATACCAATCGGGTTTATTGCCGCATTCACTACTCTTGAGAATTTGAAGAAGTTACTCCCGTTTTTAAAATCGATTCTGGATCAACAAATAATTAGAACGGTTTTGGGAGCATACCTTCCTCAGCTTGCACTCTTATTGTTTCTGGCTTTATTGCCGAAGTTTTTATTGTTTTTATCGAAGGCTGAGGGTATCCCTTCAGAGAGTCATGCACAGCGGGCGGCTTCCGGAAAGTACTTCTATTTTTCGGTTCTAAATGTGTTTATTGGTGTTACGATTGGTTCAACGCTTTTCAGTACATTGAAGAAGGTTGAGAAGGATCCAAACATGATTTTCACTTTACTAGCACAAAGCCTCCCCGGAAGTGCCACTTTCTTCCTCACTTTCGTGGCTTTAAAGTAAGTTTTTCTATTTTTCTATTCATTATTGATTACATTATTAAGTGAATTTATCAAAATGTTTCAAAATTTGTTGAATTCAGGTTCTTTGTGGGGTACGGGCTTGAGTTATCAAGAATAATTCCTTTAATTATATTTCACATAAAGAAAAAGTATTTATGTAAGACTGAAGCTGAGCTCAAAGCTGCTTGGACTCCCGGAGATCTTGGATATGCAACTAGAGTCCCCGGTGACTTGCTTGTATTTACGGTTGTACTTTGCTATTCGGTCATAGCACCTCTAATTATTCCATTTGGTGTCGTGTACTTTGGATTGGGATGGCTCGTTTTGCGGAATCAGGTTACATTCCCTTATAATTTCTTGCATCGTTTGCGATTTTGAGCTATATACAAGAATACTCCTTGTGCTTTGCCTAATTGGCTAAAACCCTCTGCGTTATTTTTATAAGCAAAACCCCTCTATGTTCTTTTTTCTATTAGCAAAAACAACCATTTGAAATTCCTTCATAAATCAATAGGGAGGTTATTGTCAGTTTTTTAAGTGAACAGGGGATTAAGTGCCAATTTTTCGAAGTTAACGGTGGTGTTATTATCAATTTTTTAGTTGAATAGGGTTATTTTTGCTTCTACCTATGTGATTTATCTCTTTTGTTTTGTATTTATTTTTCTGATTAATTTTCTTTTTATCAACAGGTGCTTAAAGTCTATGCTCCTTCGTACGAGACCTATGGGAAGATGTGGCCTCATATATACACAAGAATCGTGGCTTCGTTGATTCTATATCAAATTACAATGCTTGGTTATTTTGGAGTGAAGAAATTCGTATATGCTCCGATTTTGATCCCACTTCCTATTACATCCCTCCTCTTTGCTTTTATTTGTGACAAAAAATTCTATCGATTTTTCCAAACCACAGCACTTGAAGTTGCTTGCCGCGGACTAAAGGAAACTCCAAATATGGAAGCTATTTTCAGGTCATACGTCCCACTTTGCTTGCGTTCTGACGCCGAGAAGGCTGATGAAGATCAGTTTGAAGATGCCTTGTCTCATGTTTCGAGATCAAGTTCGATGGTTTGATGTATATTCTGTGGTTTATCAATGTGGTATTTGTAATTTAATTACTACTTCCTAGAGTGTGTATAACTGTTAGAAAATGATTTATTCTTAGTCTCCACTTCTGGGTTTGTGTTTTACTGCTAGATTTTGTTTCTTACTACTAGGATGTATTAATGTGAGGATTTTGTTATTTTATTATTCTTGTGTACTGCTAGAATTGGTGTGCATTTGTGATGTGTTTCAGAATTTTTCTCTAGAATTTAGAGAAAAGTAACAATCCCTTCATCTTGTAAATTGTTACAAATCAGTTTAAAACTTTGTCTTTTACATATATATTTCCAACTGAATAGCAGAATTTATTTAGACTAAATCCGCTTTTGGTCCCCCTTATGGATTAATTTTTGCACTTTCGTCCCTCTGAAAATTTTTGTAGCAGATTGGTCCCTCTTATCAATGTAGTATATCACATTCGTCCCTCTTGAATTTTTTGTAGCAAATTCGTCCCTCTTATCAATGTAGTGTAACACATTAGTCCCTCTTAAATACAAAAGATGTATTTTGTATTTAAGAGAGACTAATGTGTTACACTATATTGATAAGAGGGACGAATTTGCCACAAAAAATTTAAGAGGGAAGAATGTGTTATAAAAGGGACGAATGTGATACATTACATTGATAGAGGGACCAATTTACTACAAAAAATTAAGAGGGACAAAAATGTAAAATTTGACTCATAAGGAGGACCAAAAATGCTATTCACTCATTTATTTATCTTTTGGCAGCACTTATATTGCTTTAAATAGAAGAGAAAGAAACTTTTATGAACATGACATGAAATGTTATAATGGAAAATCTCCATGAAGCAACTATATTTGTGAAGTTTTATTGCGTCAAATTTCTTTATGGATTTATAAACTCTTTACGAAATTTTCCTTCCGTCCAATTTTGTTAAATTTTTGACAAACTTGTGCAACAGCTTTATGTATCTAATTAATTAAAGTGTATGAAACACCTTTGTGTTACGAGAAACTTCCCAGAAATTATGTATTAAATTGTATTGCATTAGATCTTTTTTTTTTTTTTATTGCGACTTGTTAAGTATTCGAAAATAGTGTTTTAGCATTTTAATAAAAAAGAAAAAAAAGAATATTGGTAGAATTGTAGCTTGTCTTGCAAGTCATGTTTTGAAGAATAATCGATCATCTTAACTCAATTTAGATAAACATAATAATCCAAGATAGGCCCCATCAGCAAGATCCACATGATTTGTGGTACTTTTAATAATTAAAAGCCATAAAGCAAAGAATAGTGTTTAAATTAAAGTGTGCACAGGAAAGGAGTAAAATGTAAATATATCGTTTTATCTTAGGATTATGCTAGCATCACAGTCCAACATACAATCCATAACATAAAATTGCAAAAAAAAATCCATACATAATCATCAAATAAAATAAATCCTATATATAAAATAAACCCTAAAATCCTAGACCCATAAACCCTAAACCCTAAATCAAACCCTGAATTAAATATTATGTCATAAACTTTAAATTCTAGGCATTACAAATACTTTTAAATTATGAGTTTATATTTTTATTGTAATTTTTGAGATATTTTATATTCAAATATTGATATATGATAAATTAAGTTTTGAAAAGTAATGAATTAATTTTTATATGAGTAATATCGTATAATTTAGGTGTTTTTTTTGTAATTTTTGAAAGTTGAGATATTTATATCCAAATATTGGTGAATGTTCAATTATCATTTGAAAGTACTGAATTATTTTTTATATGAGTAATATCGAAAAATTTTGGTCTCTTTTGTAATTTTTGAAAATTAATTGCGTTGTTAATAGATTAAAATAATTATTTCAAAAAACCTGTTAAATAGGTAGCAGATAACACAATTAACTTTAAATACACCAAACATGGGCTGTGAAACTTTGGGCTTCCCTTTATCTTATTAGTATAAGGATTTTCTTGCTAATAAAATGCTAATGCGTTGGGGTTATGCTAATGGAATAAAAGGTACAAGCGATGTTTTTTGCATTTTACTCCCCGTGAAAATGTCAAGGGTTGTCTTTGGATATTAAACTGTTGCTAATAAGAAGACTATTGAGTTTTAATAGTATAACTTAGCTAGCTAGGGTTAATATTTTTTTTTTTTTAAAGCTAGAAAGGTTTAGGTGAAGAGTTGAATACATAAATTTTTATACAGTATATTTTTAGTCATGCACTCCATGTTCATTATAAGAATGAATAGCACATAAAACAAATGTGATTTGCTACCGGACCCTTTGAGGTTTACTCGTTTTACAAGAATCTGTCTTACGTTTAAAAAATTATAAGGAGATCCCCTCTGATTTATACTATGTACTATAACATTTATTACAACTTTAACAATCCTTATAAGGTCCCTTAAAAATTGTTTACAAAAATCTCCCTTGTAGCTAGGGCGTTTTTGTAATTTTTGAAACCACAAAATTTTTTATGTGATTAAAATAAATCTCAAGAGATATGAGTAAATCCCCCAACAAACAATGGCATAAAGTAGATTAAGAAAAAAAATATATTCCAGCTTGAAATGAATTCATGAAATATCTCACTGTAGATATTACTATATCACATTCACACTTTAGTAAACGTGGGGCTCACACAAATTATAACAATAATGCTTACGCTTTGATATATAAAGTATATGGGCCTGTTTGTTTGGTGTTTCGGAAAGTAGTTTGGGAGAGTGGTGGAGGTTTGTGAAATAATCTCGATTTGTGTAATGTTGTTTGTTTGGGTTTTGAGAGAGTGATTTGAGAAATGAAGTAGGTATATGTTTTTTTGGAAGAGTTAGTTTGTAGGAGTAAGATGCGTAAGACTTTATGTCAAATCATGTTTGTTGTGAGATAAATTGTGTAAGAGATATGTTATTTTATGTCAAATCAGAGTAAAGTTTGTATAGATTTTGTTTAGAGATAAGAAAATTGTTGTTTGTTCGGGTTTTGAGAAAGTAGTTTGAGAATATTGAGAGATGAAAAATTATTTCAGAAAATAGAAAATATGTTTGTTTGGCATTTCCCAAACACGAAATTTTTTTGAAAAACGCCAAACAAACGGTCCCTATAATACTCCGTATATATTAGATTATTTAATTTATTTGTAGTTACACACCCCCCCCCCCCCCCCCCCCTAAGGCCTAAACTATTGTTATTTAGCGGTCACTTCTGTTATTTGACCATCCTAATGGCTAGTTGAATTGATTCGAATAATATTAACTTTGGAACTGTAAAGCTTTTAATTTTTATTGCAATTTTATCATAAAAAAATCAACCCAAAATAAAAGCTTGTTCTTCCCATCATTTTATACCAAAAACTCAATATCTATGCATGGAAATTATAAGGCCATCTCCAACCGAAGGGGGAGGCAAGCAACAACCCCCCTGTCGGCTGGAGAAGAGTTCCCCCCGGATGGGCGGGGGAAGTTGCTTGCGGGCGGGCAGGCAAGCATTGGTTGCCTGCCTGCTTGCCCACAGGCAGCAGCTGCTGGACACGCGCGTAGGTTTTTTTTTTCTTTAATTGTTTTAAAAGTTAATTAATTTATTTAAATATGTAAAAAATATATAAAAAAAAATTTAACACTTATTAATTATGGTTTAATTTTCTTTGAAAAAAAACTTGACCATAATTTTAAAAGGATATAATGTTTTCTCCTTCATATTTATACTAAAAGAAGACCACTCAAACACTATTTTCAAATCAATGTGGGATAAAAACTTAATTCTCCTTATCCCACATTGGTTTGAAGATAATTTTTTAGTGACATTCAGGTAGTATAAATATGAAAGATAATATATTATATCTTTTAAAAAATGAAAATGAACATAAGTTCAAAAAATTCATCCGAACTAAGAAATACATTATTCGTCCAAAAATATAAAAGTCATTATACATATAGATTTGTAATTTAAGAAATTTATATATAAGAACGAAATTAAACTTTCCTCATGGTCAAATATAACGATATTTCTCAATCTAATGGATTAATCCAATTAATATTACTTCAAAAAACTACTACTTTATTCGTAGAACTATTGTTCTTGTTTTCCATTAATTATGTTTACTCGTTTTTTATTTTTTTTATTTATGAATCCCTTATTATTATTGTTGTTGTTGTTGTTGTTGTTGTTGTTGAGTGAGAGTGAGGAAAGTTTGAGATTGAAATAAATGTTTTGGATTGTTGGTTCGGTTGGAGATGACTGACTTGACAATTAAGGCAAGCAAGCAGACAGGCAAGCAGGCGGGCATGAGGGGGCTATTGCCTGCTTCGGCTGGAGATGGACTAACCAGGGCATGAAAAAATAAAAGCATTATATGCAATAGTATTATGCTTAATATTTACATATTCTGAAAAGTACCAAAACAAATACTACCTCTGTGACATCAATTTGATCTCTTGGTATAGTTGGTCAGTCAACTTGAATTTTTTTTTTAAAAATTATAACAAATAATTAAATTTCAACAACAATTGAATAATATTTTATAACACCGTGTGTATTATTATTTGAAAGCTTTAAAAAAGCTTTAAACACAATAAATTTAAAAAGTTCAATTTAATAAATCACTTAAAATATTAAAAAGTTTGACATAATTAACACTGTAGCAAGTTGAGTAAAAAAATTTGGAGAGGAGGAGTGTATTAATTTCACCATTTCTAAAAGTATCCATATAAAATATTAGTGTCAATGGCAATTAAAGGGTAATTTTGACATTTGATTATTTTGTCATGGCGAAATGGATGCTCAAATAACAAAAGGGGGCATGAATACCAAAAAATAAAAGTTTTGAGGGTAACTGCCAAATGCAACAGTTTAGGGGTATACGTTAAAAAACCCAATTAATATTCGTCATTCACAAATAACGTGTACTGCACTAGTATATTGTTATCATTTTTCTTGAAAAAATAAATTTTATTCCATACTTAATAAAGTGGTACAACAAACATTAGTAGGAAAAATGAAATGAAATACAAATTGAAAAATTAATTCGACCAACAAAAGTTAAATGCATACGCAGCACGGTTGTAGCGGCAATATTTGAGTGTCGAAGCGAGAACTTTAAATTTTAATTAGGCTAACAAATCCAAAATTTTTAGATTTAGAAATATATTCCCTTATGAATTGAAAATCTCAAAAATAATTTGGTGACAAATATTTTCAAGGGTAAATTACGAATACCCCCTTCAGGTATGGCCTAATTACAAAAATCCCCCTCATGTATTGGGTATTACAAAAAAACCCCTCAGGTTTATCACCTTCTTACAATTAACCCCTTGCTCCTAAAATGTTCCAATTTTACCCTTGGAAGTTATTTGTAATGTTTATAATATATTAAAAAATTTAAAATTTAGGTGCTAATTGTTATATATTGTAAATTATAAAAATAATAATCATATATTTTACCATCAAAATAATTGATATAATTTATAATTGCCCATAAATTTCAATAAATATTTCAATTTATAATACAATATAAAATTTAATAAACTAAAATATCTTATTTATAAAAAAATATTAGTTTAATAAATATACTATTTTATAAAATAAATTCATTCAACTAATGTGTAAACAATTTGTTCATATTTAAAATTCTATTTAATTTAATGTTTTGTAATTTAAATTGCTACTATATATAAATATTTTTTTTGCAATATTTATTAAAACTTATGGGAAATTATAAATTTTATCAATTATTTTGGTAGTAAATATATAATTATATTTTTTCTAATTTATAAAGATATAATAATTAGCACCAAGTTTTAACATATATGAGACATTACAAACAATACAAATAACACTCAAGGGCAAAAATGGAATATTTTAGGGGCAAGGGGTTAATTGTAAGAAGGTGACAAACCTGAGGGGGATTTTTGTAATACCCAATACGTGAGGGTGATTTTTGTAATTAGACCTTACTTGAGGGGGATATTCGTAATTTACCCTATTTTCAATGCACATTTAAAATTCATGAATACATCACTTGAACCATATTTTTTACAAATTTATGTTCAATATAATCAAATCAAACCTAGAAAAAAATTTCCGTTTTTGGCAAGTTTATGCAAACAAGTCCATAGTTTTTCCTAAATAAATCTATGAGATGAGTCATTTGCCTCGTATCGTGGTAAACTACTTGCGTGAAGAAAACTAATTAATAAATAAACTTTCGGCAATTCTATCTTTTTCAAATTTAGTATAACAGAAATTTCTAGGTTGTTGCAATCAAGCCCACGAGCCAAGACCAACGCGTAAATAACACTTTTGGTCAAACCACTATCTAACTCCTAAAATTAATATTCATAGTAATTAGTACATCAATTTGGTTAAATATTTAATTAATTGATGCCGTCAACACAAAAAAATCAAAATTCAAAGTCATACCAACGTACAATTGCACCTTTATATAAACTTGTGCTTCTCCCCTACCCTTTCAAACTCTCATATCTCCTTTAAAGAATGGCCACAAGAAATGCAGTTCCTCCACACCACCACCTCCCCACCACCCACAACCACCGGCTTCCGGTCACGATTCGTGCAGCATATCAAGCTTCAACTATAGGCCAAAACCCACATGAAAAACCTTCCAAAAAGGCTATCAAGTTGGCTGAGTCCTTGTCAAACATGTTGAATCTTCATATTGAGACCACAATCCAAAGGAGCCTCAATCGTTCGAATTTGAATGTTTTGAGCATCGAAGAAAAGCACGATACTCCCACCATGTCCCCGAAAGAGGACATATCGGAAAAATGGCGCGAGATTCACGGTTGTCATGATTGGGACAATCTTCTTAATCCTCTGCACCCTTGGCTAAGGAGGGAGATCGTGAAGTACGGTGAATTCGCCCAAGCAACATATGATGCGTTTGATTTCGACTCGTATTCGGAGTATTGTGGGAGTTGTAGGTACAACCAACACAAACTTTTCAATCGGTTAGGCCTTGACAAAAGTGGCTATAATGTTACAAAATACATATATGCAATGTCACATGTAGACTTGCCCCAATGGCTACAAAAATCGCGATTAGTCGACACTTGGAGCAAAGATTCGAATTGGATGGGATTTGTGGGGGTAAGTGACGATCAAGAATCGTCACGTATAGGAAGACGCGACATCATCGTAGCGTGGCGGGGCACGGTTGCACCGTCCGAGTGGTACGACAATATGCAAGGACAATTAGAACCAATTGGGCAAGGGGAAGCAAAAGTTGAACATGGTTTCCTTAGCATTTACACCTCTAAAAGGGACACCACTAGGTACAATAAGTCAAGTGCCTCGGAACAAGTCATGAGAGAAGTAAAGAAATTAGTTGAATTCTATCGTAAAAGAGGTGAACAAGTTAGCCTAACCATCACGGGACATAGCCTAGGTGGTGCCTTGGGACTACTAAATGCCTATGAGGCTGCAAAAAATTTCCCGGGTCTACCGATAAGTGTGTTGTCGTTTGCGGCCCCTCGTGTAGGCAACATTGCATTCCGTGATGAATTGTACCAAATGGGCGTGAAAACTTTACGTGTGACATTAAAGCAGGACGTGGTGCCAAAAATGCCTGGAATTGTCTTTAATGAAAGCATACAAAGATTTGATGACATTATGGGTACGTTGGAATGGGTGTATACTCACGTCGGAGTCGAGTTGAAGCTCGATGTTAGGTCGTCTCCGTATCTCAAGAAAGGGTTGAATTTGGTCGGATTTCACATGCTCGAGACCTACCTCCATCTCGTGGACGGGTATCATAGTAGTGATTCGGGTTTTCGAGTGGATGCTAAAAGGGATGTGGCCTTGGTGAATAAGGAATGTGATATGCTAGTTGAAGAATTGAGAATCCCTCACAATTGGTATCAATTGGCTAATAAAGGGTTGGTCCGAAACCATCATGGTAGGTGGGTGAAACCCAGAAGAGATCCAGAAGATGTACCATCTCCTAATGTGGAAAATTCTAGTCATGTTCTTGAGGTGGAGGAAAATTATGGGTTCGGATCTTTGTTTGGAGTTTGAATTTGATTTATTTAACATACGATTTTTTAGGATGGAAAGCCTAAGTTAATGTATAGTGTATAAAGTTGTACAATTTGGTTTCTGTCTTTTGTAAAGGAAAAATTCTTTGAAAACATGTTCTTTTTCTTGATATTGTGATTATGATATTTATTTATTTAATTATACTGATCTTTTTAATATGCATATCAAAATTACAAGTGGAAGTAGTGATTCTCATTTAATTAATTAATTAATTAATTAGAATCTTAATCTTATGTATTTATTCCATATTGTTCCATTATCAAAATGTGAAACAAATCAACAAAAATCGCATACTGTTCGCGTGAAACATACCCACGTTAAAAAATGGACGGAGAAGAATTTGGTGTTTTATGCAGAATAATGGGATTGAACCTTGCTTTGATCCCCTCTTTAATAGACTCCAGAAACTCGTTGACCCATAGATGTAATAGCCGAAATAAAACTCTTTTCCTTTACGCCATAGGAACTAGTATAGAATTAGAAGAGAGGTCGTCGGTAAAGAGAAGCATGTACCTTTCACGTCTATCCTGCACGTATAGCAGGGCTTTAAAGAACGCATCGGGTAGCTCATTGGTTATAGCAGGGCTTTAAAGAACGCATCGGGTAGCTCATTGGTTAACTAGAAAATACTATGGGTATAGTATTATGATAAAAAGTCCAGAGAACAATTTGAAATGAAAATCAAAAAATAATTTTTGGTCATAAAAACAGAAACGCATGAATATTTGGTGTAAAAATAAATTTCATATGATAATTTGATACAAGTTTCACATGACACAGGATAATATTGTGTATTTTTCCAAAATTTGCAATTAAGCATGGCAGATATTTCTACAAACCTATTACTCTTATTTCGAATGTGTAGAAGTCAAATTAACTGTACATTCTCTGACTGCCCAATTTTTATGTTGCCCCAGGAGGTGCCGGCCACAAAACCAAGCCAATTTAATTTTATTTCACGTGGTACATACTACATATACTATTATCTTGCCCTTTGCCCTAAACTACAATTTAATTTCTGACGGTATGTGCTAGCTTTTTGTCTTTAAACTCTTTGATAACAACTGGTCAAGACGTCAATCATTTGTTTTCCTTGGTTTCATACTTTGATTAGGAAAATTCTTACATAGACCGGGTCTATAAGCTTAGTGGTAGACCTTGTGATCTAGATTTTACCATATCATTTATAATTACTTAAAATTCAATTATTAGATTTAACTAACCCAACTAGATTAAACTAGAGTTAAATAGAAATAAATAATTAAGTGTGAGCCATTTTTTTAATTATCATAAAATTAATATTAATTAGAATTTAAAATTCCTTGGTTTTTCCTTGGTTTAATTAATATTAGTTAAAATTAATTAATATTAAAATTCCTTGGTTTTTCACACAAAACTTAAATATACAGTTATGGTAAAGCCTTACTTTAGAAGTGGAAGAACAGATTTTGAAGTAGACCTTAAAGTTACCCCTTACCTCAAAGTTATTTATTTAGCAAAATGAAAAAACGGTTTTATTAACAGAAATAAATTTTCAATATACTCGTTAGGTTTTGTTTCTAGGAGGGAACTTCAAAACTCTTCAAGAGTACGTTTTGTTTCTATAATTGAACCCTATTAAAATTCTTTGGTTAATTATACAGTTAAGGGTGTTTAAAAATGCTATAAAAACAGTTTTAAAATATAAAAAGGGTTTTAATCCCGCTACAAAACGCCCAATGCCTTCAGTGTATATTGAAAAACCAAGGAATTTTAATATTAATTAATATTAATTAAACCAAGGAAAAACCAAGGAATTTTAAATTCTAATTAATATTAATTTTATGATAATTAAAAAAATGGCTCACACTTAATTATTTATTTCTATTTAACTCTAGTTTAATCTAGTTGGGTTAGTTAAATCTAATAATTGAATTTTAAGTAATTATAAATGATGTGGCAAAATCTAGACCATAAGGTCTACCACTAAGCTTATAGACCTGGTCTATGTAAGTATTTTCCCTTTGATTAAGACGGAATGCAGTTTTCTTTGTTATTCAATTTGTTATTAACTGCGATAAGTAAAACAGAAATCTAAATTAGAAATCAGTTGCAAAACTGACACCCCAATATCAAGAAGTTAGTTTCAAGTTCAACTCCTATTAATTTGAGTTTTTTTCTATTTTAGTACTAGTGTTGAATAGTAACTTATTATTTAATTATTTGTACTTGATCAATAATTAAAATAATTTCAGATGTAATAATTGATTATGTATGTATTTTAAAAATAATATCATATTATGATAAATAATGATAAATAAAGCCCATTACACATTTATTTAAGCCCCAAATATTAGCCTACACATATGCCTGAGTGTCTTTGTAGTAAAATGGACCATCAACTTCTGATAAGAAGAAAAATATTGTATAAAAAACCTTCTCTAAAAATAATATATAACAAATAATTTTATCATGGCATTTCGTTTATATTAAAATCGTTTCTTAAAAAAATGTATGTCGAAATCTACTTAAATTTAATTAAAGCTTTTTCTAGTCAAATTTACTCTACAAGTCTTACGGGTCTATTTGGATGGGTTTTGGCTCGGTTTCGCGGGTTTCGGTTTAAAAAAATTGGTTTTGGTGGTTTCGATGAAACATTTGAGACTTCGTTTGGATGAGTTTTGGCTCTTGAGTTTTGTGGTTTGAATAAGTTGAAACCCCACTTGGATTGAGTTTGGATGTTGGGGTTTAGGGAAAAAAATAGTTGATAGAATGATAGGTGTCAAATCAATGTCTTTTTTAGTGAGATTTGTGGGAAAAAAGTAGGTGGTAAGTGTCAAATCAATGTTTTATAGGTTTGAAGATTTTGAGTATGAGTTTCTGAATAGGTTTTTGATGGTTTCATTGGTTTGGCGAAAACTCATTTGAAAGGGTTTTGGCTCGGTCTCGCGAGATCCGCGAGACCGGGCCAAAACCCATCCACACACGGGTGTAGATCCTCTGTACCACTTTTGGTGTACCACTTAAGTGTACCACCACTAAGTGATTGACACATGCACATTTGACAATTATAATAATTCTAACATGTGCATGTGTCAATCACTTAGTGGTGGTACACCAAAAATGGTACAGAGAATTTTGAGTCTCCACACACACCCTACATTCTCCAACTGCTCAAGTTTTATAACCCCCACCTAGTTCTAGTTGTGCCCCCCACAAAACCAAGCTCTATTTCCAACTGAGAGATCATTTGGTGTATAAGCCGCACATATGACGTTGTAAATATAAAAAAAAATTATTTAAGTTAATTTTTACGTATTAATACACGAGCGAAAGATAAAAACACCCCCTGTGCTTTGTCTAACTCCCAAAAACCCCCCTGTGTTATTTTAACTCCCAAAAACCCCCCTGTGCTTTGAAGTCAATGCCAAACACACCCCTCAGAGGAGAGAGTGTGATTCAATCTCCAAAAATGCAAGTGTTTGTTTATATTTAAAATTTAATTGACAATTTTACCCGTGCTACTTATTGTAAGAGTAATAGATAAAAACACCCCTATGCTTTGTGTAAATCCCAAAAACCCCCCTTGTATTATTTTAACTCCAAAAAACGCCCCAGTTCTTAAATTAATTATAATTACCTCCTGCTTCTTAAATAAATTAGCAATAACCTCTCTACTCTCCAATAAAATTGGCAGTATACCCCTTTCATTTAATTAAAATTGGCAATATCACCCCATTTTTCTTAAGAAATTGACAATATCCCCCTTCTCTTTAATTTAAATGAAAATATACCCTCAGTCATTTGAATAGATTGACGATATCCACCCATATTTCTTAAATTAAGTGGCAGTATCCATTTTTCCTTATTAGCAATATCCCCCCCATTACTTAATAAAATATGCAATACCAAACTTGTTCTTTAGAAAAAAAAAATGAGATTATTTCCCCATTTTTTACATAACCACCATGTTACAAGATCAAACAAGCAACTTGCCACAATACACAAAACAACACTTCCCATTCATTAACACACAAAAACAGAGTCAATACAAGAATATCATTCACCAAAAGCCATTAAAATTGATCAACATTTCCAATAGACCACAAAACATACGTTCCAACGCATAAACACCAACATAAAATCTAAGTTCTGTATCCAAATTTAAAAAAAAAAAAAAAAAGATTTCATATATTCTATTTCCTGCTTTTTCCTTGCTCCATTGTGTTTTTAAGCTTCTTTGTTGGTTTACTTCCACATGCAATATTTGCTCCAACAGCTTTTACACCTTTCATTGATGCTTCATTAGTATTAGGATTAGCAGATAAATTAGTATACATTAGTACTAGAAGAAACAACAGTACATGTAAATTCGTCCGCCGTTAATGGATCACCAGCTGGTATGCTATGATATTCATTGATTCTGGAAAAAAAAATCTTTAGATATTATAACTCAATCAAAACCTCTAATGTATATACTTGGATTGAAAATTAATTTGAAGCAACTAAAGAAAAGAATGGCATCCAATTGTTTATAGAAAAACTAAAGAAAACATAAGTAATTGGAAAATTTGTAAGAAGTAGCCCACAAGCAAGGTAAATAAATTATGAAAGTGTATGTACTGTATTCACGGGTATAACAACAAGGAAGTCATTACCCTGTGACCCTAATAAATGCCAAAATAAATACTTGCAGAATTCTGAACAAACTTTGTTTTCATGCAATCCTCACAAAAGACAACATTTTTATGTCATTTTATACCTACCTTTCTTGTTTTCTTCGTAACTATTCTCAAATGTGAGATTGGGACCAAAAATGCAATCCTACTACGAAGCAGAGGACCAAAAATGTGGTAGATCCAGCTATGAGACTAGAAAAGCATTTCTACCATACAAAAAATATACTTGTAATTTGATTGATTGATTGAATCGAGTTTACCTCTTGAATTATACCTCATATTTTAAAAAGTTATTCCAAGAATCCTTTTAAAAGCTTACTGTGACAGTGCACTTAAACAAAAGAAAAGAAAGCAATCTGTAATTATAACTGGAAATTAAAAAGGGACTATTCAGTAGCCTTTCTACGTGGGAACAGACTACATCCCAATACATACATATACTACTAGTAAAATTTTAGAGAAATTGAAGAGTGCTCAGCAATCAGCATCAATTAATGTAAACTAGTCATTATGGAGGACTCAACTTTTGTAGGCTTCAAGGACACAAAAGGTAAATGCTTTTGTCATAATTCTGTCCTTATTTACTCAGCTCCTGCTCCTATGCTATACACCATCACCTTCCCCAAACACAAAAAGTGTTCCAATCCCAATTAATTTCTACTTTGTTAGGTCATCTCCAACAGCTCTCTTAAATTTCAGCCTCTTATCTTAAAATATAACTAATGAACAGTGTTATACAATTCCACTTTTTACTCAGCACTCCAACAACTAGTTTATATTTTAAGAGACTACTTTTTAACAACCATATCATTTCACTCAAATAACTACTTTATATTTTAACAAATAACTTTATTTATTATTTTATATAAATAATAATATATTTATAACACTAATTGATTTTTATTTCATAATAGAAAAAATAATTTTTTTTAAAAAAATATTAATTTTTAGTATTGACATTTAGCGATGCCCCAAAAATTATAATCAAAATATTATCACTAAATCATCGTGACTCATTAATTATCGCTAAAGAGATTCCACTATTTGTCAATAGTGACAAATTTTCTATAATGATATTCAAATTATAAAATTTTAATTTTAAAATTTTTATTCAAATTTGTATGCATTTGAATATAATTAATATGTATTTGAATGTACAAGCAATATGGATTTAGTTAGTACAAACTATGAATTTAAATTTATTATTAATTTAATTAGCAATGCCTCCAATTTATTGTTTTGCATAAAAGTACAAAAGTTTTTTGTACTTTCCTACAAACAATTGTATATAACAATTCTAATTTGGCCATGGGTATTTGACAAGCCAAACTTATAAAATTTAGCAACTCTTAAATTATAGAAGTGCTCTTGGAGAGCAATTTTTATCAAAATTTTAACAAAACTCTTAAATTTTAACTTTTACAATAGCTCTTGGAGATGGCCTTACCATACTTGCCTCCTCCTGGTCTTTAAAATTCCTCCGAACATACAGACAGGCCACAACCGATTGTCTTGCAAAAATCCAGCACACCCTAGGTCTAATTACCGCAAGGTAAATTTATTCAATCAAATGATTATGTTGCTCCATCTTTAGTATTGCAATCTATTTATGTTTTTTAACAATTTAGTTTTTAGATTAATATACTTTTATCAATGCCATATCAACAAAATATTTTCCACAAACAGATGAAATACACATACATGGTGACAAAAAGCCCTAGAATTAAATATTTTAAAGCTCTACAACCAAACCCAAATAACAGTCTCAATACACATAATGTCATCCAAAAACCATTTAAAGAAAAGAAATGGCACAAAAAAGATTACATAAATCGATTAAAATGAACAAGAAACATGCTAACCTCGACATGGGATTAGTGGAAAAAGTCAGTTGTTAATTTCAGCACCACCAAACCGAAATTCCTTTGATTTCTTGTGAAAAATGAAGGTTGATTTAGGATTTTTAGAGAGCAAGAGACATTTAGGGTTTTTGGTGTAGCAAAATGTGAAAATTTGAGAGAGAAGAATTCAGATAGCGAGAGACATTTGCGCTGATATTTGGGTTTTTAGTATATAAATGGGTTTTGAAAGGTATAAATAAAAAAAGAAAAAAAAAGAGTATTATAGGGGTAATTATGTCATTTCGGTAAAAGTCAAAGTTCAAATTCTATTTATTTTGAATTGGGTCGAGTGTGGTAGTTAGAAACAAGCACAGGGGGGTTTTTGGGAGTTAAAATATCATAGGGGGGTTTTTGGGAGTTAGACAAAGCACATGGGAGGTTTTTGTCTTTCGCTCATTAATACACGGTTGAAATAAAATTATAGAGTCAACTTTTCATTAGTTGTAGGGACCAGTGGCGGAGCCAGAAAGTTTTTTCACCGGGGTCCTTATAAATTTATGAGTATTATTTAAAATATAAAAAAAATTAAAATACGACCAAACTAATTCAAACTCAAAATAAATTATATGGAATGAAAACTACGTCTTTACAAATGTACACGTCGATTTGTCATAGACTGAAATCGTTGCATGATTGAATCATCTGTAACGATATCAAATACATCTTTCTCTATGTAAGTAATCATAGAGTCATTTAACCATTCATTTCCCATCCGATTCCTCAGTCGATTTTTTATATACTTCATAGCAGAAAACGCTCTCTCCATAGACGCTGTAGCAACTGGCAAAATCAATGTTAATTTTAAAAGTAAAAATACAAGAGGATACACGGTGTTCCGCTTTGTTTCAACTAATTTTCTAGCAAGATCACCAATTCCTTTTAATTTTGAGAACTCTTCATCTAACCGCATGTCGACAATGTAATTTTCAAGTTGCACGTTTTTTTTTTAAAAATAGGTTCTTTTGTGAGAATGGAGAAGAAGATGAAAGAAAGATTAATATGAAATTAGACTTGATATTCTTAAAAAGTGTCAATCCCTAAAAAGTGTGAAATCCTAAAAAGTATTATTAGTGTTATAGTATGATTCAAATTACAAAATAAAAATAAAATATTAGAGTTTGAGTTAATGTTCACTTTATAAATCTTAAATTTATCAAACTCTAATAAACATGAACCCTTTTTATTTAAAAATTTAATTTTAAACTAAAAGAAAATTTTAAATTATGTTATAGTTGAACATAAATAAATTAATATAGCAATATAGCATATATAGATGCACTTGGGACCAAAATTTCAGGGGGTCCATGCACCCCCCTGTCCAAAGCGTGGCTCCGCCACTGGTAGGGACTTGATTAAATCTCATCCTTATGTTTCATAATAATATCCGTGTAACAGATACAACAAATAATTTTTCATATTATTGTGTCCCATGCTACTCGCGTCAAGCTAGTGATGCTTTCGGCTACTAAACTTCCGTCGTTTAGGATCAAACTCTTTGATTTAAGGTGGTTCATATATTTCTAAAGTGGGATGATCAAGCAGATGCACTTGTTAGGCTTGGTCATCAAGCAGGAAAGGAATTATTGAAGTAGAATGATCTCCCTAACTATGTTCACCACCTGTTGCTCGAAGACTTAGCTTAGTTTTCTTTTTGTTTTTGTTGACTAAAAAAAAGGTTGTTCATATTTCTCTTGCATATCTCCCTTAAATGTACAAGTGATCTAGGAGAATCTGAATAGAAAATACTAAATTTGGCAGAATATATCAGATCTCGTAGATTAATTTTTAATTTTAAGTTAAGTTATTTTATTGCCTTAGGAGTCTGAGAATATTTTATTTATTTTGTTTCCTTTAAGACTTAATATGTTATTTTCTTTTGGCCAAGAGCAAATTACATATAACATTGGGGGGCCAGAAGAATTATTAAAAAAAATAGTACTATATGTGTGTATGAGAGAGTTGCAAACTGGAGGCATTAAATATGGCTAAAGTTTATACATACTATAACTATACTCATTTATTTGAATTAAAACTTCAAGGCCAAACAATCTCCTGTCTTTCTAAAATAAGATTTTATTGATCATAAATATATATGAGGTATCCCATCTCATTCACTGAAAAAATCAACAATAAATTTGAATCACAATTTATGGTCAAAATATCTCAATGATGATATGGCATCAAATATTTAAAAAAATATATATGAATATATTAAATTACATACTAACACTTTAATTAATAACTTAAAAAAACTTTCTAATCTCTAATTAATTTCATATCTCTTTCCCAAAAAAACTAAAAAATCGAGGGAATTATACTTTCTATACCAATTTTTTTGACTACTTTATACATTTTATACCAAATTTTTCAAAAAGACACATTTCGTAAAAAAGTTGGACAACTTTTTATACATTTTTTTGGGCTATTAATTTTTGGATGAAAAAGGCCACGTGTCTGTTAAGTCACAATTTTTATCTCTTTAAGGGATATTTGTAATTGGACATAAAATACCTAAAAAGGTAAAAATTGTGAGGGGGTAATTGCAATTACCACCCCCCCCCCCCCCCAATTCCTCTCTCTTCACCTCCGGTACCACAACTACCCCCCAATCCTTCCCCAGTTGAAATAGATCTTTACATGAGCGAAGTAGTTGGATTTGTAAGAAGTGTTGTGACTAACTTTGAAAATTCACTGAGGGGCAAATGTATATTTTCAGTCGAACAAAAATTAAATAAAATTATTTCAGCTGTAGAGTGTTTAATTTGTACATTTGGATGGTAAAGTACCTCAATATGTAACTCTGGGGGACAAAATTTTTGTCAATTTTTTAAAGTGGAATTCATAAATCATAGGAATTTTTTCTCAATTAAAAAAAAAAAAGCTACTAAGAGTTATTGGTAATTTTTTAAGTTATGAGGATGTTTTTTCATCCTTTGATGGGTTAAAATTGTCATTTCGAAATGAGAGAGATATTTTTTTGTAATAATAAAAAAAAACAAGGTTTTTTCGCTAATAAAAATAACATAGATTTTTTTAGTTAGGCTCCCAATGGTGTTGTTCAATTCCACTCATTAAAAATGATAAATTTATCTGAAGAAAATAAATTATTTTAACTTAACACCAAAAAAAATATTATCTCATGAACTCTCCATCTTCAAAATCTCATTTTAGACTAACCCAACAATCTCAACCCAATTATTTCTTTTCTTTCTTATGACCAACATCTAAACCCTACACCTTTTGGAGTTAGGAATCGTGATCCTTGGACAATTAAACATAATTCTCCTTCACTTTTTTTTTTTTTTTTTAATATTAAAACCTATAAATTCGTCTATGCGTAAACAAGATTCTTGGAATTTTTCTATAACTCTTTCTTAAAATTTCGGATTTTATTGATTCTTGAAAAATATTCACTAATCGTAAATTGATTCGATTTTGTGTCATGTATGAATTTTACTATATAAAAGAACGGCGTGTAAAACTAAAACTTTTTTCTTTAATTAAATTACTTATATCTTTTGAATTCAATACAATTTTATTGACAATCTAATTTTAAGTATTATTCGTGAGTTTGTGTGCACAATCTTAGTTTGAATATTATTTCGATAAAATTTAATTGACAAAAAAAGTTCGGCCTCCCTAGTTTCCAATCCTGGAAAAGCCCTGCCTTTGGCTATATAAGTCCGAATTGTGGACTTATTTCAACGGTTGTTATTGATATTGAAAAATAGATGAGAATTTTCTCTCTAAGGTTTATCTATTTTGGGTTCATTTTCATGCTTTCTAGATCTTTAAATTAATGATGAAAACTCATCTGCAAAATAATCATTATTTCGTTCGACTTCTTTTTATTTTTCCGTAAAAAAGAAAGAAAAAAACGTCATTAATCAATCTAAAATTACAATTAAGTGAAAAATATTCCCCTTTCTTAGTTAAAAAAAATAAATAAATAAATAGGTCCAGACCATTTATAGTTTTCCCGAAAAAACCAGATTATGTGCATTACAATGTGCAGTTAATCTTCAAATCTTCCTGATCTCCAAAGTTTCATTTTTTTACTAGTATATCAACCTAATACTTTTATTTTTAGGAAAAATGAAGACCGTTACAAACTAATTAAGCTTTTAACAAACTAATTCACTTACCAATATTTCCAATTTAGTTTTTATTTTTTAATTAGATATACATTCATCTTATTCATGAACATAATAACATATATGCATGGTAAGTTGGAGTCCTAACAAGGAAACTGAAAACAACTGAACGCTCGGATTTCATTTAAATCACATTAATTTATCACATTATACAACATGATTCCTCTCTCTAAAGCCCTGATATCAGATCATATTTCACCATCAATTAATCGAATCGAAACCCATCAAAAATAACATAACAATCTCATCAAGGTCAAGGATATGGCGAAGTCTGAGAAACGATTTTCATGTTTTGAACCCATGGAAAACGCTGAAGAATATTTTGCTGATTGGTCAGCCAGTGACCATCTCTTTGGGACGGTATTCTGGAAGCCGGAGTTAAATCTGCCGCTGGAATCGTCATCATCAGCAGCAGCATCTACTCCAGTTAAACAAAAAGCAATCCAAGAGAAGATCATTCAAGCTCTTGGGGAAATAGCATCCCTAAAATGGGAAACATGTTATCTGCTTCAATTTTGGGCACACAAAGTGTTCGATGGAAGGCCTTACGTCACCAACATAGACCAACCTTTTCTTGTTGGTGGGATAGGGAACGATGTTTCTGTGCGTCTGGTATACTCGTATCTGAACCATAAGCGTAGCTTAAACCATCGATATTATGTAGGGGGCGAAGGAGAAGAAGGCAATGAGGGAGTAGTAAGAAAAGAGGAAATTGGTCCCCCTGGACGCGTCTTCAGAAACGGGCATCCAGAATTCACCCCTAATCTGAGGTCCTACTTGCCCAGAGAGCATCCATTGTGTGGTATTGCTGTAAGTTGTTGTTTCAGTGCATACATGGCTTTGCCTGTGTTTGATGTTGATGATTTAGATCAGAAACATTGTGTCGGCGTGTTAGAGTACTTAACACATAACATCAGCTTTGAGGAAAGTGAATTTTATGCACTTACAAAGGTAAGGTTGTGTTTCTTTCTACATATTCTTTTTTAACATTTTGATAAAGATACTTACTAATCATTTTGGTTGCTTGCAGGCAGCAAATTTGCTGCGATCAACTCACGCCAACATCAATGTTCCAATCCACAAGGTAAGTTTCAAATTTTCAACAAATACTAGATTGTTGTGACCTTTTCCTTTTCAGAAGATGTCTTTTTCCAAGATTTTTAATTCTGAGAAATTTGGTTGCTTTTAACTTACCTTTTTGAACTGACAAAGAGAAGAATGATACCTAAATTCTATTGCAATAATCAAGCACACTAGAATTATATGAATAAAATTGAGTGAAAGTGCTTGAAATTTTTGAAACTTGGTTGCATTTCATTAAGTCGAAAAGTTTGCACATTACATACATATGCATAAAACTGCAATTACTGCCTAGTGTTCTTTGCTAATCAATTTCGAGAATTAGAATTTTGGTCAGGATGAAGCAGATAAAGAAATCAATCAATTGATTCAAGTAATGATGACGTCTGCCCAAGTAGTTGGGGCAAATATATGGGTGTCCTCTGGCCACTGTGCTGATAGCACCAGCTGCATGAAACTAAAGTTACCCTGCTTCGCTGAGCCGCCCTTTGGGTTTATGAAAGCTAGTAATTTCCATGGAGTACAAATGGGAAAGGGAGTCGCTGGGATAGCATTGGAATCTCAAAACAAGCTGTGCTTTTGCGAAAATATATCCCATTTTAGCATAATTGACTATCCTCTGGCACATTTTGCCCAACGTGCAAGGTTACATGCTTCATTTGCGGTTTGTTTACAGAGCTCACACACAGGGAACGACATATATATTATAGAGTATTTTCTCATGTACCCCCTCACCGGTGGTCTTGTATATCCTAAACTTTTGTACGGCATTATCAAAGTCATGGAGAATTGTCTAAAAAGTTTTAAGGTTGCATCGGGTAGACAACTAGGAGAAGAGTTAGTTGTTAAAGTCATCGACTTTGAGAATTGCAATTTCAAATTTGGCCAACATGAAGACACATTTCCACTTAAATTCGAAATTACGCGCCATGAGATTAAACATCAATATTTGAGAAATCATCAAGTACAAGTTACATCAGATTCTGCTGAAAATAATGCTGCTGCAAATTTGGAGAAAAGGGTTGCAGCAATGGTGAGTAAAAGGGAAGGGAACAAAATCAAATGTAAGATTCTGCATAACAATCCCAAGCTACTTTTTGGAAAGAAACTCCAAGATGTTCTAGAAAATCTCAGAGGTAAGTATTAAAACTTCAATCTGTTATATGATGAACTTCATAGACTCGATGGTGAACTTCTTTCGATTTTCTTTACTATTAAACGTATATTGCAGTCAACAAATCAACATTGAAACGTGAATTCATAGATTATGGTATCAATAATAGTGCGCCATCCAGTAAGAAAAACAAGATGAATCCTTCGGCAATTTTTGAGGCAGCAGCAAATGCAAGAGAGTGTGCTCAAGGTTCTTCTGGTGGCAGCAGGAGTCCTCCACCAGTGATGCCTCTATAGATGAAAATGTATTTCATCCGGTTTTGATGATCTCATGGAAGAAATAGTGAGGAGGCTCAATTTAATGATGGGATGTTTCAAACTGCAGTATCAAGATGGAGATGGTGAGTGGTTTGTGTAATTTCTGCGATGAAGATTTGCTTCTATTTAAGGAGACTTTGGCAGTATCTTCAGGCAAGGCCCTCTCTATCCAAGTATTGGTTCCATCGCTCTGCAAAAAACTGTTTTGTACTAGTTTCAGCTATTCTTTACTGAGATGCTTTTAGTTTAACTTATTGTGGATTGGATCATTGGATGTTATTAAAATACTAGTATTTTATTATTTTACTTTGTTTTCCTAGATTGCTCTGATACCATATCGAATAACCAACGCATCTAAAAGCTTAAGCTTTTGGATGGTTGGTCATTCAATACTTTACAACAGTCCTATTTATAGAACTAGAAGAGCAACTCAAAAGTCGAAGGTTGCCAGACAACTAGCACTTCATTAATGTTGGTCAATACATCATGTACATATCCTTTCATATGTTGTGTTCAATGGATCTTCATTTGGTCAATGAACTTCCAAATGCATCCACCTAACATTAGATTCATAACAATTCAAACATTTTTCAGTCAAATTTACTCTACAAGTCCACGTTCTCCAACTGCCCAAGTTTTATACCCCCACCTAGTTGTGCCCCCCACAAAACCAAGCTCTATTTCATATTGAGAGATCATTTGGTGTATAAGCCGCACATATGACGTTGTACATCAAACAAATAAAATTTATTTAGGTTAATTTTTACGTATTCATACACGGTTGGAATAAAATTATAGAGTCAACTTCTCATTAGTTGTAGGTACTTGATTAAATCTCATCCTTGTGTTTAACAATAACATTTGTGTAACAGATGCATCAAATAATTTTTCATATTATTGTGTCCCATGCTACTCTCGTCAAGCTAGTAATGCTTTCGGCTACTGAACTTCCATCGTTTAGGGTCATACTCTTTGATTTAACGTGGTTCATATTTCTCTTGCCTATTACCCTAAAATGTACAAGTGATCTAGGAGAATCTGGATAGAAAATATTAGATCTGGCAGAATCATATCTCGTATATTAGTTTTCAAATTTTAAGTTAAGCTATTTTATTGCCTTAGGAGTCTTAGAATATTTTATTTATTTTGTTTCCTTTAAGAGTCAATCTGTTATACGATAGAGTTAGTATTGTAATCGAAACGAGTAGTATCAAACGACACACTGTTCAAGTTTGGTTTGATTTTTATCGAGTTTGAAATTTTGTGTTTGAGCTTTGTTTGGTTTTCAATCGAGCCTAACTTAAACGAGCTTTTATCGTACGAGCTCGAGCTGAGTATCGAGTAGCTTGATATTTTACATATTTTTGTAAAATTTTTAGCTTATCGAGTCGAGTTTGAGCCGAGCTTATCGAACGAAAAAAGATGTTCAAGCTTGTTTGATTAGTGTGACGAACCGAGCTCAAACGAACTTTTATCGAACGAGCTCGAGTCTAGTATCGAGTAGCTTTGTTTGATTTTCAACCCTAAATAGAGTTGCAAACTTAAGACAATAGAATTAATCAAGTCCCTACAACTAATGAGAAGTTGACTCTATAATTTTATTGAATGCCATATTAAAATTAACGTTTTATGTTATGCAACTACGAATTACTACTTGAATTATTTTTACGAAAATACTTAATTTAAGTCACCGCCTCACCGGAGAAGTCATGTGTTGGGCTAAGTTTTAGGGTATATGTGTTCCCCTAGATATCAACTGGTCAAGACGTCAATCATTTGTTCCCCTTGGTTTCATACTTTGATTAAGACGGAATGCACTTTTCTTTGTTATTCAATTTGTTATTAATTGCGATAAGTAAATCAGAAATCGCCAAGATGAAGAAGTTAGTTTCAAGTTCAATTCCCATTAATTTGATAGGGGCGATGTCATATCAAGAGTGATAGGGGCGATGTCATAGTTGTCTCGTTTAGCTACGAAAAGATGTCTAACTTTTGTTATTACTGCGGTTTGCTTACTAACACGTCCATTGCTTGCGAGAAACGATATGAGGGCGATACCGAGATACCACATGAAAAACTTCCATACGGCAAATGCCTTCGAGTTAATACAACCGGAAATCCCACTTCTACCCCCATCTGGCAGTCCATGGCGGGTACATATATGGATAATAGGGGTAAAAACAAGCCGAGTTCAGTTTATCAACCTATCAGAGGCGCCGAAATTTTTTCTCCATCGGAATTTAGTAAACCAAGTACTTACTGTACAAGTATAGAATTTGTATTTCAAACAATAGTTTGATGGTAAAATCAAGAAAGTGTACTATTTAACCTTGAAGCTTTTTAATATGTCTACATTAACCAAATCAGTCTTTACATGCACAAAAGTACGGCCACATAGGCTTATTAATTTAGATCATATCTTGTTGAGAGTCTTGAGACTAAAAATGTGCCACATGGATTGGATATCAAGACTAAGTGTTCCTTATAAGGTCTTGGACAATCCTTACCTCTTCAGCTAACTTTTAAGGTGAGTTACTGAGTTAGGCCCAAGTCATATGGACCTTAGCCCAATCCATCCATGTGTATCTAGTATATCTATTAATCAGGACTTGGATTTAGTTATTGGGTAACACCTTGACTTTTAACAAATCGAACATATTTGATTTACCAATTGTAACCTTATGTTTTGAAGTTTGTTAGTCTATTCTCATAGGAGCAGGTGATGCATGGGCATACTGTACAGGGATTGAATGCAATTTGATTGGTTGTAAACTTGTACATAAAGACCAGCCTCATTCAAACCTTTTTTTGAAATCCTTTCACATGAATTTCCAAAAAGCTTCATATATGTACCTTCCTAGATTGCGTAACGCATGGTCTTAAATTATTACTGTGGTAGCTCATGCCATTTTCTCTTTCATCTAAAGTTTGTTTAATTATATAAAGTTTACTCTTATATAAAGTTTGATTAATCACTTTACTCATATATAAAGTTTGTTTAATTATCTTGAAAAAAGAGGTTTGTTTCTGTTGAACTTGCCATTCATTCGAAGTTTGATACTGGGTCTGACAATCTATGGGAGTTATATGGAACTGTTACCCTATATACACCTACAACCGTTCTCGAGTGGGAGATCAGCGTTTCTTTTCAACGTTTTCATAGTGTACATTTTCGTTTCAACCATTTAGGGAAATAAGGAGCTTATAAATGAGGGGTAATTGATATTTTTAAGATTAAGATGGGTGTTTTCGTATTCCTTATTGGGACTGTAATTATAATTTCGATTTGAATAGCGCATTTTTACTAATAAAAATAGAGCACGCAGAAGTTTTTATTAGTTAGAATAACCCCGAATTTTTGGGTTAGGGTTAGATAAACAAAGTACAAGGATGATTTTGGGCCTGTTTGTTTAGCGTTTCCCAAAAAAAATTAGTGTTTATGAAATGCCAAACAAACATGTTTTCAATTTTCTAAAATAAATTTTTGATCTCTCAGTTTTCTCAAACTACTCTCTAAAAACCTAAATAAACAACAATTCTTTTATCTATAAACAAAACCTATATATAAACTCTACTATGATTTGACATAAAATAACATATCTCTTACACAATTTATCTCACAACAAACATGATTTGACATAAAATCTCACACATCTTACACCTACAATTTAACTCTTCCAAAAAAACATACATCTACTTTATTTCTCAAACCATTCTCTCAAAACTCAAATAAACAACATTACGCAAATCAAAATTATTTTACAAATTTCCAGTACTCTACCAAACTACTTTTCCAAACACCAAACAAACAGACCCTTTGCATTTCACCCGTATATATTCAATATTGAATTTTGAGACCCATCCATCCACGCATAGCATGAACTTCAGATCTTGGCCGTTTATCTAGCATGCGAAAACACACATTACCGTATTTTTTGTCCCGTCAGATTTCAGCAATTAAAATACACACATCGATCCGCGTAACACCATAACTTTTGATCTTGACCGTTTATGTATCATGAGAAAACACAATTTAATCTATTCTTTGCCGTCAGATTCAACAATTAAAACACACACATATGTTGAGATACACATCGATCCGCGTAACACCATAACTTTTGATCTTGACCGTTTATGTAACATGAGAAAACACAATTTAATCTATTCTTTGCCGTCAGATTCAACAATTAAAACACACATATGTTGAGATCCACCGTCTTTCAAGGCCCTATTTCAAACCCTAGTTTAACCAAACACTCTCGTCTCCATTCTTGTGACCCACACATTAATCGAAAATGCGTCCAAGTACCAAGTTTTACGGCGACTTCATGCGCACCACCATCACCGACAATCCAGAAGTCGTGTCCGCCTGGATCTCAAAGATCGAGTCCATCCACCCTATGAAGGGCTTCCCCCCCCTCCTCGTCGGCCTAAGCTACAGCCCTAAACCCGAATCCGTTCTTCGACTCTGCGTCGGACCCGATTGCCTCGTCTACCAACTCATTAACACATCCGAAATTCCTGAAACCTTAAGCCATTTCCTAATCATGCAGTGTTACACATTTGTAGGGGTTGAAATCGAAATCGTAGACTTGAAAAAACTTGAAGAAGACTATGGGATCAATAGCTACGATATCGACGCCGTGGATTTGTGTTGTGTGGCGGCGAAGAGATATGGGAGGAATGATTTGGAGAACGCTAGTTTGATGCAATTTTTGAGGTTGGTTCTGGACGAGGAGAATTTGACGACGACTCTTGACGAAGAGGTGGAAATGCTTGATAATTTGAGTAAGGCCCGAGACGCCATACTCGATCTGGAAAAAGAGATTGATATGCTTTTTAAAATGACACATAATCAGGAGGACAAAGATGTGAAAGACTTTGATGCCAATAGGCGGCTGATTGCCGCAAAGGTTGAGTGTGATTGTATCTCTACTTTTGTGTCTTTTGGACTTGGCGAGTTTCTGAAAGCAAATCAGTTTTGAATTTGAAGCCAATTAGTTTTGATTCTATGAGTATTATCTATCGTATATTAGGACAGTTGTTTGAATTAAGGTTTATTTTTAGTTCTTTCTGTATATTGCCCAGCTATTTAATATCTTTTAAATAAAGGAATTTCTTTGTGCAGTACTCGCAGGAACCTTGAAGCAATTACTGTAATTATAACTCAATTCATTTTAAACTTTCATTAGCAGATTTTGAAATACACATACTACTACTTTAAAATTAGTTTTTTTAATTATTTTATAAATCAAGTCTTGAAAGATTTTGCTGAAGAGCCTCTCAAAATCATATATATTCATTCTTCACTTGCATGTTCAAAGTCTTCTTGTTAATTTAATATAATCAGTAATAAATTAATTGAATTTTCATTCAAAGTATAATAGGTATGGAAAAGAGAAAACTCTGATTTTATTTTTTGTGGAACAAGTCTTTGGCAAATACAGAAATAGAATTTGCTTCAGCTGGGATTAAAACAGATACATACATAATAAATTATAAGCTGAACATTTTCTGGGCTTTAAAAAATAGGCATCTCATGAAGCATTGATCATTGGTTTCTAGACATAATATAAATTGCCATAACAATCTAAAAATTAAAAAAAAGAAAAAAAAATCTTTTTTCTAACTGAAAGCCCCTAACCAATAAGTTTTTCACCATAAAATTGAGATTAAAAATAAGTTTTAATAAATTTTCACCAACTAACAATGAGAAACAAAAAATTCTTTGATCATTGTTGAATGAAGATGAAGATGAAGTGCAATGAAGATAAGAAGATAAGGGAAGTTTTTGATGATTTCCAAAACGTCAAAATCAGCTAAGTATGGAAAGTTTAGGTCCCTTAGAAGAATTTTGACCAAGTAAGAGAAGACATCAGAAGGGTACAAAATTCTAAGCCCAGAAGACTACTGATCTTATGCTGAAATAGCAATCAGAAGGGTAGACCATCAGCTGACTCAAAACAGATTAGTTCAGAGTTTAATCATCAGGGTATCTATCAGCAAGGTTGTTTTGATCAGCAGAGTAGAAGAGATCAAAAAGTTAGTCCAACGGTAATAAATGCACTTGGTATAATAAATGATGTAAGAGAAGGGTAGTAATGGCAAATGATTGAAGTTTATTCTCGGATCAGCAGGGTGCATTTAATGCAGCTACAGGAAAGTACAGCAGAAAAGTACTGTAGCAGGGAGCCGTTCTGGAAATTGGGCTAAGGCTATGGATTCGAATTGTGATTTCCTTCAACGGTCACATTTTCAAATCTAAGTAGAAATAGAGCCGATTTCAAAGAGCAAATACACAACAACATTCTGAGATTTTATTTCCGAAGCAGAATTTTCTCTAAGTCTCAAGAAGCTCAAGAACAGCTCACTCGTCTGGTGGAGTCATTTGTTGACAAAAGCCAAGTTGAAGCCAAACAAAAAACATTTTCTGAGTGAATTTGTAATAGTTGAGTGTTGTGCGGAGTGTAGATCCATCTTTGTGAGTGATCTAACTTCAGAGAATAGGTCTTCTTAGTGATTTCCTATTGTGAGCTTACGGCCTTCTCATTTGTTGTTTTGGCGTAAGTGGAGAAATATTGTAAACTTTGTGTTTATAGTATAACCCAGAATCTGAGTGATCTGGAAGAGTGGACTAAAGGATTTTTATCCATATAACCACTATAAAAATTCTTTGTGTTATTTTTGCATAAGTTTTTCTTGCATATTTTAAAGTTGCATAAGTTAACACTTTGAAGAATTTGATTAAAGATTTTGAAGGAGTTTTAAAACTGGGGACAAAATCTTTTCAAGACTTAGTCTACTTGTGAAAAACACTTACAAATTATCCGCTGCAAGTATACTCTTGTAAAACTGTTTTGCTGAAATCAGCTAAGTAACTATAAGAAGAGTGGTCACTCTGCTGTTCAAGATTTGTTCACGATCAGCAAGGTCAGCTTACTGTTCTTTATAAGCTTAGTCTGCTGACAGACGACTGAAAAGTTTTTAAGTCAAAAAAAATTTTCAGAGGTCTATTCACCCCCCCCCTCTAGACCTCATCTGACCACTTGGGACCAACAAATGGTATCAGAGCAGGTGGTTCATTAGAATCAGCTGCCTGATCAACGAGCTTGATCCAAGTGTTTTTCAAAGGTTTTCCTTGATCCAAGTGTTTTTCAAAGGTTTTCAAAACTTTTCAAAAGAGCATATTTTTGAAAAATAAAAACTTTTTGAAAAATGGATTGTATCAGCCATGTTCCCCACATTGCTGGTATGTCTTTTGAAGACTGGAAAATCAGGATGGAGATTTTTCTAGCTGCTTATAATGATAACATGTACACATGTATCATCAAAGGTCCATTCAGATTCACCAGGACGATAAAGATCAATGAAGTTGATACCGTGGTGGAGAAAGACTTACATGAGATGACAGTAGAAGAAATAAAGCTGTTCAATCTGGATAAAGTCGGGAGATTTATCATGACTAAAGCCCTGGATAATGATCGGTTTGATAAAGTCAAACATTGCAAAACTGCAAAGGAAATGTGGGATAAAGTCAGAGACATGAGCGAAGGAAACGACGCCATTAAAGAGCATCAGCTGAGTGTTGCTCTGGAAAAGCTGGACAACTTCAAAATGAAGTCTGCTGAAACCATTGATCAGATGGATACAAGGTTTACAAGGACGCTGAATGAAGTTTTAAAGCTTGAAAAAACCTTCACGGATAAGGAGATAACAGTCAGAGTACTAAAGGCTTTACCTCCTAAGTTCAACATGAAGGTGACAGCGATGGAAGAATCTAGAGATTTGGGAAAGATCTCCCTTACAGAGCTGTTCTCAGTACTCAAGGCGTATGAGTATAAACTGCCAAGAATGGGAATTGAAGAAACCTTAACTTCAGGACCCACAGCTGCCTTAGTTGCTGCTGAAAATCCCAGAAGACCAGTACAGAGAAGTAAAGAAGTGGACTCATCTGATGAAGCCACATTACTCAACAAAAAGGAGTACACAGCTGGAGATGTAGCATTGCCGATGAACAATTTCAAGAAGTTCTACAAAAGAAAAATGAAGAACAAATATAACAATGCTTCTACATCTAAACCTAACTCTTCTTCTCAAGATAAGGATGATTACAAATCCAAACTAATGTGTTATAACTGCAGGAAATTGGGACACTTCATCAGAGACTGTCCATATTCAAAAGCAGAGAAATATACTGAAGAAGAGAAGAGAATCAGAAAGGAAAGAAAGCATCAGAGAGGCAAGGCAATGATAGCTGAAGCAGAAAAGCTGACTACTATCTACTCATCTGATTCAGACTCAGACACTTCTGATGAAGAGAACCCTGCTCTTATCTGCCTGATGGCCAAGGAATCTGATAACTCTGAGGATGAGGTAACTCCTCTTGATAATGAATTATTTAATTCATTTGAACAAATGATGCTTAACAATACTGGTATTGCTGAAGCATATAAAAAGCTTAAGGAAGAGATGATATTGCTAAAAGAGCAAAACAACTCACTGAAACTTAAAGCTGAAAAGCCTAAAGAATCAGATGACTATAAACTGCTTGAGCAAGAACATGAATCTCTGAAAGCTGAATGTGAAGTTTATAAAGGTAAAATCATGGAACTTGAAAAAGTCATTGAGTCTCATGATATGTCAACTGTTGCATCCACGCATACATCTAGTAAACAGAATACACCTTTAGAACATGATAAGTTAGAACTGAATCATACTGAAAAGTTCATATCAGCTGACAACAGTAAGGTCATTCTTAATGTCCAGACTACTAAACCTGCTTCACCTGAGAAAGTGTTAAAGGAGAAGAAATCTCTTAAGGCTAAAAAGAGCAAAGAGCCTAGTGTAGGAAAACAGACTGGTAAGACCAAACAGCAGAGTCCTAAGAAGTCTGCTGATAAAGCTAAATTGAATCAGACTAGTGGTAAAATTAAGTCATCTATTAATGAGCAAGCATCTAGTAAACCAAAGAAGCATAAAAACAAGAAAAAGCAAAATGCTTGGTATGGAAATGAGTCTTATTATGTGCAACCTGCTGCATATCATCCTATGTATCATGCACCTCAATTTCCAACTTACTATGCACCATACCCTGCTCATCTAATGCATGCATACTCTGCTTATCATGCACCCTATCCTGCTTATGAACATTTTCCTTATCATACTGATCATCAACCTGACTTATCTGCTGACTATGATAAAGATAAAACTGTTCATGCTCCTGTCAAAACTCAGAAGCCTAAGACATCAACATCTTGGGTTGTCAAAGGTGGAACTAATCCTTCAGGACCCTCTCAATAAGGGTACCTAAAATAATTTTATTTTTGTTTTGTAGGTTAGGATTAGGAGTAGGAGTAAAGTAGAGAAGATATGGTACTTGGACAGTGGTTGTTCAAGGCACATGTGTGGAAGCATACATGAGCTGACTGATGATGTTGTTGTGGATGGTCCAAACGTTACTTTTGGAGACAGCAAGGAAGGCAAGATTGTAGCTAAAGGAAGATTAATCAAATGAAACATTGAGATATCTGACGTCTCATATGTTAAAGGCCTCAAATATAATCTGCTGAGCATAAGTCAATTTTGTGACAAAGGATATTCAGTCATCTTCTCAACAGATAAGTGCTATGTTGAACAGATTGGTTCAAAGAAGGTAATTTTATCTGGAAGACGACAAGGAAATGTCTACATAGTCGACTGGAATTCTGCTGACAAGAATTCAAACGTTTGTTTGGTGGCATCTACACCAAGTGAAGTTAGCTGGCTATGGCACAAAAGGATGAATCATTTAAACTTCAAGACCATCAACAGATTGATAAAGAATGATCTGGTAGAAGGGATTCCAAAAACAGTCATGAGCAAAGATAAGCTCTGTGACACATGTCAGAAAGGAAAACAAATCAAGTCATCATTCAAAACCAAGAAGCACCAATCTTCTGACAGAATCTTGGAGTTGCTACACATGGACTTATTTGGACCCATTGATCCAGTCAGCAATGGTGGAAAGAAATACTGCCTAGCTGTTGTGGATGACTATTAAAGATATACTTGGGTGATCTTCATGAAAAAGAAAAGTGAAACCAAGGAACATCTTACTAATCTGATGGAACTGATCCAGAATGAGAAAAACACAAAAATATTGAATATTATATCAGATAGAGGGACAGAATTCACAAACTCTACTGTTGAAGAGTATTGTAATATCAAAGGAATACATCATGAGTATTCAGCTGCTAGAACCCCTCAACAGAATGGTGTTGCTGAAAGGAGAAACAGAATACTGAAGGAAGCTGTCAGAACAATGATAGCTGAAGCTAAGCTGCCACAAAGATTTTGGGCAGAAGCAACAAATACAGCCTGCTTTACCCAAAACAGATGCATGATCAACAAAAATCAGAACAAGACTCCATATGAAGTTTGGAACAACAGGAAACCAAACATTCATTACTTTAAAATGGGAATCCTACCAACTGGGAGACTGAGTGGGAATAATGGGAAACCAAACAGGAAGCCAAACATTCATGATCATTTTTATCAGGTTTCTCCGAAAGACCCACCCAAGCAAGCTATGATAGCCATGAATAATGGGAATCCTACCAACTGGGAGACGGTGCAACCCACCACCTTACAAATGTTGTTTCCAATCTGAACCAACAAAGCCATGAATATAATGGTTTAGATACTGTTCAAGTGGGAAATGGTAAAGGTTTGCACATCTCTAAAACTGGTTCTTCTAAATTCAAAACTAACTCATCAACCTTTGTTCTTAACCAAGTCTTTGTAGTTCCTGAAATTCAAAAGAACTTAATATTTGTTCAACAATTTTGTATTGATAATAATGTTTATTTTGAATTTCACGCTCATTTCTTTCTCGTGAAGGATTACTTGGGGAAGGTCCTTAACAAAGGGCATATCAATGATGGTCTCTACAGTTTCGCCACCTCAAAACATCTACCTCAGACACATTCTAGTATTCGAGTTTCTTTTCGCAATTGGCATCGTAGACTTGGTCATGCTTCTAGTCCTGTCGTGCACAAGGTCCTTTCCATTTTTAATTTTCCAGTAGAGAAGAACAAATTGCACACTGTGTGCCCTGATTGTCAAATGGCTAAAAGCCATAATTTGCCTTTCAAGTTATCTAATTTTGTTTCTTCAAAACCTTTGGATTTAATTTTTACAGATGTTTGGGGACTTGCTTATGTTACTTCTACTAATGGTGCTAAATATTATGTGAGTTTTCAAGACGATTTTTCCAAGTTTACTTGGTTATTTCCTATTAAATTAAAATCTGATGTTGAAAAAGTTTTTCTTAATTTCCAGCAATATGTGGAGAAACATTTTGAAAGAAAAATAAAATCCGTCCAATCTGACTGGGGTGGTGAATACAGGCGGTTAAATACATATTTTAAAAAACCCTGGAATAAATCACCGTCTATCTTGCCCACATACACATCAACAAAACGGTTCAATTGAAATAAAACACCGACACATAGTCGAATTTGGTTTAAGCATGTTGGCACATTCAAATCTGCCGATGATATATTGGGATGATGCTTTTCAAACTGTGACTTATGTAATAACTAGACTCCCAACAACTGTTTTAAATAAAAAATCACCATTTGAGACGTTATATAACCGCGTTCCTGATTACTCATTTATGCGTGTGTTCGGTTGTGCATGTTGGCCTAACTTGAGGCCTTATAATAAAAATAAACTTAATTTTCGTTCAAAAACATGCATTTTCATTGGCTATAGCCTTTGTCATCAAGGGTATAAGTGTCTTGATCTCTCTACTGGTAAGGTCTATGTTTCTTGACATGTTGTTTTCGATGAAAACCTTTTCCCCTACACTTCCGAAAGTAAGCCCCAAAGCCCCACTTCGCAAACTTCAAAATCTATCATGATACCCTTGCACATTAATTCTTCACCACCAGAAAGTTTAAGAGATTTGCATCCTAATCCGATTCCCATAAGAATCGAATATGCACCTTTATGTTCTGATTTTGCAGGAACAGATAATGGAACATCGAACCAACAAGCAACCAATGGCATCGAACCAGAAATTTTAAGAGATTTGCATCCTAATCCAATTCCCACGAGAATCGAATCTGCACATTTATGTTCTGATTTTGCAGGAACAGATCATGGAACATCAAACCAACAAGAAACTAATGGCATTGACTCTGCTGATGCACCACACGAGGATGAAGAACCTATTCCCATAAACAGTCATTCCATGATCACTAGAGCTAAGAATCATATTCATAAGCCTCGACAACGAACTGATGGTTGCATTCGATATCCTTTACCGAGAGCTTTAATAGCTTAAACAACAACTCTCGCAAAGGAACCAACTTCTTTCACTGAGGCTTGCAAATCAGCTCATTGGCAAGATGCTATGAATAACGAATTTAATGCTCTACTACAAAATGGCACTTGGTCTTTAGTGTCCCCATCAAATAACACGAATGTTGTGGGTTGTCGTTGGGTATTTAAAATAAAAAGAAAGGTCGATGGGACCATTGAACGTTACAAGGCACGATTAGTCGCCAAGGGATTCCACCAACAAGAAGGAGTCGATTTTTATGAAACATTCAGCCCAGTTATCAAACATACAACTATTCGGTTAGTTATTTCTCTTGCTGTTTCTTTTAATTGGCCTATAAGGCAGTTAGATGTACAAAATACATTTTTGCATGGTGAGTTGCAAGAGGATGTGTTCATGTCACAACCCCCAGGATATATTCATCCACAATATCCGAATCATGTGTGTAAATTACACAAATCACTCTATGGTTTACGGCAGGCCCCAAGAGCATGGTTCTCAAAACTCTCGGACAAACTCAAGTCTTTAGGCTTCCAAGAAAGTAAAGCTGATATTTCTCTATTTATTTTTCGAAAATCGGCTATTATTATCTTTATACTTATATATGTGGATGATATTTTGATAATGGGTTCAAGTTCGGATACAATTACTCGTATGATTGATTGCTTGAAAACTACCTTTGCTATCAAAGACTTGGGTTCACTAAATTTCTTTCTTGGTGTCGAAGCCCTTCGGTGTCCAGATGGAATTTACCTCACCCAACGCAATTATATTGCTGATTTACTAAAAAGGAGCAACATGGACAAAGCAAAACCATGCGCAAGTCCAATGGCCTCTAACTGTCACCTAACTTCTACGGATGGACATCCTTTTGAGGATATGAGTCTCTATCGCAGCATCGTTGGAAGCTTGCAATACCTATCTTTTACAAGGCCAGATTTAGCTTTTGCGGTACATCAAGTCAGTAAATTTATGCATCAACCCCTTGATACACATTGGGTGGCAGTCAAGCGCATATTGCGCTATCTTAAACACTCGATATTGACAGGGCTCTACATCACCAAATCTGCTGATATGCGGTTGCAAGCTTACTCGGATTCTGATTGGGCAGCTGATAGAGATAATCGACGCTCGGTTGGTGCATTTTGTGTCTACAAAGGCTCCAATTTAATTTCTTGGAGTTGCAAACAACAACCGTCAGTTGCTAGAAGTAGTACTGAGGCTGAATACAAGGCGTTAGCAAATACAGCGGCTGAACTTACTTGGATAAAATCTCTTTTAATTGAGATAGGTTTTCCTCAAACACAACCACCGGTTCTTTGGTGTGATAATATTGGAGCCACTTACCTCACATCAAATCCCGCGTTTCATGCCAGAACGAAACACATAGAAATTGACTTTCATTTCGTAAGAGATCAAGTTTTCAATAAACAATTGGTGATTCAGTTTATTTCAAGTCGAGATCAGTTAGCTGATGCTCTTACCAAGCCGTTACCTCCAGTAAAATTCAAGCATGTTAAACACAATCTGAATGTCCGTGAACTACCCTCCAGATTGAGGGGGCATGTAGAGAATTAAGTTAGGATAATAGAAGATATTGAAGATCAAGATATAGAGGCTAGCTAATGAGGAAGATTTGATCCTGCTATTATATTATATTATTGTAATCTTTTAGATTTATTTGTACACGTAAGTATAGGGATTTGTAGTAAGTCCCTTTGTATATATATTGTTGTACACTTTTCATTATCAATAACAAAAATATAGATTCTTAAAACTTTACATATATAATATTATTAAATTATTATTAAAATTAATTAATTAGATAATTTATTATGATATTTTTAAAAATTTTGTATAAATTTATCGATCAGTTTTAACTAATTACATAGTTATGGGACAAAAGAAGTAATTATATTTAAGAATGATTAGGGGTGTTTGAGGGAACTTTCAAATCTCTCCAAGGGATCGACAACTTGCGAGTTGAAGGATTTATCTTGGGCATCGTGAAAAAAAGTAATATATATATATATATATATATATATATATATATATATATATATATATATATATATATTAACTACTATTTTCTTTTTCACCATGTATATTTTGAAGAAGAAGCAAGTAAAATATATTTGTTTGTGTTATACAATCTCAAAATAAGTGTATGTAAAGACTTTGAATTCGACCAATCACAATTTAGGCAAGAATTACCCATATATCTACTTTATATATTCTTACCTTATGAAAAACACCATGATGCAACTTTAATAACCATTTCTATTGAACTACTTTTATAATAAATGCTTTATGTCCAATTGAATTTCCTTGGATCATCATTTTATGTTCATTAGATGTTTATACTAATGTCCCACGTGGATTGAAAATTAAAAGTAACTTCAGCGTATACGGGCTTGGACAATCATCAAGTGTTGAGTTAGCTTTTGAGTTGAATTAGGTCCAAGCTACTAAAAAATTCTTGTCCAAGTTCAGCTCGACCAAGCCCGTCCAGCCAACAAGCAAGTGATTCCTAGTAATTCATCAAATCACAAAGTAAGTACATTACACTTGTCATGTAGTTACTCTGAGTTCGATTGAACTCGATTTAAATAAGAATTTCCTATTAAGTGAACTTATCTCAATCAATACGATGAAATATAAATTTAGATGGTGGGATATTTATGCATTTGTTGTGCATATATAGTTTTTTGTTTCCTCAAAGTATGACAAAGGTGGTCTAAGAACCTGGTCAACGTACCCAAAAGAAAACGGGGACATCATCAGAATAAACACACATTTTATATAACTGGATGTAGCCCGAGTCTAGGGCTGAGCACGGTTCGGTAAACCGACCGAACCGAAATTTCGGTTCGGTAAACGGTTCTCGGCCGAGAACCGATCCTTGGGAGAGGTCGGTTCTCGGTAATATCGGTCGGTTTACCAAACCGAACCGATTGGACCGAATTTTTTTTTTTTTTTTTAAATTAGTGTTTTTCAATTACGATTTTGGAGATTTATAACTTTTAAGTTTGAATGGTTTGTATAAACTTAATATTATTTTTCAAAAATAATTTATCTCTTTGTATTTGATTAAGATTATTTTATGTTTGAATGGTTTGTATGAACTTTGGTGATATATTGAATGTTACGCAATAAATAGAAGGGGGGCTTTTTTGTATGGTTTGTGTGTTGTAAGATATATTTTTTTTTGTATATTGTGCAATAAATTGAATTTTTGATTTTTTAAAAATAAATAAAAATTAAATTTTCGGTTTTTTGGACCGAACCATTTGGTTTTTTACCGAACCGAACCGAAATTTTCGATTCGGCAAACGGTCCGCGGTCTGAAATTTACCGAACCGAAAAAATACAGAAGTTCGGTCCGGTTCGGTTCGGTTTTTACCGAATGCTCAGCCCTAAGCCCGACATATAGCTACAGGTCCCACTCAATCAACTCTTCTTCACTAAGATTAACCATAGTGTGAAGCGAAGACAGCTTATTTAATATATAAACTGTCCTCCTGGCAAAATCCACATTGTGGACATCCCGTGTCCATCTCACTTGCACGTTCATTTCCAAATTCCAATAACTATAAATTCAAAATTTCATTCTTTCTTAACTTGATTAATTATCTTTCACAAAAGAAATTAAAGAAATATTAAAGTTGTCAAAGTTAATTATTATCAAAATTGAGGGTAAGCGGTCTTTTTATAGTAGAGGCGTTTTTATTTTTATTTTTTTAAAAACAAAATAATTTAATTCGTAAAATCAGAAAACATAAGGGTCAATTTGCGAAATTATGAAAGTCAATTATTATCAAAATTGGGGGTAAAGCGGTCTTTTTTATATGACAGGCCTTTTTTTTTTGTTATTTTAGAAGCAAAATAATTCAATTCGTAAAATCGTAAAATATAGGGGTCAATTTACAAAATTGTCAAAGTCAATTATTATAAAAGTTTGGGGTAAAGCGGTCATTTTTATATAAGAGACGCTTATTTTTATTTTTTTAGAAGCAAAATAATTTAATTCGTAAAATCGAAAAACATAGGGGTCAATTTGCAAAATTGTCAAAGTCAATTATTATCAAAATTGGGGGTGAAGCGGTCTTTTTTATATGAGAGGCATTTTTTTTTAGAAGCAAAATAATTCAATTCGTAAAATCGCAGAACATAGGGGTTACAAAATTGTCAAAGTCAATTATTATCTAAATTGGGGGTAAAGCGGTTTTTATATGACAGACGGTTTTTTTATATTTTTTTAGAAGCAAAATAATTCAATTTGTAAAATCGCGGAACATAAGGGTCAATTTGCAAAATTGTCAAAGTCAATTAATAAGATAATTAATTGAAAGTGTAAATTAGGTATATTGTAATTTAATTAAAGTCAATAGTTATAAATTAAATTTGACCAAGTTACTTAATCAACGATTCAGATCAATCTGAGCTAAATGGAAGACATGATTAGGCTTCCCGCATGTGAGGACGTAACTCACATGTCCGCACCCTAGAAAAATCCTACTAAGAGCACACTAAGTTAAATTTACAATTAATTGGGTTTTGCAAAGAAATAATAGTTGCAATTAGTTGGAGCAAGACCACTAATTCACAAGTTTGATGTATATGATTGGCCCACCCACACTTGCAGCCCAATCCCAATATCTATACATGTTCCAACTGGTAAAGTTTGATAGCATGGCGTTAAGCAATGAGTCAGATTCATATTGGATTTGGATCAGTCCTGATCTAGATTTAGCCTTGAATCGTATTTGATTTGGTCCGGATTTGTTCTGATCTAAAATTTTCGAGTCCATTGCATCTTGTCCGAATTCATCGAATATCGCATCTCTTTTTTTTTTTTTTTTTGGAACAAATATCGCATCTTTTCGGATCCATTACAATTTGCGCTTTCAAAATTCACACAAGTATTTTTTTTTTTTCTAGAGCAAGTTCATTTTCATGTAATTTAGTTTACCTGTTCAAAGTTTATTAACTAATATTAACGTGTTTGGATGAAAATATGAGTAAAAATGATATCATAATTAAAAGGGAACAAAAAACATATTCATCCGTGTTTTGAAAAATCTACACAGAACCCTCATATGTTATTTAATCTTTTTTTTTTTTTTTTTGTAAGGAATCTACATGTATTTTACAAAATGTTGCACATAATCTCTTTCTCCATGATCCATAGCTAACGTAGAGTGTTTCTCATCTGCGATTTATGAAAGTGAAATCGAAAATATTCATGACTTATAATTAATAAAAAAAAAAATAACATTTCTTCTTCCGTAAACCAACCCAGCTCACCCACAAGTCCACAACCTCCCTCCAGTGCCGATCCTAATGATAGGCAACTTGAACCAGCATCTAGGGCCCCAAAATTTTATATGTAGTCTTGTAAAAAAAATTATAAACTAAATATTACCTGTTTTATTAGTTCATATAAATATTTCACATCTTAGCTCTCACTTGGTTGGAAACCTTCATTAGTTTAGGTTCAAACCCCATCAATGACTTTTCTCTTATATTACAGTTGTTCTATGGGTCTATTTGGATGGGTTTTGACTCGGTTTCACGAGTCTCGGTTTAAAAAAATTGGTTTGGGTGGTTTCGATGAAACCTTTGAGACTTCATTTGGATGGATTTTGACTCTTGAATTTTGTGGTTTGAATAAGTTGAAACCCCACTTGGATTGGGTATGGATGTTGGGGTTTAGGGGAAAAAGTAGGTGATAGGTGTCAAATCAATGTCTTTTTTAGTGAGATTTGGGGGAAAAAATAGATTGGTAGGTGTCAAATCAATGTTTTATAGGTTTGAAGAGTTTGAGTGTGAGTTTTTTAATAGGTTTTTGATGGTTTTATGGGTTTGACGAAAACTCACTTGAAAGGATTTTGACTCGGTCTCGCGAGACCCGCGAGACCGGGCCAAAACCCATCCACACACACCCTATGTTTCTTTTAATTATTGTTCCTTTTTTAAGATATTTTGTACTAATTAATCTTTTACTCTTTATTCTTTCTATACAATTCTTTTCTTTAAAAAAAATCATAAGTTAATTTTTTTTCTTTCTTTCTTAATAACTATATAAATAATTACGTTTATATTTTATTTTCTTTACGATTTTATGTTTAGTATTTTGTTTAATAAAAATGGTTACTTAGTACATTGCACAAATTAATCTTGCTCCCCCAATATATTTATCTAGCTCCGCCGCAGTTTATGTAAATATGTGTTTTTAAAAAAAAAAATTCATGTCATGTATTTCCTTCCATTAAAAGAATATTTTTAAAATTTAAAACATTTTCGAGATTAATTCTATTAAATAAATAATAAGTTTGTCATTCAATTATCTATCTGAAAAAATAATATCTATGTGCTAAAGAAAATATGCCAATATCTAATTATTATTTTTGCATCTGAAAAGGAATCGAGTTTTTTTTATCTTTTTTTGTAAAATAAGCCGCCTCGAGCCCCGAATGTCTAGGCCCGGCCCTGACTCCCCCCCTATCCCCCCCCCCCCCCCCCCCTCCCCAATTCCGAGCAAAGCATGTAAACTTACAATGAATTTGTTGCCACTAAGATCAAGTATATTAAATTTTGAATTGTAAACATGTTTGAAATCCCAGATTAACTAAAACATGTTATATTCAATAATTCGACATGAATATCTTCGTTCCATGTATTTGAATTATGAATATTCACAATTGGACCAGATCCATCATATCTCTAATCGGCCAAAAAATCCTAAAAAACAAATTGAACATGAACTTAATTCAAATCGATATTCACCCCCAACGAGCCATACCGTCAACGTCTACCTATTCATGCATATTGGCCTATAATTTTATGTAATTTGGTTTGTTTGATATGTGATTTCAGAATTCTAAGCGAGTATAAAAATTGAAACATATAGTTTGGATGAAGAAACAAAAACGTATGTCTTCGGGGAAGGATGTAGGATCAGTTTATGTGTCGTGGTTTGAAAATGAGAAATGGGTATGAATTCATTTTCATCACGAATGTTCAACGTTGAGGACCATATGTTTGCACAATTTTTTTCTTCTTATCTAAACTATAATATAAAAATTAATTCACACAGCTAGATCAATACTAAACCATAATTTCATTCACGAAATTAGATTGAAACCTAATCTTCGTTTTTTGTTTACTCAATCTTATATGTACCTTAAATAAACTGACAATAATTAAATATTATGATGGAGACTAGATAATATAAAATCCTATCTATTTCAATTTCTTCAAAAACTTGCGTTTGTAGCCAAACGGTTAGGATAATTTCCTTCCAAGCAATAGACCCGGGTTCGACTCCCGGCAAACGCATTACTCTTATTGTTTGCTTTTTGATTTACCCTTTTTTTATACTAGCAACTGGCACACGTATTTCCGTGCATAATTTCTATACACCAAAAATTACATGATCTTACAACCCAAGAAAAATTAAATTCATTTAAAGTAATTTTATTCAAGAAAAATTGCATCTAAAGCCAGTCATACCTCTAGAGAATAAAAAATTAGATGTATTATCAATAATTAATCTCGAGGAGAGGAAGACATAGGAAAGAAGGCCACAAAAATATAGGTTGTGGGATGATATTCTCTGTCTCAAAGTTACCTGCAAATTTGCCAAGAGAAAAAATTCATAATAGAGACTAATGCGATAAAGGAAGATAGGATCACTACAACTGTAGGATTATCAGTCCTAAAATTATGGAAGTTGTTGACAGTTTTTTTTATAATGCAATAGAAATAAAAATGGATAATTGTAGAGTTGAAATTGAAAGTGGGCATTTTTTCAACTTTTCTTTGAACGGTTTATCATGATTTTGGATAAAGAATGTGAAAGTGGGTGGATTAATTAACAGGTGAGCACAAATTTACAAAATAACACTCACAGTTAAAGCACTTTCAAGTGTAATTGGGGATAATTTTGGAAAGTTACAATTTTTTGGTGTACCACGATGTCATAACTTCCCTTCTGTGAGGAAAAAACATGCTTCCTTTTTTAATAACTAGCAACCGTGACACGCAATACTTGCGTGTATTTACCGTGCTTAATTATTATAATAATAGATAATAATCAATGCACATTTTTTGAATAGTGGGTTTATGAGTTAGTGGGAAGAAGTTAAATAACTATAATAAAAAATAATAAACGGATAAGTTGGGGGTAATTGTTGGGATAGTGGTTGGGATGCCTCGATTGTCAGAACAACGACAGTGCGGAATTTAAAATTTTTCGAAGCACCCAAGGTCCCATATTAATTCTCCATATTAATTATACGTAAGCAAGAACAAAAACACACATAGAAATTGAACAAGGGTGTTTATGCGATATACCTCACCACATGCAAGGTGGTGGCAACCTTCAGTTCTGATTCTGAATCTGGATCTGGATTTAGTTCACAGAAGTGATCCAAGCGTCTCACCTCCAAAGATAGTCCACACCAACTGGATTCTGGTAACACCTTCTAGTCGTAGGCTCAGAACTGGATCTAGAAGATTTGTTATTGCAGGATTATGTAGATCTACTTGACAGGTCAAGATCTAACATGGTGGAACGAGGGAGGAAGTGCGGCGGCGGTATAGCAGCTCACGGCTACAAGGAGGCGGCGGCTATTTGGCGGCGGCGCTAGGGTTGGGGCGGCGGCTACTAAGTGCAAGAGAGGCGAGGGTTTTGTGCTTAGGTCTCTACTTTCTGAGCTCTGGTAGAACTCTATTTATAAGCCTCTACTTGACCTAGGTTTGCAAGACTCCTTATGGGCTTTTAATTAAAGGCCCATGTCTTGCAAGCCTTTCATTTAATTAATCACTTAATTAAATGTCCAATCCAATTAAATCATTATTTCTTTTATATAATTAATTAGCAACTTAATTAAGTATTTAATTAATTAAGCCAGCCAATTAATTAATCTCCCACTTGAATTAAATACTTTAATTCATTTAATTGATTTAATTACCTTTAAATCAATTAATTCCTTCAGTATCCTTTATAACAGTCACCGTCCAATTGTATTGTGTGTGACCCTCTGGGTTCACCATCAATTGGCAGCAGGCCCACGAATTCTTCGTGATTTAATTTATGAACAATAAATTGCTCCGGTCAATTAAACAACCTTTAATTGACCACTCCTAGAATCAAATCCTCTATTAACTCAGGAGTACCCACACTTCATGGTCGATGTCTAGCCACAAGCCCATGAAGCCCAACTTCAGGTGAATTGATACTTGTGAACCTCGTCTCATATAATTACCATGTACATACGGTCCTTCTATCGACTAATATTCCCGATCAAGACTTAGGGTGTGTGAATTGATCGGCACCTCTAAATTTGTCTCGATAACTATACTTTCTAATTCAGGATAATATTCCAGTGTGACTCCTAAATTTGGAAACCCCTTTCCAAATCCGTCACCGACCGTGGCCACGGGTTTCTCGGATATATTATCTAAGAATCGTATAGGAAATTCTCTCACCCATTACAGTGAGTCAATAGATTCCATATTGGTACTAACCATTCGCGTACATGTCCATACGCACCCAACCTAGGCATGTTATGACCAAGCTACGTGGCCTATACCTAGATCTAAGTACGCACTTTCATGCACCGAATTCGCCCTAGCACCTCAAGTCAAAGGACTAAATCGTACACTATTATAATCCTTGAGAAACATCCCATCACCGATATGCGACATGCGCTTCCACAATGGGTTTCTCTGTTCGGGTCGTTCGATGCGTTCAATCCTCCATTGAACCACCTACTCATATGCACTGGCCTCAAATGCCTTGCTCATGAAACGCTACAAATTCACTCCATGTGAATCATGCATATTCGTACAAGTCTTGGCGATTCCTAGATACCCCGTCTCGTTTCGGAATCTATGACTTGGAACAGTTTTAAGATTACGACCTTTGAGTCTGTTTCATGATTGCACTCAGTACTGAAGTGAATCGTCCCATAGTCAAATGTAATCTAAGGATTTCAACCTATCGCTTAAATGTATTCGCGAGAGATGAAGTTGGCCATTGTTTATCCTTATACTCGTATAAATAAACGTGCGTACTAACTCATTTATACTAAAGAAAGATAATGATAGTTCCAGTACAAGCTAAATGTATTGGCTTGCAGGGCACTATTCCATCAATCTCCCACTTGCCCTAAAGCCAATCACAAACGTTTCTAGGACCCATCTTTTTAAAGATGTTCTTCGAACTCATTTCATGATATAGCCTCTTTTAGTGGATCCGCTAAGTTGTCTTCTGAGTCGACGCGATCCATTACGCGCGTTAACTCTACCAATGATTTTTCTAATCAAATGGTACCTTTCTTTCAATTGTGTTTAGATTTCTAGTAAGATCTCGAATGCTTTGCTTTAGCAATAGCTCCAATGTTATCATGGAAGATAATCATGAGCTTCGCAATGCTAGGCACTACATCCAACCATAGGATGAAGTTTTATATCCAAACACTTTCTTAAGCTGCATTTAATGCTGCAATATATCTTGCTTCAGTGGTTTGGATGGTTACGGTGATTTGCTTGGAACCCTTTCAAATTCACCGTTACCCCATTGAGGCAACATATGTATCCAAAAATGGATATATTTAATTCATCCACATCAGACTGAAAATTCGAATCAGTGAATCCTTCGAATTTTAATTCTCCACTACCACCATAGACCAAAAACAAGTCCTTAGTCTTTGTCAAGAGCTTAAGGATATCTTTTACGGTGGTCCAGTACTTCTTCACTGGAGTTTGACTAGCAACTGCTCGCAATACTTGAGCAAGTTCTACGTCTGGTCTAGTACATAGTAAAGCATGCCACATGCAACCTTTTGTTTGAAACATAAGGTATTTGAGACATTCTCCTTTATTCTCATTTGATGTAGGGCACATCGATTTTGGAATAAGGGATACAGTGTCTTACTGGAAGCAATCCTTTCTTGGATTTTTCATACTGAATATTTCCAGTATTGATTCTATGTAATTAGATTTAGAGAGTGTCGGCATCTCTTTCCGATCTATTCTATAGATATGTATCCCAATAGGCAAGATGCTTCTCCTAAATCTTTCATGGAGAATTGCATGGACAACCATGCTTTCGTCTGTGCTTACATTCTGATATCATACCAGATATTCAGAACATTATCGACATATAAAATATGAGCTTCATCGCGCTCCCACTAATCCTTTTGTACACTCATGGTTCATACTCGTTTTGATGAAGTCAAATGTCTTGACTATCTCACCAGAACAAATGTGAATCTAAATGGATTCAAACATTGCTAATGGAGAAAAGGTTTCATCAAAGTCTGTTCCAGAACATTGTGAATAGCCTTTTTACCACTAGTCAATTCTTAGAGGTAACACCTCTTCATTCATTCCAAGTTTGAAGATCCATTTATAACTTATAACCAACTTATAGGGATAAATCCCTAGGGTGGATCAATCAAGGTTATACCTTGTTGGAATGGATGGGATCCATTTTGGTTTGCATGGCTTCGAGCCACGCATCCGAGTCTATGTCTGACATCGTTTCTTGATAGGTCTTTGGATTACTTTCCACATTCTCGTTTTCGTGAATGAAACCAAATCGCTTTGGCTCCTTACGAATTCGATCAGACCTTCGAAGAGTAGGTGTACTAGTAGGTTTAGTAAATTCTGGATTAACTCCCACTGTTTGCGGGGATGGGTCCAAATCTTGGACTTCATCAAGTTCCATGACTTTTCCATTTCCTTTGACGAGAGATTCATCAACAGAGGAACGGGTATCTAGAAGAAACGATTGTTTCTCATTGTCGTGGAACAGGTATCCAATGGATTTCGTTGGATACCCCACAATTATATACAAATTGGATCTGCTAGCCAATTTATCTCCTTTCTTGTTTCTACCATCGCCAGGAGATCTCCATGCTCAGAGGTAAGAGCACAGAGGTATTTTACCATACCTTTCTTGGTAAAGCTTTGTAGGCACGAACTTTTGAAGGTACTTTGCTCAGTATCTTCGATGCAGTCAGGAGGACCAACTCCTAGAATGCATAAGGAAGCTTAACAAAACTCAATATGGATCGAACAATGCTTAACAATGTTAGATTCCATCTCTTTAGACATATCAATAAGTTGAGGTGTCTTAGGAGGAGTTTGTTGTATGAGAATCTCATTCTCATTAAGATAATTGAGGAATCCTTGACAAGTATTTGCTATCTCGATTAGATCGAATAATACTATGTCTTTGTTGATTCTCTACTTCGTATTGAAATACCTTTCTTGGTTTTTCGGATTTGTATCTCACTAGAATCATTTTTCACTAACGACCAAGGTCTTTAGCAAAAAGTACGAAGTATGAGTAATCTCCTCTCACAGTAACCTTTAGTGATCCATATTCATGGATTTAAATCCAGATTTTGTTTTGTTCGCTCTGGATTCCCTGTGTCGGGAGATCTGGTCATATCTCTTTTGAGACATGATTCGCAGGTTGGAAGTTCATCTAAGTTCTATTTTTCAAGAAGCTTAGGCGAAACCAACTTTTCAATCCTACTCTTGGAGATGTGTCCAAGTCTAGCGTACCAAAGTTATGGATTATTATCTTTGTATTAATTGAATTTTCACACATTAATTCAATAAGATTGAGTTAATGGTTCAATTCAATTAATTTACTTCCTTTCAATTAACTTCTTTAATTGCTTCCTTTTTCCTTTTCAATTAACCCTTTAATTGAAACGTTGCTTAATTAATTAGATCATCTAATCAATTAAACATATCAGTGCCTTTCTTAGATCTAGTGGGATAATTCGAATTTTAGGCTACTTGCGTTCTTTTGACTACCTTTATGGTCGAATTTAGAAGAGAATAAATTCTTCTTCATTTTACTCTTCTTTGACTTCGCAGTCCATGAAGTGTAAACGATCATGACAGGTTTATCCTATTTGCCTTTAACCAATACTTTGGTTGATTCATGAAATGTGATCAACTTATCAAATAAGATCAGTGTATTTCAAGAGTCATTTGAATGAGCGGGAGGAGAATTTAGGAGGAAGTTAATGTTAAGATCGATCACTTGCAGGCCTATGTTTAATTGATCCAGTTTTCAACTAGATTGATAAAACAAAGACAGTGATCTTTGACACTAGTTCCTTCATTGATTCTCGAGTTTTGAAACAATTCCTTAGAAGTCTCGAATCATATCGATTCAAAACTACTCCTCAAAACAAGCCTTTTGAGGTGGAGGTTTGTTTCAGAAGACTGGTCCTCAAAACGGGCCTTTTGAGGTGGAAGCTTCAGACATGCTCATCATGTTGCTTCCATAGCTCGTTCAATCTTGATGCTTATTTGAGGAAACGATCATTAAGATTCCCATACTTCATAGGTGATTCGTTTCACTTTTGAGATTCATCTTTATAGGAGAAAACGATCATTAATATTCCCATATTCTACGGGTGATTCGTTTCTCCTTTTGACTTATCTCAGAAGCGCATAAGGCATAGGCTCGTCGTTTAAGAACATCATTCCCACTTCTGGAATTTAAGACAATTCTCAAGTTTTGCCTAGTCGATATTTTGATCCAGTTATTTTATTAGTCGAGGATAAATAGTAAAATGGATAATTACAGATATCTCAGTATCCTAAAGAGAAGACAAAGATTCAGTGGACTAGTTAATGAATAATACTTATAATCTACGAAGGTTGGACTCTCTATCGTAGAAGTTCTCCCACTATTTTATCGAAACAATTACCCCTTCAATTGTTCGGGAAATTCTATTTCCTAGTAGGTCTTGACGTCCCAGCGGCAATTAATTGCACCCACGACTCGTGGTCATACAACCAATTCCCCAGGTAGGCATACTTATTGCCAATTGTGTCACTCCACAACCTTCAAGCTATTTTGCCTCGGTTTTCGCACTTATCTAGCACTGCTACATCATAAGTGTTACTAATCGTTAAGTCTAACCCATCAATCATGATGAGCAACGGGCCCGGTCGTGAGTTCTCCGTAACTAGTTATCGGTCGATCCTCACATCCCGACCAGTCCTCACCCTTGTCGTGTTTAGTTAAAAACAGGAGTCAAGGAATTTCGCGTATTGTCCCTTTCTTCAACTCGGGTGTCAGACTCTGGATCACCTCTATCGATAAGTAGACAACATACGCTAGTCCCTATTGATGGAAGGCTTGGATTTATATAAATACTTCATTTTATTTTAATCCAATATGACTTAATATTTAATTCGAGAGGGGATTTACTGGTTTGAAAGTTATGTTAACTCTCCTCGAGATCTCACCGTTTCAGTTATGCTTTATCTTTTATTACGATCTAGATTCTAGCGCGCATCTCATACAAGCTAAATATAAATCGACTAATAAATAAAAGACATACAAGCCTAGCATGCATACTACCACAATATGTTTTCGATCGGGAGCCTCCTATGTGGGTCATCATTGAGCCAATGATGTTGGCCCTATTGGTCAATCTAAAGGGTTTGCAAACAGGCCTATGCTATTACACAATGTACCACGCATACATGGCCTTCATATCTTCTTGGGCTCCCACCTTGCTTGTAAATGGGCCTCCATCCTAATCTAGGAAAGCAGTAAAAGCCCTATTCTATTACAAAGGCTCAAAGTGGCCCAAAAATATAATAGGCTCGCAGGCCCAATAAAAAACCAAACAATAAATTAAACCAATCACATCTAACCTAAGGTCAAGGCTCGGCTCGATCGAAAACCACGTAAACAGTTCACGTAGAGCAAGAAACATGTAAACAATCTTTACTTCCTTCTAACTTAATTTTAAAACTACCTTTTAAAACTAACTTCCTATGATTCTTACCTTTTAGTCACTACTAATTATGACAAAATGAATATTCGGGTAAACAAATATAGATTTTCTGCTCAAATTCAGATTCTGTTTTTCAACTTTTGAAAATTGCATTTTCGCCCCTCAACTTTTGAAAATTGCACTTTGACCCCAAAACTTTTAAAAAGTTACAAAAACACCCCTGGGCAGATTTGGGCAGCTACCAGAAAATAATATTTTGAATTCTGAAAATTTTTCGATTTTTCAAATTGACCCCTCAAGTTTTGGTAATTGCAAAACAGCCCCAAAATTTTCAGAAATTACAAATTGACCCCAAAACCCGCGCGATCAGATTTGCAAAAACAGTCCATGATTTTGAAATTTCCAGATTTCAAAAATTTCAAATTTTCAGCCCTCATAAACCCTAATTTGCGATTTTTAGCCCAAAGAGTCCTGAAGTTTTCAAAAACTATAAAAACGGCACAGATCTAAAAAAGCAGTTTTACCCAATCATAGATCCAGTCATAACAAGTAAGAATCAACTTACAGAACATAATTATCACGTGTTTACATATACATAATTAAACATATACGGTGAAAACACATTATGTTCAGGCTTTTCGTATAATAATGATGGAGTTGGCTCTGATACCACTGTTGGGATAGTGGTTGGGATGCCTCGATTGTCAGAACTAGGGGTGGGCGCGGGTAGGGTATTTCGGGTATTGGGTATTTCGGGTCGGGTACCCGACTTGGCAGGTAGTGAATTTTCATACCCGAAACCCTACCCGATTTGGCGGGTACCCGAAGTTCGGGTACCCGAAATTTTCGGGTATTTCGGGTATTGGGTATTGGGTACCCAAAATTTCACACTTTTTTTTTCCAAGAGTTTTTTTTCAACATATATGTACGTAAAATTGTAAATTAATGAATTCAAACAATAATTGTACACAATAACTTCAAATCAAAACAATATAAATGTCTAATTGATTGAGTAGTATGAACACTAAAATTAATTTTCAGATTTGGGAGTTCAATTGTTCAAATGTCGACTGCTGTTGTGAGACTTTGAGAGTGTGAAACTGTGTGTGAATTGGGGAGAGGTCGTCAAAGGAGTTAGAAGAGACTTAGGTCTTAGAGTTAGGCAGTTTAGATATTTTTTTTCCTTTTTGGGCTGTCCACTACTTAATTGGGCCAAAAAAAAATTTTTTTTAAAATACCCGAACGGGTACCCGAATACCCGTTCGGGTATGAAATTAATACCCAATACCCAACCCGAAAATATATTTCGGGTACGGGTACCCGAACCCGAATGTCAAAATACCCATTTTTTTGTCCCAATTGGGAAATACCCAAACGGGTCGGGACGGGTCCCAAAATACCCGACCCAAACGCCCACCCCTAGTCAGAACAACGACAGTGCGGAATTTAAAATTTTTCGAAGCACCCAAGGTCCCATATTAATTCTCCATATTAATTATACGTAAGCAAGAACAAAAACACACATAGAAATTGAACAAGGGTGTTTATGCGATATACCTCACCACAGGCAAGGTGGTGGCAACCTTCAGTTCTGATTCTGAATCTGGATCTGGATCTAGTTCACAGAAGTGATCCAAGCGTCTCACCTCCAAAGATAGTCCACACCAACTGGATTCTGGTAACACCTTCTAGTCGTAGGCTCAGAACTGGATCTAGAAGATTTGTTATTGCAGGATTATGTAGATCTACTTGACAGGTCAAGATCTGACATGGTGGAACGAGGGAGGAAGTGCGGCGGCGGTATAGCAGCTCACGGCTACAAGGAGGCGGCGGCTATTTGGTGGCGTCGCTAGGGTTGGGGCGGCGGCTACTAAGTGCAAGAGAGGCTAGGGTTTTGTGCTTAGGTCTCTACTTTCTGAGCTCTGGTAGAACTCTATTTATAAGCCTCTACTTGACCTAGGTTTGCAAGACTCCTTATGGGCTTTTAATTAAAGGCCCATGTCTTGCAAGTCTTTCATTTAATTAATCACTTAATTAAATGTCCAATCCAATTAAATCATTATTTCTTTTATATAATTAATTAGCAACTTAATTAAGTATTTAATTAATTAAGCCAGCCAATTAATTAATCTCCCACTTGAATTAAATACTTTAATTCATTTAATTGATTTAATTACCTTTAAATCAATTAATTCCTTCAGTATCCTTTATAACAGTCACCGTCCAATTGTATTGTGTGTGACCCTCTGGGTTCACCATCAATTGGCAGCAGGCCCACGAATTCTTCGTGATTTAATTTATGAACAATAAATTGCTCCGGTCAATTAAACAACCTTTAATTGACCACTCCTAGAATCAAATCCTCTATTAACTCAGGAGTACCCACACTTCATGGTCGATGTCTAGCCACAAGCCCATGAAGCCCAACTTCAGGTGAATTGATACTTGTGAACCTCGTCTCATATAATTACCATGTACATACGGTCCTTCTATCGACTAATATTCCCGATCAAGACTTAGGGTGTGTGAATTGATCGGCACCTCTAAATTTGTCTCGATAACTATACTTTCTAATTCAGGATAATATTCCAGTGTGACTCCTAAATTTGGAAACCCCTTTCCAAATCCGTCACCGACCGTGGCCACGGGTTTCTCGGATATATTATCTAAGAATCGTATAGGAAATTCTCTCACCCATTACAGTGAGTCAATAGATTCCATATTGGTACTAACCATTCGCGTACATGTCCATACGCACCCAACCTAGGCATGTTATGACCAAGCTACGTGGCCTATACCTAGATCTAAGTACGCACTTTCATGCACCGAATTCGCCCTAGCACCTCAAGTCAAAGGACTAAATCGTACACTATTATAATCCTTGAGAAACATCCCATCACCGATATGCGACATGCGCTTCCACAATGGGTTTCTCTGTTCGGGTCGTTCGATGCGTTCAATCCTCCATTGAACCACCTACTCATATGCACTGGCCTCAAATGCCTTGCTCATGAAACGCTACAAATTCACTCCATGTGAATCATGCATATTCGTACAAGTCTTGGCGATTCCTAGATACCCCGTCTCGTTTCGGAATCTATGACTTGGAACAGTTTTAAGATTACGACCTTTGAGTCTGTTTCATGATTGCACTCAGTACTGAAGTGAATCGTCCCATAGTCAAATGTAATCTAAGGATTTCAACCTATCGCTTAAATGTATTCGCGAGAGATGAAGTTGGCCATTGTTTATCCTTATACTCGTATAAATAAACGTGCATACTAACTCATTTATACTAAAGAAAGATAATGATAGTTCCAGTACAAGCTAAATGTATTGGCTTGCAGGGCACTATTCCATCAATCTCCCACTTGCCCTAAAGCCAATCACAAACGTTTCTAGGACCCATCTTTTTAAAGATGTTCTTCGAACTCATTTCATGATATAGCCTCTTTTAGTGGATCCGCTAAGTTGTCTTCTGAGTCGACGCGATCCATTACGCGCGTTAACTCTACCAATGATTTTTCTAATCAAATGGTACCTTTCTTTCAATTGTGTTTAGATTTCTAGTAAGATCTCGAATGCTTTGCTTTAGCAATAGCTCCAATGTTATCATGGAAGATAATCATGAGCTTCGCAATGCTAGGCACTACATCCAACCATAGGATGAAGTTTTATATCCAAACACTTTCTTAAGCTGCATTTAATGCTGCAATATATCTTGCTTCAGTGGTTTGGATGGTTACGGTGATTTGCTTGGAACCCTTTCAAATTCACCGTTACCCCATTGAGGCAACATATGTATCCAAAAATGGATATATTTAATTCATCCACATCAGACTGAAAATTCGAATCAGTGAATCCTTCGAATTTTAATTCTCCACTACCACCATAGACCAAAAACAAGTCCTTAGTCTTTGTCAAGAGCTTAAGGATATCTTTTACGGTGGTCCAGTACTTCTTCACTGGAGTTTGACTAGCAACTGCTCGCAATACTTGAGCAAGTTCTACGTCTGGTCTAGTACATAGTAAAGCATGCCACATGCAACCTTTTGTTTGAAACATAAGGTATTTGAGACATTCTCCTTTATTCTCATTTGATGTAGGGCACATCGATTTTGGAATAAGGGATACAGTGTCTTACTGGAAGCAATCCTTTCTTGGATTTTTCATACTGAATATTTCCAGTATTGATTCTATGTAATTAGATTTAGAGAGTGTCGGCATCTCTTTCCGATCTATTCTATAGATATGTATCCCAATAGGCAAGATGCTTCTCCTAAATCTTTCATGGAGAATTGCATGGACAACCATGCTTTCGTCTGTGCTTACATTCTGATATCATACCAGATATTCAGAACATTATCGACATATAAAATATGAGCTTCATCGCGCTCCCACTAATCCTTTTGTACACTCATGGTTCATACTCGTTTTGATGAAGTCAAATGTCTTGACTATCTCACCAGAACAAATGTGAATCTAAATGGATTCAAACATTGCTAATGGAGAAAAGGTTTCATCAAAGTCTGTTCCAGAACATTGTGAATAGCCTTTTTACCACTAGTCAATTCTTAGAGGTAACACCTCTTCATTCATTCCAAGTTTGAAGATCCATTTATAACTTATAACCAACTTATAGGGATAAATCCCTAGGGTGGATCAATCAAGGTTATACCTTGTTGGAATGGATGGGATCCATTTTGGTTTGCATGGCTTCGAGCCACGCATCCGAGTCTATGTCTGACATCGTTTCTTGATAGGTCTTTGGATTACTTTCCACATTCTCGTTTTCGTGAATGAAACCAAATCGCTTTGGCTCCTTACGAATTCGATCAGACCTTCGAAGAGTAGGTGTACTAGTAGGTTTAGTAAATTCTGGATTAACTCCCACTGTTTGCGGGGATGGGTCCAAATCTTGGACTTCATCAAGTTCCATGACTTTTCCATTTCCTTTGACGAGAGATTCATCAACAGAGGAACGGGTATCTAGAAGAAACGATTGTTTCTCATTGTCGTGGAACAGGTATCCAATGGATTTCGTTGGATACCCCACAATTATATACAAATTGGATCTGCTAGCCAATTTATCTCCTTTCTTGTTTCTACCATCGCCAGGAGATCTCCATGCTCAGAGGTAAGAGCACAGAGGTATTTTACCATACCTTTCTTGGTAAAGCTTTGTAGGCACGAACTTTTGAAGGTACTTTGCTCAGTATCTTCGATGCAGTCAGGAGGACCAACTCCTAGAATGCATAAGGAAGCTTAACAAAACTCAATATGGATCGAACAATGCTTAACAATGTTAGATTCCATCTCTTTAGACATATCAATAAGTTGAGGTGTCTTAGGAGGAGTTTGTTGTATGAGAATCTCATTCTCATTAAGATAATTGAGGAATCCTTGACAAGTATTTGCTATCTCGATTAGATCGAATAATACTATGTCTTTGTTGATTCTCTACTTCGTATTGAAATACCTTTCTTGGTTTTTCGGATTTGTATCTCACTAGAATCATTTTTCACTAACGACCAAGGTCTTTAGCAAAAAGTACGAAGTATGAGTAATCTCCTCTCACAGTAACCTTTAGTGATCCATATTCATGGATTTAAATCCAGATTTTGTTTTGTTCGCTCTGGATTCCCTGTGTCGGGAGATCTGGTCATATCTCTTTTGAGACATGATTCGCAGGTTGGAAGTTCATCTAAGTTCTATTTTTCAAGAAGCTTAGGCGAAACCAACTTTTCAATCCTACTCTTGGAGATGTGTCCAAGTCTAGCGTACCAAAGTTATGGATTATTATCTTTGTATTAATTGAATTTTCACACATTAATTCAATAAGATTGAGTTAATGGTTCAATTCAATTAATTTACTTCCTTTCAATTAACTTCTTTAATTGCTTCCTTTTTCCTTTTCAATTAACCCTTTAATTGAAACGTTGCTTAATTAATTAGATCATCTAATCAATTAAACATATCAGTGCCTTTCTTAGATCTAGTGGGATAATTCGAATTTTAGGCTACTTGCGTTCTTTTGACTACCTTTATGGTCGAATTTAGAAGAGAATAAATTCTTCTTCATTTTACTCTTCTTTGACTTCGCAGTCCATGAAGTGTAAACGATCATGACAGGTTTATCCTATTTGCCTTTAACCAATACTTTGGTTGATTCATGAAATGTGATCAACTTATCAAATAAGATCAGTGTATTTCAAGAGTCATTTGAATGAGCGGGAGGAGAATTTAGGAGGAAGTTAATGTTAAGATCGATCACTTGCAGGCCTACGTTTAATTGATCCAGTTTTCAACTAGATTGATAAAACAAAGACAGTGATCTTTGACACTAGTTCCTTCATTGATTCTCGAGTTTTGAAACAATTCCTTAGAAGTCTCGAATCATATCGATTCAAAACTACTCCTCAAAACAAGCCTTTTGAGGTGGAGGTTTGTTTCAGAAGACTGGTCCTCAAAACGGGCCTTTTGAGGTGGAAGCTTCAGACATGCTCATCATGTTGCTTCCATAGCTCGTTCAATCTTGATGCTTATTTGAGGAAACGATCATTAAGATTCCCATACTTCATAGGTGATTCGTTTCACTTTTGAGATTCATCTTTATAGGAGAAAACGATCATTAATATTCCCATATTCTACGGGTGATTCGTTTCTCCTTTTGACTTATCTCAGAAGCGCATAAGGCATAGGCTCGTCGTTTAAGAACATCATTCCCACTTCTGGAATTTAAGACAATTCTCAAGTTTTGCCTAGTCGATATTTTGATCCAGTTATTTTATTAGTCGAGGATAAATAGTAAAATGGATAATTACAGATATCTCAGTATCCTAAAGAGAAGACAAAGATTCAGTGGACTAGTTAATGAATAATACTTATAATCTACGAAGGTTGGACTCTCTATCGTAGAAGTTCTCCCACTATTTTATCGAAACAATTACCCCTTCAATTGTTCGGGAAATTCTATTTCCTAGTAGGTCTTGACGTCCCAGCGGCAATTAATTGCACCCACGACTCGTGGTCATACAACCAATTCCCCAGGTAGGCATACTTATTGCCAATTGTGTCACTCCACAACCTTCAAGCTATTTTGCCTCGGTTTTCGCACTTATCTAGCACTGCTACATCATAAGTGTTACTAATCGTAAAGTCTAACCCATCAATCATGATGAGCAACGGGCCCGGTCGTGAGTTCTCCGTAACTAGTTATCGGTCGATCCTCACATCCCGACCAGTCCTCACCCTTGTCGTGTTTAGTTAAAAACAGGAGTCAAGGAATTTCGCGTATTGTCCCTTTCTTCAACTCGGGTGTCAGACTCTGGATCACCTCTATCGATAAGTAGACAACATACGCTAGTCCCTATTGATGGAAGGCTTGGATTTATATAAATACTTCATTTTATTTTAATCCAATATGACTTAATATTTAATTCGAGAGGGGATTTACTGGTTTGAAAGTTATGTTAACTCTCCTCGAGATCTCACCGTTTCAGTTATGCTTTATCTTTTATTACGATCTAGATTCTAGCGCGCATCTCATACAAGCTAAATATAAATCGACTAATAAATAAAAGACATACAAGCCTAGCATGCATACTACCACAATATGTTTTCGATCGGGAGCCTCCTATGTGGGTCATCATTGAGCCAATGATGTTGGCCCTATTGGTCAATCTAAAGGGTTTGCAAACAGGCCTATGCTATTACACAATGTACCACGCATACATGGCCTTCATATCTTCTTGGGCTCCCACCTTGCTTGTAAATGGGCCTCCATCCTAATCTAGGAAAGCAGTAAAAGCCCTATTCTATTACAAAGGCTCAAAGTGGCCCAAAAATATAATAGGCTCGCAGGCCCAATAAAAAACCAAACAATAAATTAAACCAATCACATCTAACCTAAGGTCAAGGCTCGGCTCGATCGAAAACCACGTAAACAGTTCACGTAGAGCAAGAAACATGTAAACAATCTTTACTTCCTTCTAACTTAATTTTAAAACTACCTTTTAAAACTAACTTCCTATGATTCTTACCTTTTAGTCACTACTAATTATGACAAAATGAATATTCGGGTAAACAAATATAGATTTTCTGCTCAAATTCAGATTCTGTTTTTCAACTTTTGAAAATTGCATTTTCGCCCCTCAACTTTTGAAAATTGCACTTTGACCCCAAAACTTTTAAAAAGTTACAAAAACACCCCTGGGCAGATTTGGGCAGCTACCAGAAAATAATATTTTGAATTCTGAAAATTTTTCGATTTTTCAAATTGACCCCTCAAGTTTTGGTAATTGCAAAACAGCCCCAAAATTTTCAGAAATTACAAATTGACCCCAAAACCCGCGCGATCAGATTTGCAAAAACAGTCCATGATTTTGAAATTTCCAGATTTCAAAAATTTCAAATTTTCAGCCCTCATAAACCCTAATTTGCGATTTTTAGCCCAAAGAGTCCTGAAGTTTTCAAAAACTATAAAAACGGCACAGATCTAAAAAAGCAGTTTTACCCAATCATAGATCCAGTCATAACAAGTAAGAATCAACTTACAGAACATAATTATCACGTGTTTACATATACATAATTAAACATATACGGTGAAAACACATTATGTTCAGGCTTTTCGTATAATAATGATGGAGTTGGCTCTGATACCACTGTTGGGATAGTGGTTGGGATGCCTCGATTGTCAGAACTAGGGGTGGGCGCGGGTAGGGTATTTCGGGTATTGGGTATTTCGGGTCGGGTACCCGACTTGGCAGGTAGTGAATTTTCATACCCGAAACCCTACCCGATTTGGCGGGTACCCGAAGTTCGGGTACCCGAAATTTTCGGGTATTTCGGGTATTGGGTATTGGGTACCCAAAATTTCACACTTTTTTTTTCCAAGAGTTTTTTTTCAACATATATGTACGTAAAATTGTAAATTAATGAATTCAAACAATAATTGTACACAATAACTTCAAAACAAAACAATATAAATGTCTAATTGATTGAGTAGTATGAACACTAAAATTAATTTTCAGATTTGGGAGTTCAATTGTTCAAATGTCGACTGCTGTTGTGAGACTTTGAGAGTGTGAAACTGTGTGTGAATTGGGGAGAGGTCGTCAAAGGAGTTAGAAGAGACTTAGGTCTTAGAGTTAGGCAGTTTAGATATTTTTTTTCCTTTTTGGGCTGTCCACTACTTAATTGGGCCAAAAAAAAATTTTTTTTAAAATACCCGAACGGGTACCCGAATACCCGTTCGGGTATGAAATTAATACCCAATACCCAACCCGAAAATATATTTCGGGTACGGGTACCCGAACCCGAATGTCAAAATACCCGTTTTTTTGTCCCAATTGGGAAATACCCAAACGGGTCGGGACGGGTCCCAAAATACCCGACCCAAACGCCCACCCCTAGTCAGAACAACGACAGTGCGGAATTTAAAATTTTTCGAAGCACCCAAGGTCCCATATTAATTCTCCATATTAATTATACGTAAGCAAGAACAAAAACACACATAGAAATTGAACAAGGGTGTTTATGCGATATACCTCACCACAGGCAAGGTGGTGGCAACCTTCAGTTCTGATTCTGAATCTGGATCTGGATCTAGTTCACAGAAGTGATCCAAGCGTCTCACCTCCAAAGATAGTCCACACCAACTGGATTCTGGTAACACCTTCTAGTCGTAGGCTCAGAACTGGATCTAGAAGATTTGTTATTGCAGGATTATGTAGATCTACTTGACAGGTCAAGATCTGACATGGTGGAACGAGGGAGGAAGTGCGGCGGCGGTATAGCAGCTCACGGCTACAAGGAGGCGGCGGCTATTTGGTGGCGTCGCTAGGGTTGGGGCGGCGGCTACTAAGTGCAAGAGAGGCTAGGGTTTTGTGCTTAGGTCTCTACTTTCTGAGCTCTGGTAGAACTCTATTTATAAGCCTCTACTTGACCTAGGTTTGCAAGACTCCTTATGGGCTTTTAATTAAAGGCCCATGTCTTGCAAGCCTTTCATTTAATTAATCACTTAATTAAATGCCCAATCCAATTAAATCATTATTTCTTTTATATAATTAATTAGCAACTTAATTAAGTATTTAATTAATTAAGCCAGCCAATTAATTAATCTCCCACTTGAATTAAATACTTTAATTCATTTAATTGATTTAATTACCTTTAAATCAATTAATTCCTTCAGTATCCTTTATAACAGTCACCGTCCAATTGTATTGTGTGTGACCCTCTGGGTTCACCATCAATTGGCAGCAGGCCCACGAATTCTTCGTGATTTAATTTATGAACAATAAATTGCTCCGGTCAATTAAACAACCATTAATTGACCACTCCTAGAATCAAATCCTCTATTAACTCAGGAGTACCCACACTTCATGGTCGATGTCTAGCCACAAGCCCATGAAGCCCAACTTCAGGTGAATTGATACTTGTGAACCTCGTCTCATATAATTACCATGTACATACGGTCCTTCTATCGACTAATATTCCCGATCAAGACTTAGGGTGTGTGAATTGATCGGCACCTCTAAATTTGTCTCGATAACTATACTTTCTAATTCAGGATAATATTCCAGTGTGACTCCTAAATTTGGAAACCCCTTTCCAAATCCGTCACCGACCGTGGCCACGGGTTTCTCGGATATATTATCTAAGAATCGTATAGGAAATTCTCTCACCCATTACAGTGAGTCAATAGATTCCATATTGGTACTAACCATTCGCGTACATGTCCATACGCACCCAACCTAGGCATGTTATGACCAAGCTACGTGGCCTATACCTAGATCTAGGTACGCACTTTTATGCACCGAATTCGCCCTAGCACCTCAAGTCAAAGGACTAAATCGTACACTATTATAATCCTTGAGAAACATCCCATCACCGATATGCGACATGCGCTTCCACAATGGGTTTCTCTGTTCGGGTCGTTCGATGCGTTCAATCCTCCATTGAACCACCTACTCATATGCACTGGCCTCAAATGCCTTGCTCATGAAACGCTACAAATTCACTCCATGTGAATCATGCATACTCGTACAAGTCTTGGCGATTCCTACGATACCCCGTCTCGTTTCGGAATCTATGACTTGGAACAATTTTAAGATTACGACCTTTGAGACTGTTTCATGATTGCACTCAGTACTGAAGTAAATCGTCCCATAGTCAAATGTAATCTAAGGATTTCAACCAATCGCTTAAATGTATTCGCGAGAGATGAAGTTGGCCATTGTTTATCCTTATACTCGTATAAATAAACGTGCGTACTAACTCATTTATACTAAAGAAAGATAATGATAGTTCCAGTACAAGCTAAATGTATTGGCTTGCAGGGCACTATTCCATCAGTAATTGTGGAAAGTGGCAAATTTTTTGTGTAACATGGTGTCATAACTTGCATTTTGTGAGTAAAAACAGGCTTCCATTTTTTAATAGTATAGATATATGCATATTCTTCTGATTTAATATTAAAGAAAAACATTTTAATTTATACATTGAAGAAATTTTATTTTTCAATAATGACACCAAAAGCATTTCTTTTCATCAATAATAGTTTAAAAGAAAAAAATATTATCCCATAAATTTAAAGTAAATGTACAATAATATAAATGGGCCGACTCCAAAGTAGTCCATAGTGCACCTTCGATCTACTTCACTCACGACCCATATTACATGAGTATAATTTCCTCCCGATTTGAATAGGAATACGAACTTGAAATTGGAAAATATGAGCTTTGTTTTTTACTCGGCCCACTTAAGTTATGATGCTATTTCTCGTATGTAACAATTTTGGAAAAAACAGTTTTATGTTTAAATATGTTGATTTCTACTCTAAAGTCCACTTATATAGTTGCTATTTATCAATAAACAAAAATATAAATTAAAATAAAATAAAATGCCTTTAATTTTACTCTTTTTTTTCCCTATAATTCCCGGATGCGAGCATGATACCGAAACTCTGATTTTGGTATGCTATACTCTAAGGATTTGGATACACCGATACAAAATAAAGATCCTCCGATACTTAAATCAATAAAGTGTTGCTGAAACTTAAGAGAAATTTACAAGAAAGAATATGTGGTGTATGTAACTGTACATTAGGGTTTAACAGATCAATTTTGAGAGTACTTATACCTCTGAAATGAGATCACGTAAATTATTAGAATCCCGCAGTTGAGAGAATTATGACTTGCATTCATGAGAGTTTTCATGATTAATCTCTCACATTCTCTAGAAGAGGGAATTGTTGATCTGGGAGATCCTTTCCCAAATAGAGGATTGCACAGTGGTGGACCCGCTATAAGAGTTTTATTTAGTGTTTTTAAAATTGGATCGGTCATTGAACCGCAAGCTCTACTGGTTATTGGTTCAATCGATTAGATCGGGTTGACCATTGGTTCGATCGGTATAACCGGTGTGATTTTATTATTATGTAATATTTATATATATATTTTTAGATTATCTAATATTACTTCGACCATTGCTTTGCATAATTTCATACACAAAATAATATTACTCACAATGATGAGAAAATGATTATATACTTCTTTATGTAAAAAAATTATTGTTAAAACACTAAAATAATGAATGTTATTCCAATTAAAATATATAAATATAATCCTATTAAATGTTAAACAAGAGTTCAAATAAATAATAATAACAAAAAATCTCTAAATTTAAAAAAAAAATTAAGTGAACCACTGGTTCACTGGTTTTATCGATCGATTTTATCGGTTCAAACTGGTTAATTTAAGGACTGATTTTTAGGAATAAACCGGATCAGATTGAGGATCGGTTAGCAGTTGAACTGGACCAACCGACCGATCCGATCTGATTTTAAAAACACTGGTTTTACCTTGCTTAGTGGGGCCTGGTCTCGTTAATTGAGATAAGTGTTTGTTCACTTGTTCATTTTACTTTACAGTTTTTAATATTAAATTCACTCATAGAACCAAGTTGCAAACCGGGTCATTTTTTTTTTTTTTTTTTTTGATAAATGATAACAAAGAAAATTACAACAAATCCTCCAAAAGTAAGGGAACTAAGGTCGTATGAGCCTTAACTAAAATATCCAGATAAACCGTCTTCTTGTGTCCCTTTTTGTTAGTGCATTCGCACATTCATTTTCACCACATTTTATACGAGAGATCCAACACTTCCGAGACTATGAATTAAGAACTCTACCATCATGTATAATGCCCAGGGGATGATGAATCCTGTATCTTAATCCTATATCGCTCCTTTTTTTTTGTGTCTGGGTGTTAATTTATAACTCCTCTTTCCTCGAGTTCTACAAATGCTTACTTTAATTTTTCTTTACATTTGATAAACTAACCCAAAAATTAGAAGAGTAAAATATATTTTTTTGTACATGCTAAATGAGCTAGGTTTCACATAGGTTGATATAAATTTGAAGCTAGGTACTTGTTGCCTTTACCGCTTTACGAGAGGAGTCTATCACTAATTAATATGTCTCTCAATAAAAAAAAATCTCTAATTACAACTCTCAATTAGGATTGTTTGCAAAAGTTTTTTACAAGTGCTTTTTAGTTTTGACTTATAAAAAAAATTAATTATGGATGTTTGGTACTAATCCGATAATTTCTTTTTATCAGAGTTCTAAAATTTTCCTAAAAAATGTTCTAAAATTAAATTTATTATCCATTTTATATTTAAAAATTAATCAAATAACTCTGACCAGATTCACAAAAAGATTGCTAGAATTCACCATTAATTGAGTTAAGTCAAGTTACATGATTTGGGTCTAACTCAACCTCAAAATCTAGCTTGCAATGTGAGGGTTGTCCAAGACTTTATAAGGTGAATTTAACTATGATTTTCAATCCATGTCGGGCATTTAGTCTCACTAATCTCCATTCACGTGTAGACGAGCTGAATGTGTGAGAAAAGCAAGCCCAACGTGTGATATATTAATGTCTAATATTTGCGAATTATTGACTTGTGGGTAAACGTCCAACAAGCGGATTTATCCAGACCGTGTGGGTAAATTATAAATATCACCATGCGCGCAAGGAAGAGACCATCACAGAAGGATGTGACTCACTTCAACCTGGGGCTCTGATATTATGTTAGCTTCTGAGGTTGAATTAGACTAAAAATATAAAAGTGGACTTAGGACAATCCATATGATAATTTTCTTACAAAGATTAAAACAAAATTATCAAAACTAAAAACACTCGGATAACTCAAACGAATCTAAAAACAGTTCCTCCAAATTTTTGTTAATAAGGAAGATAAAACCCGCTTAAAAATCACGTAAAATTCTAGCCTTTACCTTGATCTGTTTAGGAAATTCGCTTAAAAATCACGGAAAATTCTTATCTTGACTTGGTTTAGAAAAAAATCCTAAATTTCATGGTTAAAAATTATACCACATCATTTATTTCATCATGTAAAAAATAATATGGTAATTTGTGATATTATTCCTAAATATAAGGTTTATGAATTTTTTATTATTTTTATATTCCCTTCATTCTTAAATACATGTCGTTTTAGAATACCAAGAGAGATTTAAATTATTTTTTAATATTTTTACCCTTTCTTATTAATGACAATATGAGAAGTTGTTTTTCTTTTTTCCAAGTGTAGTTTTGTACTATGAAATTTTTATTCTCCTAAAATGATTTCATTAATTTTTGTGCAATAATCTTAAACGACATGTAATTAAGAACGAAGAAAGTATTCCCTCCGTTTCAAATTAATTGGCACATTCCTTGTTTTCAACCAGATTAAAAAAACCTCATAATGAATCATTTTTTATGATAAAATGTCAAAATACCCTCTTTAATGATTGCTATCAATTTTGCCACGAACTACTTCATAGATTCATCTTTTTCATTGCCGACCCTTGAGCTTCCCAAAAGAATGACAAAACTTAAAAAAATTGCACTGAAAATCAAACGTGCCAATTAATTTATAAATTTGACAAATGTACCAATTAATTTGAAACTGAGGGAGTAATTTTTTTCTAGAAATCAAAACAATGTTCCCCGAATGGTGAGAAAATAATACTCCCTCTGTTTCATATTAAGTGACACATTTGCTAATTTTTTTTTTTTTTTTTTATCAAATTAATTGCAATGTTGGATTTCAAATCATTTTTTTTCCAATTTTGATTTCAAATTTTTTTGTTTCAAATTAATTGACATGTTTAGGTTCTCACATTTAAATTGGAAAACTCAATGATCACCATTCACTTATAAAAAATAAAAAAATAGTAATCATTATAAAGGGTATCTGAGACATTTTATCATAAAAAAATTACTCCATTCGTTTCATTTTAATTGACACATTCTTACTTTTCATATTCATATAGATTAAGAAATCTCATAATTACATTTTTTTTATGGTAATATGTCTTAAGTACCTTTTATAATGATGATTACTTTTTAATTTTTTTATTAGTTTGACCATTGAGTTTTCCAACTCCAATGAGAGAAATGAGCAAAATTGAAAAGAAATACTTTAAAAATCTAAACATGTCAATTAAATTGAAACAAAAACTTTTAATAAATGTGTCGAATAATATGAAATGGATAGAATATATAATAATGATGTTTCTTGTGTAAAAAAAGAAAAGAAAATGTAACAATTACTAATATGAAACGGGGGAGTAACCGAGAGGGGAAGTATGATATGATAATTGTTGGCATGGAGTCCAAGTGGACGACTACTTCTCACGGGAAAAGTGAGGTTCACGTAAGAGAGAATTTCACTTTCGATACCATAACTCAACCTACTTTAGGGATTTGATACCACAATTTTTTCTCCCGACACATTTGATACCATAACTCAAATCAACTCGACACATTTGATACTTCCGTCAAATTGGAAACGGAATTGTCACGTGATTGTCACGTGGCCGTTAAAACTTTGCACATTTGATACCATAACTTATGTTGACTGATAATTTTACCCCATAACATTTCAGGTTACCAAAAAAGCCCCACATCTCCAAATTTAGTGACGATTTTAGTCCATATTGTTGCAAAATTTCCAAATTGACTAGAATAAGACCACGTGCTGACCAATTTAGAACTTTACACATTTGATACCATTACTTATGTTGACTGATAATTTTACCCCATAATATTTCAAGTTACCAAAAAAGCCCCACATCTCCAAATTTAGTGACGATTTTAGTCCACATTGTTGCCAAATTTCCAAATTGACTCGAATAAGACCACGTGCTGATCAATTTAGAAAATTTTACTTATTTTATTTAAATAATTAATTTAATTTATAAACAATATTAATAAATTAAATAATACATTAACATAAATATCACCAAAATTAAGAAAATATATTCTTTTTAAATATAAAATTTATACAATAGAATTAATATATTTAATATTTATTAAAATAATAAATTATATAATTTAAAACTATTTAATATTTATTAAAATATTAAATAATAAATAATTTTAATTTAAAAAAAAAAATCCCCACCCCACCCACCACCTCCCCACCCTTCCCCCTACCCCCGATTCCCAGGCCGCGTCTGTCCCAGGCCACCGCCGGCCTGGGTTCTTCGATGCCCGGCCACTGCCAGCTTGGGATCTTCGGTCCCAGGCCGGCGGTGGCCTGGGACAGAAGACCCAGGCCGCCGGCGGCCTGGGAATCTGGTGGTAGGGGGAGGGGTGGGTTGGGTTGGGTGGGTGGGTAGGGATTTTTTTATTAAATTATAATTATTTATTATTTATTATTTATTATTTTAATAAATATTAAATAGTTTTTAATTATATTATTTATTATTTTAGTAAATATTAAATAGATCAATTCTATTATATAAATTTTATTTTTAAAAAGAATATGTTTTCTTAATTTTGATGATAGTTAAGTTAATGTATTATTTAATTTATTGATATTGTTTATAAATTAAATTAGTTATTTAAATAAAATAAGTAAAATTTTCTAAATTGGTCAGCACGTGGTCTTATTCGAGTCAATTTGAAAATTCGGCAACAATGTGGACTAAAATCGTCACTAAATTTGGAGATGTGGGGCTTTTTTGGTAACCTGAAATGTTATGGGATAAAATTATCAGTCAACATAAGTAATGGTATCAAATGTGTAAAGTTCTAAATTGGTCAGCACGTGGTCTTATTCGAATCAATTTGGAAATTTGGCAACAATGTGGACTAAAATCGGCACTAAATTTGGAGATGTGGGGCTTTTTTGGTAACCTAAAATGTTATGGGGTAAAATTATCAGTCAACATAAGTTATGGTATCAAATGTGCAAAGTTTTAACGGCCACGTGACAATCACGTGACAATTCCGTTTCCAATTTGACGGAAGTATCAAATGTGTCGAGTTGATTGGAGTTATGGTATCAAATATGTCGGGAGAAAAAGTTATGGTATCAAATCCCTAAAGTAGGTTGAGTTATGGTATCAAAAGTGAAATTCTCTCGTTCACGTAATCAGTGCAGTGCAGTGCAGCAGCATTGTACACGATATTATGAAAGCTCACAAAATTATTATTATTATTAGATTCGCTAAACATAAAATATTACAAATTATTAATTAATTAAAAAAATAAAATAAAAAAGTAAGTGCAGTAGGGCCTCATATTCCCTACTATTCCCTACTCCTGAAGATGATCCTCAACATATATACATATCTGACTCAAAATTGGTGCTGTCACTTTCAATTTTCAATTTAATTTTATCTTTTATTTTTTTTCTAATTATTTAGTCATATGCACACAAGGAAAGCAAATAATAAAACCCTAATTAGAATAGTTTTGGTTCGGTTTTGTGGGATTCAATTTTAAAAAGTACTTTGGATGGTTTCGGAAGAAATTTTTAAAATTTCTTGGTTAGATTTTAAATGTTGGGTTTTGTGGTTCTCAAAAATCAAAAAATTGAAACCTGAGTTGAATTGATTTTGAACGTTGTGGTGTGAGTTTAATAGATTTGGCGAAAACTAATTTCGAAGGATTTTGACCCAATTTCGCAAAACTCTCAAGACCGAGCCAAAATTCATCCAAGTAAAGTCTAAGATTATTTGATATCATATCATTATTCCAAGAGCTGAACTTTGTAAGATTAAAAGAGCATCGAATATTTTTTTAACAAAAGTGTATATATGGATATGCAAGGAGCTAGTTAATAGAATCATGTACCAAGTTGCAATCTTCTTTATTCGTAAATCTTGAAATATCGTCGAGCTAGGATTAAGTTCATGCCAATTGATAATTAGGGGTGAATATCGATCCGAGTAACTCGGTACTCGGATCGAACTCGGCTCGGCATAGGCTCGATCGAACTCGTTTGATTCCTTGCCGAGCCGAGCCTGAACAGGAATCTAAACTCGAATAAATTTTCGAGCCGAGCCCGAGCTCATGCTTGTTTGACTGTGGAGCTCGTGAACTTGAAAGGAAAGAAGTTTTGTGCTTAATGAAGCTTTCCTTCTTGGCCAGTCTTCAGATCCTCGAAATTTATGGTTATTTGCCGTAGATCTCGTTTGACTGAGAATTGCCCTTTTGGAGAAACAAGGATAATTTTTGTTCATTTAAGTTGGAAGAGATTCTGCAATGGCTATTTCATATTGGAAGGGATGTAATGGGTCGTGGAGTAATTTTTTACTCCCTCCGTTTCATAATATCTGTCGTTTTGAGAAGTTTTTCTTGTGCCATATTATCTGTCACTTTGTATTTTCAATAAAGCTTTAATTACTTTTTTTCCATTTTTGTCCTTTATGCTTATAATTTTTCTCAAACATTAATTGACTCTTTAACACCTCTTTTTTATCTCCCTTTTCTTAATCATTATCAATTCCAAAACAATTTTCATACTTCCAAAGTCAAGTAAACCACAAAATTGAAGAAGATTTAATATACTCATAAAGATTGGAGATTAATTGACTTCAAATTATTTTATTTATAGGGACAATAAAAAAAACAAAAAGTAACCTGGAAGAAAAGAACATAAAGATTGAAGATTCAATGGTTTTTGAGGAGGAAGTTGATGATAATGAAAACTCAATGCCTGTTCAAGAATCCAAGAATTTTAATTTCAATGTATTGCCGATTGTTCTTCCAAACCAAAATTTGAAAGGGATAATTGAAATTTCAAGTTGGATTGATCAAATAATGAATTCTAGATATAAATTTTGGAGGGAAGAAATAATAAAAGTAATGAGCGATTAACATTGAGATAATTAAGGGACATGGAAATAAATACTTGGAGATAGTGACGAATACAAATGGAAGTAGTTAATGAGATAATTAAGGAATATGGAGTATTTGAGATAGTTAAAGAGAGAGAGTTAGTGGATGGAGTAATTAATTAAAAAGGGTATCTTAGTCTTTTTTATTTTTTTCCCCTAGAATTCAGCCATATTCAATGAATTCCTTAATTTATGTGCATACCCGTGAAAAGACAAATAATATGAAACAGAGGGAGTAATATTTATGGTCATAAATCATAATGACGGGTCTTGGGAAGATAAATTCAACTTTTGTCAGTAAAGTAGCTTTTTTGTCTCCCAATGTTGCATTTCAGAGTAATAGGCTACGGAAGAAACATTATACGAAAGTAGACCCAGAAAAATTTATCAAGCCGAGCCGAGTACTCGTAAACATAAATATTTTGGCTCGAGCCGAGTTCAAACATAAAGTTGTACTAGGCACCCGAGCTCGAGCCGAGCCTGGACGGCTAAGCTTGTTTTTCGAGCAGAGCCTGATCTCTTGCTTGTTTGGTACGTACAAGTTCGTTTTCAGCCCTATTGATAATATATTAATAATTTTTTAAAACTTGGAAATTATAACTAATATATCCATATTTAATGTAGAATGAAAGTTAAAATTAAAATATTAAATATATGCATCATTTTCAAAGGGTCTTCAAAAGGTAAAAGCTATTTTTGCAACTTTTTTGTAAAAAAAATACATTTGGTTACATAATATCTTTTTATAGTTGTCAAATGGTCGGATTCAAATTGGATACACATAATTTTATATATTCATATCCTCTATTAATTATCGGATTAAATATTTTGTTGGTGTCTAACAATCTGTGTACTTAAATATTTCGATCTAACACAAAAAATAGTGAGAAATACTTACTTGTATCGAAACCAAAGATCACTTCAATCTTTACGTAAAAAACAAGGAAATTAGACTGAGGCTTGCCGAAACAAATTTCCTTAAGACAATATTTTCGGGGCTGTCACGGTGCATACAGTTTGATTCCCGATAGTCTCTCAAGATACAACAGTCTGTTGTTCATTATTTGCACAAATAATGAACCCACGGCGATAATATTAAGTGTTTAAATGAATATTGATTAATTACTACTACTAAGTTTGAAAGCAAAAACAAGCTGTATATTGCATTCAGTGTTGAAGTTAACGTGCTATTAGTTCCCACCTTAACTTAAGAAAGTACCAAATTCATGCCCATATAGCAAATTAGAATGAAAAAACAAAATATATGGGCAGAGCAATACAAATCGCAAGAAATTTACCTGAATCCTGATATTCCAACTTAAGTTGTAATTTTCTTAAGTATTGTACATCATAATTCTACTTGCTCATCCATTTTTTGGCACTGCAAATTCTCGTGTCGCATATTGAAACTAAATGTCTCATGGACTGGATATCAATACACTCACAAGGTATCCGGAAATCATCACCTCTTGAGCTAGCTTTCTGAAACAGTCCCAATCCTTACATTTGGTCCCTTAAGTCTAGCACAATTGACTTTAGATTTTTGCAATCATGCTTGGGTTAGAACTGTTTCATCTTGAGATCCATTAATAATTGGAACTGCTTATAATGGCCGGAACAAACATAAAACACACAATTACTTAGATACAAAATATACAATCACAACACTAAAATCAATATAAACTTGCAGAATTTCATACCTCTTAATACATCTTTGTAAAGGATAATTAAGATGAATTCTATAATGCCTCAAAAACCCAATCAGCAACTGTATTGCTCCTCATATATTTGCTTGCACATTTTTAAAATCAGATTATCTGATCATCACATTCATCTTCAATATATATATATATATATATATATATATATATATATATATATATATATATATATATATATATATATATATATCCTGCAATTGTTATAACAACAAAAATTAAGGATCATATAGTAAAAACTTTCAAGCATATAAGGATCATATAGTAAAAACTTTCAAGCATATAATCGATACATAGCATACAGAATTATCTTAGAGAAATATATTATTTTGAAATATAGTATCTGCTAACAGCATAATATCTACGTAGTAAAAAAGCAGAAAATTCTTAAAAATAATATAAACAATAAAATCCACTCATACAAGATAACCATCAAAACAACTTCATTCGCACATTCTCGGATATAAAAAATGGCGGAAACCAGATTGTAATTTTAACACAGTTGCTATCGGTGGCGGAGCCAGAAATTTTTTTCACCGGGGTCCTTAAAAATTAATGAGTATTATTTAAAATTTGAAAAAAAAAAAACACAACAACAAAAATAAAAATATGACCAAACTAATTCAAACTCAAAATAAATTAAATGGAATGATAACCTTTTTCTTTTTTACAAATATCCACGTCGATTGTCATAGACTGAAATAATTGCATGATTGAAACATCTGTAACAATATCAAATACATCTCTATATAAGTAATCATAGAGTCATTTAACCATTCATTTCTCATCAGATTCCTCAATCGATTTTTTATATACTTCATAGTTCATAGTAGACAACGCCCTCTCCACATAAGTTGTTGCAACTGGCAAAATCATTGTCAATTTTAGAAGTAAAACTACTTGATGATACACAATGTTCCTCTTTGTTTCAACTAATTTTCTAATGACATCACCAATTCCTTTTAATTTTAAGAACTCTTCATCTGACCTCATGTCAACAATGAAGTGTTATAGTATGATTCAAATTACAAAATTAAAAATAAAAATAGAATTTGAGTTAATGTCCATTTTATAAATCTTAAATTTGTCAAACTCTAATAAACATTGGACCCCTTTATTTAGAAATTTAATTTTGATTGGGGGTCCACTAAAAGAAAATCATAAATTATGTTAAAGTATAATATAAAAATAATAAAACATCAATATACCATATAGGATAAATATATATACATGACTTATGAGTAAAATTTGAGGGGGGGTCCATGCACCCCCTCTCTATAATGTGGCTCCGCCAATGGTTGTTATTATCAATCTCACAACATCAAGAACCTGAAGCAACAAATCATATGTAAGTTTTTTAACACGGCCACAGCTCATTACTAATATCATGAATACTGAAAAAATTAAAGCATGAAAATCTCCAATACAAATCAGTATACGAATGTAGTCTCATCAAGAGCAGAACAAAAGAACAGACTACGCACAATTAGTTACAATATACAGGAGAAAAACATGTCATTCAATTTTATATGAGCTGGTGTCTGATTAAGACATTCATCATCTGATCATTTCAAGATCAGAAGAATCTTTTACAACTCTGATATTCTTTTATCACTGGTTTAAACCTTACGAGAAAATCTCAACAACGTGAGGCTCTGACACGCAGTGACTAAAAAGATAATAAAAAGGATAAGCCTGAGGACTATATTGCAACCAGGAAATTAACATAAGGAAAAGGAGAATTCAGTGAATAAAAAATAACAAAAATGTTGCGACAGAAATATGCAAATAAAGGTGGTCTATTGCCGTGTCTGCCAAGCACCATTTATCATTAATTTATATAAATTTGCATAACTCATGGCTGGAAAAGTGAAACCATGCCTGAGAATTGACATACAGCAATTACATTAAAGTACCACTCTCTACCAAAGTATCGATTAAAGATAACATCATTATAACAAAAGATGGCATGTTCGGGTTAGAAATAAGATGAGAGAAAATGCAACTACTCATACAGTTCGTTTTAGAAATACGAAATCAAAAAGCCAACTTCATAACGTAGTTCGTCTCCTATCTCCAAAGCATACGGAGAAATAGAATGGATGCTAAACGACCTTAATGTGGGTTTACAGAATATTAGAATGTCTTATGTTTCCGGCTCATAATCAACCCTAGCGTAGTCAAATTCCCAAACAAAATGGCTAAAACCTCAAGGTACGCAATTTTTTTCTTCATTTATTAGAGAACAAGGAATGCAAGTCTGATATGAAGTACATTATCAGATGACAATACAGGGTTTTATTCACAAACAGTCTCAACGTTCCAAATACGTTGATTTTTTACAGAAGCTAACTCATTGATATTTGTAAAAAGTTATTAAATCAGTTGAATAAAGAATAAACTGCATCAACCAATACCCAAAAAATAAAAAAAGCTATTAATCATATACTCATTCCCTATACAGTTTAAAGATGATAGTAAAGAAAAAATAAGAAGGATCCATTCTTCAAGGCTTTATTCGGATTATGAATTTTACTTTCCTTTGCTTTATGATCAGGGGAGGACCGCTTAAGGGGCTGGGGGGGCGATCGCCCTCCCAAGAAAATCTGGAAATAATATTTATATAGATGTAATTGTCAATTATGTAGGAATATAGGCAGTAGTGCAGTGGATGGTGTAGTACATACCCGAGGAGCTGGCCAAGGTTCGATTCTCTTGATGCTTCTTAGTTGATATATTTTTAATTATAATCTATTAGTCTTTCTTTCATCCACTCTATTATATAATAAATATATGGACCAAAATATTAATGTTGCATGTGTACAAACATTATTGTAATTATTTTTATGTTAATAATTTATTAATGTCTTAATTATAATCTTCATATTTTATGATAAAAATATTTGATTTTATAAAATGCATTACAATAAAAAAAAAAAGTTCTAATATTAATTTTGGTACTTTTTATAGCAATTTTTTATAGAATTGGGTTTATATTGTAAAAAGATTTATGTGTTTTAAGATTATTCAATATTTTGAACCATTTGTTGAATGAAACTCTTTAAAAAAAATTACTATTATATTTTTCACCTTTTATTAGATAAATATACAAAATTACTTATTTTCATTAAGTTGTCATTTTATTTTAATAACAGAAAATATCAAATTTACTATTAAAAATTCTCGCCCCCCCCTACCAAAAGCCGCTAGGTCCGCCCCTGTTTATGATATTTTCTTTTAATTATTCTTATCCTTTTACTCACAAACTCTAAACCCAAAATTAGCTCAAGTTCTGGAACATGCATTTAGTTTACACTCATTTCATTTTATATTGAAATATATACGGTAACAAAGAAGAGAGTGAACCTGAGGATTTAGGTCGGTTCAGCCGTTGCCTCTACTTCTCTACGCTTGAACACCCGTATCTATTTCCCGATAGAGATGAAGTGGCCTGGGGAGCTGAAACGATACCGTTTAGCCCGCACGGTAGAAGTTTATTGATTGATTTTTTGGTTTTTATATCTTAATAACAATTGGTGAAGACCGTTATTTGTTTTTTTTTTTTTTTTTTGGACAGGTTTGAAATTTTGATTAAATTATATTCCACTAGAGTATGTACATTATATGAATTATAGTCAACAAATAGATCAAATCTAATTAAGTTTAATTTTACCAACAGGTGATTGGTCTAGTGGAAGGGACTAGTCACTATAAAGTAGCGGACTCAGGTTCGAATCCCTGTTGGGGGAACCTCGAAAGGGATTAAACCCTTGGGAAACCAAAAAAAAAAAATTAAGTTTAATTTAACATATTAGACACACGTTTAGGGATTAGGATGAGACCATAACGTCATAATCTCATTAATTTTAGGAATTTGATTAAATCTTATTCCCGTATTCATCATATCATCCGTGCAATAAACGAATCAGATAATTTATCCTACTGTATATTATTTGCTACTCGCGTCAACCTAGTGATGCTTTCAAGCTCAATCTAAAACTTCACGATTAAGAACTTAAAACATTACAATTATGATATTTGGAAAATAGTATTTTACCCGTCTTGTGAAATTTTTAAATGAGCACTTTGCCTCCTTTCAATGGAAAGTATGATATATAACGCACTCCAAAATTGAGAGTATGCATGGAAATTATTGCTTAAAATGATTAAAGTACCCATAAAGGGATATAAAGTCCCATATTTATCATAATATATGGGGTAAAGTGCCACATATATCATAATATATGAGATAAAATACTACATTTATCTAAATATGGGGTTAAAAGTGTAATATTATAAGTTGATTGGGTCAAACTATATTATATAAGAGGGGTATCACTTTCAATTTATAATTTTTTAGTTTAAAAATGTCAGGAAAATGATGTAAAACTTTTATATGGAGATAAATAGCCAGTAACTCCTTTTTTGCTTATACTAGAGAACTAAGTTAAGGTATGTCATATCAATAATCTCACCAAAAATGGTATTATATTAAATAATAATTTAATATTATGTTGTGCATAGCACGAGAATACGCTAGTTACAATTATATAGGAAAATATATAAAAATATTTCTTTTTTCTCAATTAAACAAAAAAATATGCAAAAATCAACAGATTCAAGGTCCAGGCCAATTACATTTCCAGGTCTCCTCGAACAGATTTATTGCAATTCTTGGAAAATTTCTGATCTAAATTAAGCTTTCAACAAACTAATCCACATACCAACAATTTCTGGATATTAGAATTATGCTTCTACATACTTTTTATTTATTAGATATACTTTTATACATTCTGTGAGACAAGTAAAGTGTATATACGTAGCAATCACTTGCCAACCAGTATGATATCTATTGAGCTTGTTTGTTTGGTGTTGAAAAAATAATTTGGGAGAGCAGTAGTGATCTAAAGTTAAATAAAATTGTAAAGTAAATAAACTTGTTTTAGGAAAAAGTATTAATGTAATTTTTTAAATGAAATTTTTATTGGATCCTATAAAGATTTGATCCAGTCAAATCCGATCAAGATTCATTGGATTCAAAAAAATCTAGATCCGAGCAAGATTCGAATCCGACAAGAACCGATCCGATATAAATAGAGCCGGATCCCACCAGAATCCGACCCATTGACGCCCTTGAAAAATGTATTCCTTGGAAATAAATGTGTGATGGTTTTTCAATTCGCGATTGAACCTGGCACAAATAAAGGCCCAATTACTTCAAAATTTTAAAAATATAGATCCGAGCAAGATTTGAATTCGACAAAAAACCGATCCAATATAAAAAGAGTCAGATCCCACCAGAATTCGACCTTTTGACCGCGGTTGAAAAATATGTGATGGTTAATGATTTTTCAATTCGCTATTGAACCTGCCACAAATAAAGGCCCAATTACTTCAACTGTTTGAACTTAAATTCATTGGACCCGGCCTAATCAAAAATTTAAATTTATATTATCATGTGAAATCTAATTTAGTGCCAAGCAAGGGGGTGTAGCTCATATGGTAGAGCGCTCGCTTCGCATGCGAGAGGCACGGGGTTCGATTCCCCGCACCTCCATAAATTCTTTCTCTTCATTTTGGGTTTTTTTTTTTAACCTTAGAGCATCTCTAATCGTTAGGGGGAGGAGGGTTTTGAGTGGGGAAATAATTGTGGTCTTCAATAGTGGGGGGAGGGGGAATATGAGAGAAAGGGGGAAAACTTGTCCTTCGGTCATCTTCAATGGTGAGGGGGGGATTTTGAGGTTTTTCTAGAATTATAGTCTTCAATGGTGGGGCAGTGGGGAGGGGGAGGAGAGTGGGAGTGGGAGTGGTAGTGGGAAAGAAAGGGCAAAAGATTGCCCCTCCTTTACCCCTCGGCTCTTGCATGCTACATTTTTTTTTCGTTGTTTGTTCATTGTTTTTTATTTTTATACATTTTTTTTTATAAATTTTGTGCATGATTTAATAAATTTTATATTTTAAAAAATTAAATCTTTACAGGAATTAGTTTTAATTAGATATTTTAAATTTCTATTTTAATTTAGATATAATGTACAAATGAATCAAATTATAAATTTTTTTTATCAAATAAATGAACTTTAATATGATTAAAACTCGAGTATAACTTGATATATATAAGTGATTGCGATATTTTCTTATAATAATAATAATAATAATAATAATAATAATAATAATTATTATTATTATTATTATTATTATTATTTTATAATAATTATTATTATTACTATTACTAATATTATTATTGAGTGAATCGCATTTTTAGTCCCTCTTATGACTTGACTTTATCACTCTCGTCCCTTTTAAATTTTTCGTAGCAGATGCGTCCCTCTTATCAATATAGTGTAACATTAGTCTCTCTTATCAATGTAGTGTAATACATTCATCCCTCTTAAATTTTTCGTAGCAGATTCGTCCCTCTTATCAATGTAGTGTAATACATTGGTCCCTCTTATATTTAAAATACATCCTAAAATGGAAGTAAAATTTCATTTTTGACCATATAAAGTGGCTGCTTTTCAAAATTGGCCCTTTATTAGTCCTTATCATTTAATTGGCACTCTAAAATTAAAATTCTCGGTCAGATTGAACATAAATTGATGCTTTTCGGCAAATAATTTAATTTTTCGGTCAAATAAAACATAAATTGATGATTTTTGGCGTTATTTAAAAAATTCGGTGATAAGGACTGAAATTGAAGATGATGACACAATAAGTGACGTATTTTGTCGAGGTAACATAATAAAAGGGTCAATTTTGAAATGCTACTACTTTAGAAGGCCAAAAATAAAACTTTGCCTTATAAAATGGATGTATTTTAGATTTAAGAGGGACCAATGTGTTACACTATAATGATAAGAGGGACGAATTTGCTACGAAAAAGTTAAGAGGGATTAATGTGTTACACTACATTGATAAGAGAGACTAATGTGATATACTATATTGATAAGAGGGACGCATCTACTACGAAAAATTTAAAAGGGACGAGAGTGATAAAGTCAGATCATAAGAGGGACCAAAAGTGCAATTCACTCTATTATTATTACTATTATTAAGGGACATTTGCTTTTTGAGTACCATAGAATATGCCAACTTGCAACTTTGGTACCATTGGTTACAAAAATGCAACTTTGATACCACATGACATATTTTTATTGCAACTTTGGTACCAAATCCAATTTTTCTCTAAAGTTAATGATAATTCACTCCCTATGAAATGCATAATATTAAATTTACCCCCTTGTGATTTAAAAAAGAGCATTTTATCTCCTGTACTTATACAATATTATTAGCATTTATTATTATTATTATTATTATTGTAATTATTATTATTGTTATTTATTATTTTATTGTTTTTATTATTATTATTATTAATCCTATTATTATTACTAATATTATTATTATTATTACTATTTTTATTATTGTTACTATTATTATTATTCTTTATTATTATTAATTATTAATTATTATTTTATTGTTATTATTATTATTATTATTATTATTATTGTAGTTATTATTATTATTGCTATTATTATTATTATTATTATTATTATTTGTTGTTATTATTATTATTTTATTACTACTACTACTATTATTATTATTATTATTATTTTCTTATTATTGTTACTATTACTATTATCATTATCTTTATAATAATAATTATTATTATTATTCTTGTTGTTATTATTATTATTATTTTGTATTTTTATTATTATTATTATAATCATTTTTGTATTATCATTATTAATATATCTTTTTATTTTTTTGTATTTTTATTATTATATTATTTTATAATGATAATTTTTCTATTATTATTTTTTTTGTATTATTATTATTTTTGTATTATCATTTTTATTATTTATTATTTTTTTATATTTTTATTATTGTTATTATTATTGTTATTATTATTTTATTATTATTATTCTATGTCTCTAACTGTTAAAGACGATTATAGAGTGAGATGGAGAGGGGGAGGAGGAGGGGGATGGGGAGAGGCATTTTATTATTATTATTATTATTATTATTATTATTATTATTATTATTACTATTATCATTATCTTTATAATAATAATTATTATTATTATTATTATTATTTTGTATTTTTATTATTATCATTTTTGTATTATTATTATTAATATATCTTTTTATTTTTTTGTATTTTTATTATTATATTATTTTATAATGATAATTTTTTATTATTTTTTATATTATTATTATTATATAATTATTTTTGTATTATCATTTTTATTATTTATTATTTTTTTTATATTTTTATTATTGTTATTATTATTTTATTATTATTATTCTATGTCTCTAACGGTTAAAGATGATTATAAAGTGAGATGGAGAGGGGGAGGAGAAGGGGGATGGGGAGAGCCATTTTTGCCCCCACTGAAGATGGCCTTAGGCCATCTCTAATCGTTAGGGGGAGGGGGAGGGGCATTTTGAGGGGGAAAAGATTTATGGTCTTCAATAGTGGGGGCAAGTGGGGAGGGGAGAGAGAGTGGGAGAATGAGAGACAAATGGCAAAAACTTGCCCTCCGACCATCTTCAATGGTAAGGGTGAGAGGGATGGGGATTTTTTGGTTTTTCTAAAATTATGGTCTTCAATGGTGGGAGGGGGGGAGGGGGGAGGGGGAGGAGAGTGGGAGTGGGAAAGAAAGGGCAAAAGCTTGCCCCTCCTTTACCCCTCGGCTCACACGCTACATTTTTTTTCTTTCGTTTTTTGTACATTTGGTGGTTTTTATTTTAATAAATTTTGTGTATGGATTAATAAATTTTATATTATAAAAAATTAAATATTTACAGGAATTAGTTTTAATTAGATATTTTAAATGTGTATTTTAATTTTGGATAAAATGTACAAATGATTCAAATTATAAATGATTTTTTTATCAAATAAATGAACTTTAATATGATTAAAACTCGAGTATAACTTGATATATATAAGTGATTGCGATTTTTTTATAATTATTATTATTATTTTATAATTATTATTATTATTACTATTATTAATATTAAAATATAATCTTTTATATAAGTACGATTTAATTTAACAAAATTACATATTAAAAAAGTTAAACTTCATAATAGAACACTTATAATATTTAAACAAATAAGAATACATACTAAAAATCATCGACCGTGCTTTTCCCACACATGGGCAATTAAGTCGTCCCGAAGTTTACGATTGGCTACTACCGATTGTATTGCTTGATGGCGCATCATATAATTCTCCATGAATAATTCAACACATCTTGGATTAACCTCTCACGTTGGTCCTGGATAAATATTAGCACGGGCTCTACGAGATGTGGAAATATTTGTATCATCATCTTCAGACTCGGCATCATCGTATTCATGATGTTCGTCCTCCACAATCATATTGTGAAGTACTACACAAGTAAGCATACTATCGCTTAAGTCCTCATCTGAATAAAGAGGCCTATCGACAAAGTAGTCTGCCATGAGTATCACATGATATATTTTTATTGCAACTTTGGTACGAAACTCAATTATTTTTCTAAAGTTAATGATAGTTCACCCCCTATGAAATGCATAATATTCAATTTATCCTCTTGCGATTTAAAAAATAGCACTTTATCTCCTGTACTTTTATAATATTATTATTATTTACTATTATTATTATTATTATTATTATTATTATTATTATTATTATTATTATTATTATTATTATTATTACTATTATTATTATTATTATTATTATTATTATTTATTATTTATTATTATTATTATTATTATTACTACTACTACTATTATTATTATTATTCTTATTTATTATTATTATTATTATTATTATTATTATTATTTATTATTCTTATTCTTATTCTTATTATTGTTACTATTATTGTTATCATTATCTTTCGCATTATTATTATTATTATTTATTATTATTTTTTTGTATTTTTATTTTTATTATTATAATATTTTATACTGATAATTTTTGTATTATTATTATTATATAATTATTTTTGTTATTTATTATCTTTTACTTTTTTGTATTTTTATTATTGTTATTATTATTTTATTATTATTATTCTATGTCATTAACTGTTGAAGACGATTATGGAGTGGGTGTGGGAGGGAGCATTTTTGCCCCAACAATTGGAGATGGCCTTACTAGAATACCAAGTTTTTCACCCAAAGGCACAAATACATTAGCATGCATGAAATTGAGTTCACATTTTCTTTTAACTACGATCCATCCCTCTTTGGTTCCCAAAAATAAAGAAATTACCCGACCAATGAATCTTCTTCTCTCATTTTTCTCTCACTGCTAAAAAGAAAGGGGATAAAAACCCTAGATTCTTTGAGAACGTTGTGTTCATATATAGAAATGGAGTATGGAGTAAGATAATAACAAGCGGGGATAGCTCAGTTGGGAGAGCGTCAGACTGAAGATCTGAAGGTCACGTGTTCGATCCACGTTCACCGCATTAAATTATTTACATATTCCATTTTTAATTCATCCAATTTCGTGTTCCTTCTTTAATTTAAAGACGAAATAGCACTTTCGCCCAACCAAGTCAAGTTATTGCAGAAATATTATTTAGGGTAAATATCACTTTTGGTCCCTCTTATCATTAACTTTTTACAGAGTGGTCCTTTTTATGTTTTTTTTCCCACTTTAGTCCCTACTATGAATTATTTATCTCACTTTAGTCCCTTCTATGAATTATGTGTTACACTTTTAGGTGTGGTTCTGATAACACGTGGCATGCATATGAATATTTTTCAGGGCATTTTTGTCCGTTCGCTATTGAGAACATTTGTGATATTGTTTAATTGTTGAGCAATTTTGGTGTTTGAAGAAGATTTTGGGAGAAAACTTTAGTTTGGAACGAAATGGATAATTAAGTTGGACTGGAATGAAAGCCTAGTTTGGAAGAGATTAAATCTTTAGTTTTTCTTTTCAAATGATTAGAAAGACAAAAATATCCATGTTAGTTTACTTGAAATGACGAAATTGCCCTTATGAGCATATCACATGTTATCGGAACCGCCTTGGAACACCTGAAAAGGACTAAAGTGAAACAAATAATACATAGTAGGGACTAAACTGAAAAAAAAATACATAAGAAGGATTACTCTATAAAAAAGTTAATGATAAGAGGAACCAAATGTAGTGTTTACCCTATTATTTATTACGGTCCTCTTTTAGAGACTGGTCTACTATGGTGTTAGAACATACAAACAGACTAGCGATAGGATTGGTAGTGACACTATTTTCTTGAAGTACACATTACTCTTCACAAGCTAATTGCATGATTTATCCTTTAAAATTAATTATTTATGTGTCTAACAATACGTTGATCCTTGCAATGCTCTGGATCATATCAAAACGTCCAGCTTCTTCAGGTTTTTCATCATCTCGGGTAACTCAATAAGATTTGCTTCGAACAGATCATCGAATATTCCAAGGCTCCCAAACACGTCAGAATCGAGAAATGGCGATTGTTTGGATTGCATTTCCTTGAAAGTTAATTTTCTTTGATCTGTTCCTTGAGATATTTCAATCATTTTGTTCAATATCTTGAAAGGCGCGGGCGTAATATTCATCGCCATGGAATATGATAATATTTATTTAGAAAAATAAATTAATTAATCAATTATCATATTTTCAAATTAAATTTATAACAATAGAATTAATGATAGAATTTGATCGTCTACAAGTCTTCTTTAAACAATTATAACATGGGAACAATAATTTACTATTCTTACTTTACGGAATAAATAAAAATAAAGAGAAATATACACTTATCCTACCATACTTTATTTATTTTCTACGTTTAGTATCAGACTCTCCGAAAAACAACATCAATAATTAAATGGTCCTTGACAAATTTAATTTTATTGTCAAATATTTGAGCTATTAAATTATGTACCCTTAAAGAATTTGAAGATGCAATGTGGGCACTATGTAGAACTATAATTATTCCTCAATTTAACATTAAGTTTAAGAAATATTATTAGAACTTGATGATAAGTTAATGAAATAGTTCAAATATTTGCTAGCAAAATTAAATCAGTCAGATGTTGTCAAATTGTGGTATCGAATGTGTTATTTTCGAAGGTTTGGTACCAAATGCATAAATATTAAATTGTGGTATCAAATGTATAAAAATAATATGTGATGGTCTATTGTGACTCATCCTTAAAAGTGAGTCATCAAACAACTATTTTAAAATCCAATTAAATTTGAACACGTGTCCATATTACAACCCAAATCAACTCATGTACATCCCCAATTAATCCTGTGAAATACCCAATATAGTTTTACTCGATATTTTGTAAAAATTCAAACAAATTCTGAGCAAATTCCTATATTTTGGGTGTCATGTTGTTTTTATAAGAAGTAATAATGTAAACTTATTTTTACTTAATTAATTTTATTGGTGTAATACATAAAATGTGAGTGTGATACACATTTGTACATAATTAACAATCAAGATAATTTATTCTTATTTTTGAATGGTTTATATTTATTCTAAATGTTACTTAGGCAAAAGTCACCATAGAATCCCCAAATAAGATAAATTGTACTATTGTAGTTCAAAAAGTATAATTCCATCAATAAAAAAACATAACCCTTTTTCAATTATACTTTCTAGATTCATAAAACAAAAGATCAATTTATAAATTGTGAATGTACTGCGGTCCATTTTCATTTGGTTCGGATTTAAAATATTTTGACTAAGCATTTTGAAGATTTTATTTAAATTTACATAAAACAATTGGAACATGATTTAAATGTATTTTGGTTAGAATATTTCAAATGTGACACTATACTATTAAAATTATGGTGAATCGGTTGTGGTTTATATGTATTTTTAATGTTGGAGTATGGAGAAAAAAAACATGTGGTATGTGTCAAATAATGTCTTCATTAATTATCATCGAAAGTGTTATTATTAATTTTTATTTAAATAAATCAAAACACACCAAATGATTGTTTTAGTGGAAGAGACTAGTCAAATCTTTGTTTGCAGAGGTTTCCACTTAACGTGTGTCCGGCGCATCTAGAGAGAAATTAAACTCTTGGAAACAAAACTGAAACACGTGTTTTCTAAGTTTGGTTTGGTAGAAATCATTCCAAAACGGCGGTCCACCGAAATTCTAAACATTTAAGCCAAAACAGATCCTCTAACTTCCGAATTTATGAGGGAAAAATACATATTTAATCACTCAACTTTAGCTCCAAGTCATACAATTATAACCCTAACTAGTTTCATGAATGACATATTTAGTCAGACAGTTACTTATCGAAGAAAATATTTAATTGATGAGATAACAAAATATGATTATTGTTTGTTCCTAAGTGAAAAAAATATATATTTAGTCATCAAATTTTAAATATAATCATTCAATGGTCACTCTAATTTCATAAATGTCACATTTAATCGTCCAAACTATAAATAGTGGCGCCACCAAATAAAGACAGTTGACAGATAGACAATAGAAGTCTCTATTTATCAACAATAATCACCAAATAATATCATTTCCCATTTTTTCATCATTCAAAACCTTGATCCATAAGGAATTGCTATGTTATTTTAAATAAAAAAATATATATATGCTTATCTATTACAGTATAAAGATAAACAAATATTATGGTTTATTATTTGCATTTAAATAAAAAAAAAAAGGAACTTATTAACTCGACTATCACTTCTCAAAACCTAACCCTATAAATCGTATTGTCCGGCGAAAATTTTCTCCGAAAATCAATCAAACAAAAAGGAACTGAAACACAAAATATAGATGACGTCCTCTTCAGATTCAGTTGATCCAGCTCCGCCGTGGGTGGAATTTCCGCGAGAAATAACGGCGACGATTCTTCACAAGTTGGGGACTTTAGATATGCTGAATGCACAGGCAGTGTGTACTACCTGGTGGAGCCTGTGCGAGGACCCTGGCCTGTGGCGGTCGATCGAGATGGAGTTCACAGAGGTAGAACTGTGCTGCCTCGCAGTGGATCGGAGCCAAGGCCAATTAAATGATATCAAAATTCGGTGTTTTGGTACAGATGAAATGCTTCTCTATATATCTCAGAGGTAGTTTTTGTTTCTTGGAGTATTTTTTTGATTTATCTTTTGTTGGAAATTTAATTGTTATTGTTGATTTTGTTTGATATTTTGTAGTGGATTACTAGTTTTATTGCGTTGTTGCCTACTTGTATATGCATTTTCTAGGGAAATTCTAAGCCCGTTAGTCAGTTTTGGCAAACTCCAGTAAATTGTTGATTGGTGCATTTAAGTCGATAACAATGCATTTTTTTCGTTGTTTGGGTTTGGCCAAATCAATTAGAATTTTCAGGAATTAATACCAATTACCAAGCTTCTTTGGCAATTTTTTAATTGATAGATACAAATAGTAGGACTGCTTCAGGAGAAATGGAAGGGATCTTGGAGCGATCATCTTTGTGGTTGCTTATTTTGTTATCTTGTTGGCATTATGTTTCATTTGTTGAGATCCGATCTTTTACATTTATTCGATTGATTTTCTAGTTGAAGTAATTTCATGGAGTTACTACGGGAATTGATGTTGCTGTCTTTGAAAGATCATTCCCATTTGTATATATTGATACATTCCTCAAATAACATGTGCTTCTAAATTTTACGAAGAGTTTGAATACTTTTCAATTAATTTGGTGCTAGATGATTGCTGCATCATTCTGCGTGATATTACGCAATGTTTAACAAAAGCGGCGGGCTCAGATGTCTTATACTTGAATCTTGCTATGACATAACTGATGAGGGTGTGATTGAAGCAGTTAAAAATCTTCCGTTACTGGAAGAGCTGCACTTCCACTACAACCTTATCCGCGTAGAAACTATTGAAACTGTTGGCCGCACTTGCCTAAATTAAAGTCATTTAAATTCAACCGTCGTAAGTATAGACCATATATATTTCGTGAGTGTGATTTCTAGGCTTTGGCAATTGCAAGAACCATGCCAGAATTATGTCACCTTGAAATTCGTGGGAGTGATCAGATTTATCAACTAATCCCGCCCCTGATAAATTTTGCTTCTTCAACATCAACTAAAAGTGCTTTCGCGGAAGTTGTTTCCGTCGATTTATCAGGGGCGGGATTAACTTCTGATAACGACTTGAATTCAAATCAAGTTTCTCTTGTTCAATCACAAGACGTTGAGGTAGTGAATAGGAAAGCGAAAAGTGTGAAGCTTCCTCCGTTCATATGGGGTCCAGAGTTTGAATCGGACTTTACTGAGAAGGAAAGAGCATTATTTATGTCGTAATTAGATAATTTTTCTTTGGAATTTTTTAATAAATGTGTTAAATGACGCTCTGGTTTTATATGCTTTATATGAATATGGTTTTATTTTATTTTATATAAAGCATATAAAATCAGAGCGTCATTTAACACATTTATTAAAAAATTCCAAAGAAAAATTATCTAATTACGACATAAATAATGCTCTTTCCTTCTCCGTAAAGTCCGATTCAAACTCTGACCCTATATGAACGGAGGAAGCTTCACACTTTTTGTTTTCCTATTCACTACCTCAACGTCTTGTGATTGAACAAGAGAAACTTGATTTGAATTCAAGTCGTTATCAGATGTTAATCCCGCCCCTGATAAATCGACGGAAACAACTTCCGCGAAAGCACTTTTAGTTGATGTTGAAGAAGCAAAAGTGATCTGATAAACATGGCTTCCTTCTCTAGTGACTATTTGGCTTCCTTCTGTAGTGGCTGTTCGGCTTCCTTCTCAAGTTGCAGTTCAGCTTCCTGTGGAAATGACGACGAGTTTTTCATTGACTGATGATGGTAGTGAAAGGGAGTTTCCTATTCCTTTCTGTTAGTGAAAACATTTTAGATATCCTGTAAACCAACTTATGCTTGCCTGGAAGGAATAACCTCGGGGTTTGGGGAGGGTGCGGGGGGTGTCTTATTTTTTCAGATTACGAGATAGTTTTGGCAATCTTCTGCAACTGCAGTTTTTATATTTATTTAGATAATATATGGAATGACTTTAAGTGGGTTCTTAATGGTATTATGCGTCGAGGCTTTGCACTTACAGATTTCATATTCTTGACATTGATTCTAATCAGTATTTTTCATTGTTTACATTCATTAGTTCAGTTTTTGGTAAATGATTCTACTTCGGTTCAACTGCAAGTAGATTCATATTAGTTCGTCGATATATTTGATAATTTGCATATTAGTTCAGTTTTTGGTAAATGATCTCTTTGGGACGGTATTCTGGAAGCCGGAGTTAAATCTGCCGATGGAATCGTCATCATCAATCCAAGAGAAGATCATTCAAGCTCTTGGGGAAATAGCATCCCTAAAGAGGGAAACTTGTTATCTGCTTCAATTTTGGGCACACAAAGTGTTCGATGGAAGGCCTTACCTCACCAACCTTTTGTTGTTGGTGGGATAGGGAACGATGTTTCTGTGCGTCTGATATACTCGTATCTGAACCATAAGCGTAGCTTAAACCCTCGATATTATGTAGGGGGCGAAGGAGAAGAAGGCAATGAGGCAGTAGTAAGAAAAGAGGAAATTGGTCCCCCTGGACGCGTCTTCAGAAACGGACATCCAGAATTCACCCCTAATCTGAGGTTCTACTTGCCCAGAGAGCATCCATTGTGTAGTATTGCTGTAAGTTGTTGTTTCAGTGCATACATGGCTTTGCCTGTGTTTGATGTTGATGATTTAGATCAGCAACATTGTGTCGGCGTGTTAGAGTACTTAACACATAACGTCAGCTTTGAGGAAAGTGAATTGTATGCACTACTAAAGGTAAGGTTGTGTTTCTTTCTACATATTTTTTTTTAACATTTTGATAAAGATACTTACTAATCATTTTGGTTGCTTGCAGGCAGCTAATTTGCTGCGATCAACTCACGCCAACATCAATGTTCCAATCCACAAGGTATGTTTCAAATTTTCAACAAATACTAGATTGTTGTGACCTTTTCCTTTTCAGAAGATGTCTTTTTCCAAGATTTTTAATTCTGAGAAATTTGGTTGCTTTTAACTTACCTTTTTGAACTGAAAAAGAGAAGAATGATACCTAAATTCTATTGCATAATCAAGCACACTAGAATTATATGAATAAAATTGAGTGAAAGTGCTTGAAATTTTTGAAACTTGGCTGCATGTCATTAAGTCGAAAAGTTTGCACATTACATACATATGCATAAAACTGCAATTACTGCCTAGTGTTCTTTGCTAATCAATTTCGAGAATTAGAATTTTGGTCAGGATGAAGCAGATAAAGAAATCGATCAATTGATTCAAGTAATGATGACGACTTCCCAAGTAGTTGGGGCAAATATATGGGTGTCCTCTGGCCACTGTGCTGATAGCACCAGCTGCATGAAACTAAAGTTATCCTGCTTCTCTGAGCCGCCCTCTGGGTTTATGAAAGCTAGTAATTTCCATGGAGTACAAATGGGAAAGGGAGTCGCTGGGATAGCATTGGAATCTCAAAACAAGCTGTGCTTTTGCGAAAATTTAACCCATTTTAGCATAATTGACTATCCTCTGGCACATTTTGCCCAACGTGCAAGGTTACATGCTTCATTTGCGGTTTGTTTACAGAGCTCACACACAGGGAACGACATATATATTATAGAGTATTTTCTCATGTACCGCCGCACCGGTGGTCTTGTATATCCTAAACTTTTGTACTTCATTATCAAAGTCATGGAGAATTGTCTAAAAAGTGTTAAGGTTGCATCGGGTAGACAACTAGGAGAAGAGTTAGTTGTTAAAGTCATCGACTTTGAGAATTTCAATTTCAAATTTGGCCAACATGAAGACACATTTCCACTTAAATTCGAGATTACGCGCCATGAGATGAAACATCAATATTTGAGAAATCATCAAGTACAAGTTACATCAGATTCTGCTGAAAATATGGCGAATTTGGAGAAAGGGGTAGCAGCAATGGTGAGTAAAAGGGAAGGGAACAAAATCAAATGTAAGAATCTGCATAACTATCCCAAGCTACTTTTTGGAAAGAAACTCCAAGATGTTCTAGAAAATCTCAGAGGTAAGTATAAAAACTTCAATCTGTTATATGATGAACTTCATAGACTCGATGGTGAATTTCTTTCGATTTTCTTTACTTTTAAACGTATATTGCAGTCAACAAATCAACATTGAAACGTGAATTCATAGATTGTGGTATCAATAATAGTGCGCCATCCAGTAAGAAACACAAGATGAATCCTGCTGCAATTTTTGAGGCAGCAGCAAATGCAAGAGAGTGTGCTCAAGGTTCTTCTGGTGGCAGCAGGAGTCCTCCACCAGTGATGCCTCTATAGATGAAGATGTATTTCATCCGGAATTGATGATCTCATGGAAGAAGTAGCGAGGAGGCTCAGTTTAGTGATGGGATGTTTCAAAATGCAGTATCAAGATATGGTGAGTGGTTTGTGTAATTAGTCTGCGATGAAGATTTGCTTCTATTTAAGGAGACTTTGGCAGTATCTTCAGGCAAGGCCGTTTCTATCCAAGTGTTGGTTCCATCGCTCTACAAGAAACTGGTTTGTACTTGTTTCAGCTATTCCTTACTGAGATGTTTTTAGTTTAACTTATTGTGGATTGGATGTTACTAAAATACTAGTATTTTATTATTTTATTTTGTTTTCCTAGATTGCTCTGATACCATATCGAATAACCAACGCATCTAAAAGCTTAAGCTTTTGGATGGGTGGTCATTCAATACTTTACAACACTCCTATTTATAGAATTAGAAAAGCAACTCAAAAGCCGAAGGTTGCAAGACAACTAACACTTTATTAATGTTGGTCAATACATCATATACATGTCCTTTCATATGTTGTGTTCAAATGTTCTTCATATGGTCAATGAACTTCCAAATGCATCCACCTTTAGTCAAATTTACTCTACAAGTCTACGTTCTCCAACTGCCCAAGTTTTATACCCCCACCTAGTTGTGCCCCCCCCTCCCCAAAAAAAAAAAACCAAGCTCTATTTCATGTTGAGAGATCATTTGGTGTGTAAGACGCACATACGAGGTTGTACATCAAACAAATAAAATTTATTTAGGTTAATTTTTACGTATTAAGACACGGTTGGAATAAAATTATAGAGTCAACTTCTCATTAGGTGTAGGTACTTGATTAAATCTCATCCTTGTGTTTCACAATAACATTTGTGTAACAGATGCATCAAATAATTTTTCATATTATTGTGTCCTATGCTACTCTCGTCAAGCTAGTGATGCTTTCGGCTACTGAACTTCCATCGTTTAGGGTCAAACTCTTTGATTTAACGTGGTTCATATTTCTCTTGCCTATTTCCCTTAAATGTACAAGTGATCTAGGAGAATCTGGATAGAAAATACTCTCTCCATTCCCTTTTACATGTCGTTTAAGGTTGTTTCACAAGGAATAAGAAATCATTTAATGCTCTAGATTTTAGAAAAATTAAAGGGTAGTTGGACAAAATTATCCTTGAGAAACATGAGTAAGTATTTTCGGAGATATTAAAGATATTTAGGATTGAAGAAGGGCAAAAATGTCAAACTAGCATTTAAGTCTATCTTGGAATTTTAAAGTGACATGTATTGTGGAATTTTTTTTTCTCTCTAAAGTGACATGTAAAAGGGAATGAAGTGAGTATTAGATTTGGCAGAATCATATCTCGTATATTAGTTTTCAAATTTTAAGTTAAGTTATTTTATTGCTTTAGGAGTCTGAGAATATTTTATTTATTTTGTTTCCTTTAAGAGTCAATCTGTTTTTTTTTTTTTTTTTTTTTTATCAAGGGCGAATGTACGTTAACATTAAGGGCTTATAAAAAAAAAATAGTACTATATGTCTTATACTATAGAGTTGCAAACTTAAGACAATAGAATTAATCAAGTCCCTACAACTAATGAGAAGTTGACTCTATAATTTTATTGAATGCCATATTAAAATTAATGTTTTATGTTATGCAACTACGAATTACTACTTGAATTATTTTTACGAAAATATTTAATTTAAGTCACCGGAGAAGTCATGTGTTGGGCTAAGTTTTAGGATATATGTGAATGAGTTTTGGATCAGTCTCGCCTCTCGTGGGTCTCACAATATCGAGTCAAAATTGTTTTAAATGAATTTTTGTCATACTCATGAAACTTGTCACAAACCTATTCAGAAACACACATTCAAACCTATTATTTCATTCTCAAACTCTGTAAAACATTGATTTGACACTTACCAACTATATTTTCCCAAATACCAATATTCAAATTCAATTCAAGTGGAGTTTCAACTTTCAAAATCACAAAATCCAACATCCAAAACTTAATTAATGGGGTTTCAAAATTTTACTAAAACCCAAACTATTTTTTTAACCAAGAACTGAAAATCCAAGCCAAAACAGAAAGATGTTTATTGCCACACCTATAAATATTACATTGAAGTGGATCACTTAAGATAGCACACAAAAATTCAAAAAGGTGTAAGAATTGTGAATGTACAACACACACAAAAAATCATAATTCAGAAAATAGTTATCAACTCACAACCACTTTTATATGTGCGTAATTACTTTCATAATACTCAGAGATGATATTTTCATTTCTTCTGATAATAAGAGATGATCTTTTTATTTTATTTAGTCTTTCAAAAATTCATAACGTCATATTTCTAAAGACTTGGAACAACAATTCCAACAAAATCTTGACCAAAACCAAAATGAATTCGCTTTTAAAAAATTATTAAGTAGAAAGTTCATTTTTTTATGAATATTACGAGATACACACGCTAATTTTAATATATTTATAACAATCCAATTCCCGAAAAAAAAAAAGGTTCTTTTTTATTTAGAATTTAATATTACTAGACTTCTACTTTTATGTGTATAACCAGAATTAGAACTCGATTCCAAATATACTTCATCTTCACACACGTTTTTGCTTTTGTTTCCTTATTGGATATTACTTTTAAGAGAACGCATGGTAAGTTGGAGTCTCAAATCACATTAATTGATCACAATACACAACATGATTCGGAGTACTTCTTCCTTCCAGCTTTCAACCATGGACTCCATAGCCGCAGAGAAAGTAGAGGTCAACGATGACGTATTAAGGTCCATACTAGTTCGACTGCCACCAAAATCCGTGTTCAGATTTAGATGCGTATCAAATAAATGGTACAATATGATTGCCGAACCTTACTTTCTTAAGAGTTACAGCGCCATAACAACAAAACATCCACTAAGTGGGGAACGTCTGCTACCATTCGCTCAATTAACAAATATGCACTTTGTGGATTTAAAAGGATTTATCAATTCCTCAAACGGGCTTATCCTCCTAGGTCGTTCATTCCTTTTCACCACTTATTACCAAGTTTTAAATCCCTTAACCCAGAAGTGCGTTTCTTTGCCGCCACGCAAAAAATTCCCTAACCATAACCATAGATATCGTGAAACATCCATTGGATTAGTGTGTGAGGAGAATATAGACAAACTAGTACCAATTTACACAGTTATACGGGCTGGCATACCTATAGATGGAGATTCTATGGATATAGAAACTTATTCTTCCAGGACTGGCACATGGGCTATATCGACACTGGTCAGCACTGCAATTTCACTTGTAAGTTTTGATCTGCCACCACTCGTGTTTCATGGTGTCGTGCATTGGTGTGGATCGGGCTCCATCGCCCTTTATGATCCAAACAATGTAGATGAAAGTAAAAATAATCTGCGGTTGATAATGTTGCCATCATGTGCTGGATATAGTAGCTCGAGTTTCACCAGGTCAGAAAGTGATGATTTCCTATGGTATGTCACAACAGACACTCATTTAGCGATAGGATTTTGGATGCTTCCCAAGAATAAAGAAGAAAGTTACAGGGGCTCCAAGATTATACCTGCCAATGAATGGAGCTTGATGCACACGATCAGGCCTAGTTCCCTGCAGATAGAACCCATCATATCATTGCTACAAAACATAAATAGAATTAGGCTAGTATGGCTTGATGCATTGATTTCATGTAACAACAGAATTGTTGCTGTTCTCATGGTCGGGGATATATTATTTCTTTACAACTTAGAGAGCAAATCAATTGAGTCAGTACTATATAGTGGTGGCCGACCTATTAATTGGTGGTATGACTACATGGAGACCCGATACTTATCCTCATATGCTCTTTGAGATTGACACTATGCTTTTTTAACCTTTGTAATTAACTTTATTGATTTAATACAATAATTTAATTATAAATCTTTTTTAGTTTATTATCATCAGCTTTTATATGTACTGAAAAAATATTGGCAAGCTTAGTGTGCATTTGAAATTCAATGAAAATAATCTATAGTAAGTACTTGATAAAAACAGCCACCTGATACATAAAGTGAGATGATAAGCAAAGTAAGTGAGGCTAAAGGAGAGCGTGAACAAAGATCATGAGTGCTTTACCGACCTGCAGTATGTACGTACACAGTTATTTTTGTTCATACACAAGAAGAAAAACAACAAAGAGATGAATCTTTTTTCACTTATTGGTATTAAATTCTTAATTGATTGATGATAATTTTATATACTACACATGATGCTAAGATTGTAATTTGGTGAATTAATAAGCTATAGGCATGTATAACCTTACAGTCCGATACTTTTTAAACAATAATATTAAGTGTTTAAATGAATACTGATTAATTACTACTTGAAAGCAAAAACAAGCTGTATATGGCATTCAGTGTTGGAAGTTAACGTGCTATTAGTTCCCACCTTAACTTAAGAAAGTACCAAATTAATGCCAATATAGCAAATTAGAATGAAAAAAGAAAATATATGAGCAGAGCAATACAAATCGCAACAAATTTACCTTAATCCTGATATTCCAACTTAAGTTGTCATTAGCTTAAGTATTGTACATCATAATTCTACTTGCTCATCCATTCTTTGGCACTGCAAATTCTCGAGTCGCTTATTGAAACTAAATGTCTCATTGACTGGATATCAATACACTCACAAGGTATTCGGAAATCATCACCTCTTGAGCTAGTTTTCTGAAACAGTCCCAATCCTTACATTTGGTCCCTTAAGTCTAGCACAATTGACTTTAGATTTTTGCAATCAAGCTTGGGTTAGAACTGTTTCATCTTGAGATCCACTAATAATTGGAACTGCTTATATTGGGTATACAATCACAACACTAAAATCAATATAATCTCGCAGAATTCCGTACCTCTTAATACATCTTTGTAAAGGATAATTAAGATGAGTTCTATAATGCCTCAAAAACCAATCAGCAACTGTTTTGCTCCTCATATATTTGCTTGCACATTTTTAAAATCAGATTATCTGATCATCACATTCATCTTCAATATACTTATACCCTGCAATTGTTATAACAACAAAAAGTAAGGATCATTTAATAAAAACTTTCAAACATATAAGGATCATATAGTAAAAACTTTCAAACATTTAATCTATACATAGCATATAGAATATCTTAGAGAAATATAGTATCTGCTAACAGCATAATATCTACGTAGTAAAAAAGCAGAAAATTCTTAAAAATAATATAAACAATAAAATCCACTCATACAAGATAACCATCAAAACAACTTCATTCGCACAATCTCGGATATAAAATATGGCGAAACCAGATTGTAATTTTAACACAGTTACTATTATCAATCTCCACAACATCAATAACCTGAAGCAACAAATCATATGTAAGTTTTTTAACACGGCCACATCTCATTACTAATATCATGAATACTGAAAAAATTAAAGCATGAAAATCTCCAATACAAATCAGTATACGAATTTAGTCTCATCAAGAGCAGAACAGAAAAACAGACTAGTGACTACGCACAATTAGTTACAATATACAGGAGAAAAACATGTCATTCAATTTTATATGAGCTGGTGTCTGATTAAGACATTCATCAACTGATCATTTCAAGATCAGAAGCATCTTTTACAACTCTGATATTCTTTTATCACTGGTTTAAACCTTACGAGAAAATCTCAACAACGTGAGGCTCTGATACGCAGTGACTAAAAAGATAATAAAAAGGATAAGCCTGAGGACTATATTGCAACCAGGAAACATAAGGAAAATGAGAATTCAGTGAATAAAAAATAACAAAATGTTGCGACAGAAATATGCAAATAAAGGTGTTCCATTGCTGTGTCTGCCAAACACCATTTATCATTAATTCTTATAAATTTGCATATCGCATGGCTGGAAAAATGAAACCATGCCTGAGAATTGACATACAGCAATTACATTAAAGTACCACTCTCTACCAAAGTATCGATTAAAGATAACATCATTATAACAAAAGATGGCATGTTCGGGTTAGAAATAAGACGAGAGAAAATGCAACTACTCATACAGTTCGTTTTAGAAATAAGAAATCAAAAAGCCAAACTTCATAATGTAGTTCGACTCCTATCTCCAAAGCATACGGAGAAATAGAATGGATGCTAAATGACCTTAACGTGGGTTTACAGAATATTAGAATGTCTTATGTTTCCGGCTCATAATCAACCCTAGCATAGGCAAATTCCCAAACAAAATGGCTAAAACCTCAAGGTACGCAATTTTTTTCTTCATTTATTAGAGAACAAGGAATGCAAGTCTGATATGAAGTACATTATCAGATGACAATACAGGGTTTTATTCACAAACAGTCTCAACGTTCCAAATACATTGTTTTTTTACAGAAGCTAACTCATTGATACTTGTAAAAAGTTATTAAATCAGTTGAATAAAGAGTAAACTGCATCAACCAATACCCATAAAAAAAGAAGCTATTAATCATATACTCATTCCCTATACAGTTTAAAGACGATAGTAGAGAAAAAATAAGGAGGATCCATTCTTCAAGGCTTTATTCGGATTATGAATTTTACTTTCCTTTGCTTTATGATATTTTCTTTTAATTATTCTTATCCTTTTACTCACAAACCCTAAACCCAATATTACCTCAAGTTCTGGAACATGCATTTAGTTTACACTCATTTCATTTTATATAGTAATATATATACGGTAACAAAGAGAGTGAACCTGTGGATTTAGATCGGTTCAGCCGTTGCCTCTACTTCTCTTGGGGAGCTGAAACGACACTGTTTAGTCCGCACGGTAGAAGTTTATTGATTGAGTTTTTGGCTTTTTTTTTTTTTTTTTTGAAAGCGAGTTTTTGGCTTTTATATCAATAACATGAGTTCGTCTAAAATAAGATTTTGAGGGATGGGGAGCACATGAGATAACATTTATCTTGGTGACACGTATCCTCTTAAAATTTAAGTTAAAATAATTTATTTTCTTAAAGACAAATTTACCCTTTTTTAATGAGTGAAATTCAACAACACCCCTTATGTTTTGCCCAACTAAAAAATATGTATTATTTTTATTAGTAAAATATCCATGTATTTTTTTTACTAACAAAAAATACCCTCTCAAGTCGAATTATCAATTTTACTCCATCAAATGATGAAAAAATATCTGCTTAACTTATAAAATTACCAATAGCCCCTGGTAACTTTAAAAATTTTCAATAACCTCCCTGTTTTTCTTTTTATAAACATCGACAAAAACTTCCACTTGATTATTGAAGTCCACTTAAAAGATTTGAAAAAAATCTTATCCCCCAAAGTTACATATTGTGGCACTTTACCACACATATGTACAAAATAAGCACTTACTGCCTCAAATAATTTTATTTAATTTTTGTTCGACGAAAAATATACATGTGCCCCTTACATGAATTTTCAAAGTTAGTTACAACACTTCTTACAAGTCCAAATACTTCGCTCATGTGAAAGAACCAAAAATCCGAAGTGAAGTAGAAAAATATTTTATTTGTAAAGAGAGAACATTGTATTTGTGTACTAATAATTAAGTTGTTCACAAATTACAGCAGAGAAACGAGAAGGTAAAGTTTTTATTTTAGAAGGCAATATGTATATTTTTCAAGAATATACATATGCCCCTTAATGTATAAAGTAGGCAAAATTTTGGTATGAAAAATGCAATTTTCTCAATTTTTTTTTTTTGGAAAAGAGATAAGAAATTAATTAGAGAGATTTATTTAAACAAATTAATTAAAGGGTTAGTATGTAATTTAACATATGTTTATTTTTTATAAATGTTCGATGCCACATCATCATTGAACATTTTGACCAAAAATTGTGGTTTAGATTTGTTTTTGACTTTTTTTAGTGGTTGAAATGAGGCATCTCATATACACTTATATTCCATAAAATCTTATTTTGGAAAGACCTAATAACATGGTTTTTATATCTTAATAACAATTGGTTAAGACCGTCATTTGTTTTTCTTTTTTGACAGATTTGAAATTTTGATTAAATTATTTTCTATGTATGTACATTGCGAATTATAGTCAACAAATAGATCAAATTTGATTAAGTTTAATTTTACATATTAGACACGTTGAGGGATTAGGATGAGACCATAACGTCATAATCTCATTAATTTTAGGAATTTGATTAAATCTTATTCCCGTATTCATCATACCATCCGTGCAATGAATGAATCAGATAATTTATCCTCATGTTATATTATTTGCTACTCGCGTCAACCTAGTGATGCTTTTAAGCTCAATCTAAAACTTCACGATTAAGAACTTAAAACATTACAATTATATAGGAAAAAAATATAAAAATATTTCTTTTTTCTCAATTAAACAAAAAAAAAATGCAAAAATCAACAGATTCAAGGTCCAGGCCAATTACATTTCCAGGTCTCCTCGAACAGATTTATTGCAATTCTTGGAATGTTTCTGATCTAAATTAAGCTTTCAACAAACTAATCCACATACCAACAATTTCTGGATATTAGAATTACGCTTCTACTTACTTTTTATTTATTAGATATACTTTTATACATGGGAAAATTGCTTTTTTGGTACCATAGGATAGGCTGACTTGCACTTTTGGTACAATTGGATACGAAAATGCAAATTTGGTACCATAGGATATGTTTTCATTGCAATTTTGGTACCAAACTCAATTTTTCTACAAAGTTAATGGCAATTTACCTCCTATGAAATGCATAATGTTCAATTTAACCCCTCGTTAATTTAAAAAAAATCAATTTACCCCCTATAAAATTTTAATGAAGCAATTTATCTTAATGAAGCAATTTATCCCCTTCAGCCGGAGATTGTAACTCACTTGCCCGAATTGAGAATATGCATGCAAACTATTTTATTTAACATAGGGGGATAAATTGCCACATTTATCATAACACAATGGGTAAAAAATCACATTATCATATTAAAAGTGGATTAAGTGCCGCCTATAAAAATATCAGGGAGGCGATGTGAAATTGTTACAAATTTTCAAGGGGTAAAATGCTCTTTTTTAAACCACGAGGGGTTAAATTGAACATTATACATTTAGTAGGGGGTAAATTGCCATAAACTTTGTAGAAAAATTGGGTCTGGTACCAAAATTGCAATGAAAACATATCCTATGGTACCAAATTTGCATTTTCATATCCAATGGTACCAAAAGTGCAAGTCAGCTTATCCTATGGTACCAAAAAAACAATTTTCCCTTTTATACATTCTGTGAGACAAGTAAAGTGTATATACTTAGCAATCACTTGCCAACCAGTATGAGATCTATTGAGCTTGTTTGTTTGGTGTTAGAAAAAATAATTTGGGAGAGCAGTAGAGTTTTGTGAAATCTCAATTTAATGTGATCTAAAATTAAATAAAATTGTAAAGTAAATAAACTTGTTTTAGGAAAAAATATTAATATAATTTTTTAAATGAAATTTTTATTGGATCCTATAAAGATTTGATATCCAGTCAAATCCGATCAAGATTCATTGAATTCAAAAAAATCTAGATCCGAGCAAGATTCGAATCCGACAAGAACCGATCCGATATAAATAGAGCCGGATCCCACCAGAATCCGACCCATTGACCGCCCTTGAAAAATGTATTCCTTGAAAATAAATGTGTGATGGTTTTTCAATTCGCGATTGAACCTAGCACAAATAAAGGCCCAATTACTTCAAAATTTTAAAAATATAGATCCGAGCAATATTCGAATTCGACAAAAAACCGATCCAATATAAAAAGAGTCGGATCCCACCAGAATTCGACCTTTTGACCACGGTTGAAAAATATGTGATGGTTAATGATTTTTCAATTCGCTATTGAACCTGCCACAAATAAATGCCCAATTACTTCAATTGTTTGAACTTAAATTCATTCGACCCGGCCTAATCAAAAAATGAAATTTATATTACCATGTGAAATCTAATTGAATTCCAAGCAAGGGGGTGTAGCTCATATGGTAGAGCGCTTGCTTCGCATGCGAGAGGCACGGGGTTCGATTCCCCGCACCTCCATAAATTCTTTCTCCTCATTTTGGGTTTTTTTTAACCTTACATTTTTTTCGTTTTTTGTTCATTATTTTTTATTTTTATAAATTTTGTGCATGATTTAAAAAATTTTATATTTTAAAAAATTAAATCATTACAGGAATTAATTTTAATTAGATATTTTAAATTTGTATTTTAATTTAGATATAACGTACAAATGAATCAAATTATAAATATTTTTTTATCAAATAAATGAACTTTAATATGATTAAAACTCGAGTATAACTTGATATATATAAGTGATTGTGATTTTTTTATAATAATAATTATTATTATTACTATTGCAAATATTATTATTGAGTGAATCGCATTTTTAGTCCCTCTTATGACTTGACTTTATCACTCTCGTCCCTTTTAAATTTTTCGTAGCAGATGCGTCCCTTTTATCAATATAGTGTATCACATTAGTCTCTCTTATCAATGTAGTGTAATACATTCATCCCTCTTAAATTTTTCGTAGCAGATTCATCCCTCTTATCAATGTAGTGTAATACATTGGTCCCTCTTAAATTTAAAATACATCATAAAATAGAAGTAAAATTTTATTTTTGACCATATAAAGTGGCTGCTTTCCAAAATTGGCCCTTTATTTAGTTACCTCGACAATATATGTCATATATTGTGTCGTCATTATCAACTTCAGTCCTTATCATTTAATTGGCACTCTAAAATTAAAATTTTCGGTCAGATTGAACATAATTGGTGCTTTTCGGCAAACAATTTAATTTTTCGGTCAAATAAGACATAAATTGATGATTTTTGGCGATATTTAAAAAATTCGGTGATAAAGGACTGAAATTGAAGATGATGACACAATAAGTGACGTATTTTGTCGAGGTAGCATATTAAAAGGGTCAATTTTGAAATGCTACTACTTTAAAGGGCCAAAAATAAAACTTTGCCTTATAAAATGGATGTATTTTAGATGTAAGAAGGACCAATGTGTTACACTATAATGATAAGAGGGACGAATCTGCTACGAAAAAGTTAAGAGGGACGAATGTGTTACACTACATTGATAAGAGAGACTAATGTGATACACTATATTGATAAGAAGGACGCATCTGCTACGGAAAATTTAAAAGGGACGAGAGTGATAAAGTCAGATCATAAGAGGGACCAAAAGTGCAATTCACTCTATTATTATTACTATTATTAAGGGACATTTGCTTTTTGAGTACTATAGAATATGCCAACTTGCAACTTTGGTACCATTGGTTACAAAAATGCAACTTTGATGCCACATGACATATTTTTATTGCAACTTTGGTACCAAACCCAATTTTTCTCTAAAGTTAATGATAATTCACCCCCTATGAAATGCATAATATTAAATTTACCCCCTTGTGATATAAAAAAGAGCACTTTATCTCCTGTACTTTTATAATATTATTAGTATTTATTATTATTATTATTATTGTTGTTGTTGTTGTTATTTATTATTTTATTGCTATTATTATTGTTATTATTATTATTTTTGTAGTTATTACTACTATTATTATTATTACTACTTTTATTATTATTATTTTTATTCTTTTTATTATTATTATTATTATTATTATTATTAATCTTATTATTATTACTAATATTATTGTTATTATTACTATTTTTATTATTGTTACTATTATTATTATTCTTTATTATTATTAATTATTAATAATTATTTTATTGTTATTATTATTATTATTATTTTTGTAGTTATTACTATTATTATTATTTTTATTTTTATTATTATTATTAATCTTATTATTATTATTAATATATATTTTTATTTTTTTGTATTTTTATTATTATATTATTTTATAATGATAATTTTCCTATTATTATTATTATTATTACTTTTTTGTATTATTATTATTATTATATAATTATTTTTGTATTATCATATTTATTATTTTTTTATATTTTTATTATTGTTATTATTATTTTGTTATTATTATTCTATGTCCCTAACTGTTAAAGACGATTATAGAGTGAGATGGAGAGGGGGACATGGATGGGATAGGGGGACGGGGAGGGGGAAGAGGTATTTTTGCCCCAACGACTGAAGATGTCCTTGGTAGAATACCAAGTATTTCACCCAAAGCCACAAATACAATAGCATGCATGAAATTGAGTTCACATTTTCTTTTAAGTAAAATTGCAGAAAACGTCCCAAATTAATTATTGATTTTGAATTTTCGTCCCGAACTATTTAACTTGGCGAGTTTCGTCCCGTAATTTAATATTTTTTTGGAATATCGTCCCAAACTATATCAACTCGTCAAATTTGGTCCCATAATTTACCATTATTTATGAATTTAGTCCCAATATTAAATTAATGAAAATGACGTTCAATCTTGTAATTAATTTGGGACGAACTCTGCAATATATTATATAATTATTCATGTTAAAATTTACCATGTCATGACACTTAAGCAGCCATGTGATAATTCATCGGCAAATGCGCAATTCCGTCTTATAATTATGGTGGGACGATATTCTAAAAATATAATAAATTACGAGATGAAATTCGCCAAATTAAATAGTTTGGGACGAAAATCCAAAATCAGTGATTAGTTTGGAACGATTTTTGCAATTTTACCTTTCTTTTAACTACGATCCATCCCTCTTTGGTTCCCAAAAATAAAGAAATTACCCGACCAATGAATCTTCTTCTCTTATTTTTCTCTCACTGCTAAAAAGAAAGGGGATAAAAACCCTAGATTCTTGAGAACGTTGTGTTCATATATAGAAATGGAGTAAGATAATAACAAGCGGGGATAGCTCAGTTGGGAGAGCGTCAGACTGAAGATCTGAAGGTCACGTGTTCGATCCACGTTCACCGCATTAAATCACTTTTAATTCATTCAATTTCGTCTTCCTTTTTAAATGACGAAATAGCACTTTCGCCCAACCAATTCCACTTTTAATTCATTCAATTTCGTCTTCCTTTTTAAATGACGAAATAGCACTTTCGCCCAACCAATTCCACTTTCGCCCAACCATGTAAAGTTATTGCAGAAAACACCTGGAAGTATTTAAAAGGAGAGGGGAAATAATCAAACAGCCACTTGTTCACGACGGGTAATTTTTTTTTTTTTTTTTATATATGTAGCTTCTTCCGGAAGAAAAGGTAGCTTATTTTTTGTACTCCTCTAATGCTTATTAGGCATACATACAATAATATATTGATGATTTTTACCCTAGTCATATGATGTGTGTGAACTGTTCGACGAAATGTCTCTGGAGATATCAATTTTTGTAGTTATGAATGTGTAAATTGATTTTAAATATGAGTTTATCTTGTAATCTTAATATTTGTTCACTTAATTGATGAAGGCAGTTTATTGTAATAATTGCTTAGTTTACATGATACCTCTAATTATCAATTATAATTATGTTAATCTTGCCTATATGAATGTATTGAATTTCCACTCATCTAATATCTCAAGCTTCAAGAAATAAGAGACATTTGAAATTTATGATTTTACACGTCCCCTAATGTGCATTTGTTTACATTTTTACTCAAGCCCAACGGTGGAACTTAAAATTGGGTGGTTGAAAAAGTCAAATGCAAGACCTAGTTTTGGATTTCAGCTAATCAGCTCATCTAAAGACTTATGTTGTTCGAGAGGTAGACCTATTATATCCATGATGGCCAAAGAAAAAACATTATCTTTTACTGTGTTTTGCGTTCTTTCTAATTTTTTGTTTTCTGAACAAAGCATAAAGTGATCTTCTTTATTTCTATGAAGCTGATTATGGCGCCAAGATGGAAAGGAAAAACAGCTGAAGCAAAAGCCCTTGCAGACCCTATGTCCAAAATAAGTTCTCGTCTTCAGTCGTCATTAATCGAGTCCAACTCTGAAGGGCTGCTCTCAGGGTCTAGTGTGCTTCTTGCGGTACATCCAGAACAAAGTGATCTCTTAAATTATGCATGTTTTGGTCGCCCAATTATCACCACAGAAAAGGATAAGCAATGGTTTCAATTAAGTCTAGAAGAAGCTTTTTACTTGTGCTCTGTAATGAAATGCATCAAGTTTATAGGTGAAAATAAATGCATAAAAAGTGAAGAAGAGTTGTGGCATTATATGTCATCCAAAAATTCCAATTTCCCTTATCTATGTAAAGCATATTGTCATCTTCGCACGAAGAACTGGGTAGTGAGGGCTGGGTCTCAGTATGGTGTTGATTTTGTTGCTTATCGTCATCATCCAGCTCTAGTGCACTCTGAATATGCTGTGCTTGTCTTGTCAGAGAATGATGGAAATGGTCGATTAAATGTTTGGTCTGATTTTCATTGCACACTTCGGCTTTGTGGTAGCGTTGCAAAAACATTGTTGGTTCTCTACATTGACAAAACTTGTAATGATGATTTTTTGACTTCTTGTTTGGAGCATTACTGTGTTGAGGAGAAATTGGTGACCAGGTGGAATGCTGAACGAAGTCGTGAGAATCAAACAATGGTGCAAAAAGAATCGTGCAACTCAAGTACTTGAAGAGATACAGAGTTAAGGATAGTGTATGAGGATCTATATATTCGAGAATTCGTTGAGTTTGAGAGAATAGAGAACCATTATTTGGAACAGGTTTTCTGTTGTTTCCTTTTTATTATTGAATTTGGCCAGTGAATTTGATATAGAGAGCCAGTTATGTTTCAAAATTTACTTTTCTTGGTTAGTGGCTTAAACATATTCATTTTGAGTGTATTAGTCGGAAGTACAGAACTTGAGGATCAAAGGTGTGGCCAAGAATCCTGTTATTCTCTTATTATGAGAGCCATTTACAACAGTTATGAGTTTGAGGCTCAAATTCGAGAAGCAACACTTAACCTCCAGGTTAGTATGTGCTCATCTATGAAAGTTATCTTTGTGTACAAATGAAAGTTAAGAATAGAAAAAATCTCAATTTATTGTTTGTTTGTAGTTTGAGAAATAAAGGTGTAAGTTTTTCAGGAATAGTTAGCTTGTGACTGAAATATGTGTAAAACTTTACTATCTTTATAAAATAAAATTTTATAGAACATAAGTGTACAAGAGAGATACATCATCTCAACCACTAAAAAAAGGTCAACAACAAATATGAATCACAATTTATGGCTAAAATATCCAATGATGACGTGGCATCGGACATTTAGAAAAAATAAACATATATCAAAATACATATTAACCTTTTAATTAATATGTTTAAAAAAATTCTCTAATATCTAATTAATTTAAGATCTCTTTCTCAAAAAAAAAAAAAAATCAAGGAAATTACACTTTTCATACCAAAATTTTGCCTACTTTATATATTTTATACCACTTTTTAAAAGGACACATTTCGTACAAAAGTTGGACAACTTTTTTTGCATTTCATTCGGCCGTTAGTTTTTGGATGGAAAAAGGTCACGCGTCAAGCACGTGTCCTTTTAAATCACCATTTTCATCTCTTCAAGGGATATGTGCAATTGGGCAAAAATACCTTAAAAGTTAAATATTGGAATGGGGAAATTGCATATTGTCGCCATCAATTCTTCTCTCTTCCCCTATGGCACCACAACCACCGTCCAACTCTTCCCCACCTGAAAACAGATATTTACATGAGCGAAGTAGTTGGACTTGTAGGAAGTGTTGTGACCATGGATTAAAATTTCGGTTCAAATGTATGTTTCGGTCAGTCAAATATTGGAAACTTTTCGAGACTATTCGGAAATATTTCGGAAACACTAAGGAAAATTTATAAAAAAAGTTACTAAATTTAGGAAAATAACAGAGTTTAAGACAAATAAATAGTTTCGGAATTACATCTTGTTTTCGTTTCGCCTAATTAAAAAACGGAAACTTTTCGATGTTTTCGATGGAAAAAATGGAAATTTTGATCCATGGTTGTGACTAACTATGAATATTCATGTGAGGGAAACATATATATTTTTTGTTAAACAAAAATTAAATAAAATTATTTGAAGCGGTAAAGTGCTTAATTTGTACATAAGTATGGTAAAGTGCCACAATATGTAACTTTGGGTGATTATGTTTTTGTCAATCTTTTAAAGTGGATTTCATAATCATATGGAAGTTTTTGTCAGTTTTTTTTAAAAAAAAAAATGAGGTTTATTGCAAAATTTTAAAGCTATGAGTGATTATTGGTAATCTTTTAAGTTAAGAGTATGTTTTTTCATCATTTGATTATAATTTCAAACTGAGAGGAATATTTTTTAGTAATAATAAAAAAAAAAGTACAGGGTCTTTTTTGCTAACAAATATAACACAACTTTTTTTTAGTAAGGCAAGACCCAATTGATGTTGTTGAATTTCAATCATTGAAAAGGATAAATTTATCTTGAAGAAAATAAATTATTTTAACTTAAATTTTAAGAGGACATGTGTCACAAGATAAATAATTTCTCATATACTCTCAATCCCTCAAAATCTCATTTTAGACAGATATGCAATAATATTATATGCTAACTTAAAGTACAAGGAATTTTGTGCTAATTTTAAAAATTATAATGGAATTCACGTGCTAAGTTTAAAAAGTATATGATGATTTCGTTTCAAGTGAGAGTACTAAAGGAGAGTAATGATCAATTAAGTTAAACATTTTCTCGATTTCAATGTAACATATATTTAGTTTAAAACAACTGCACATAATATTGTAAATTAGTAGTCAAATTCAAATAAGTTTAAAAAAAAATCACCCATAAATTGCAGCTAGTAATTACGATTTATGGGTAAATTTTTATTTATTATTTTTTTCTTGTAAAAACCGAGAAATTGTAGTTGCCAATTGTGATTTATTTTAGGAAATACTTGTGTCTAGAATGTTATATTGAAAAAAAACTCAAATTGTTATTGTCATTTAGGTTGAAGAGATCCAAAAAAGGCATAAAACGCTTGTCAAAAAATTGGCAAATCTGAATGGAATATTCTACGCAGAGAATTTGGAAGTACAAGAAAATCTGATATAGTAAAAATTTGAAAGGTCAGTTTGTGCAAATTTCACATGACACGTGAATGTGTTGTGCATTTTCCCCTCGTATTTCTATATAGCTCATGTATTGTAGTAGGTTATTAACAAATAAAACAAAATCTTGCTAAAAAAATTGAAAAAAATGTTGACCAAATCCAAGATGATCTTGCTAAAAAAATTGAAAAACATGTTGACCAAATCCAAGATGATCTTGCTTTTAAAAAAATAAAAATCTGGCGTTCAAATTTATATTTTTCTCTGAGTTATTGGCAATTTACTCCTCATTAATAGTCATAATGTTCAATCTATCTCCCCATAATTTAAAAAGGTACATTTACCTCCCTAAATTTTTAGAAAAGATTAACAATGTCTCCATGACATTTTTAAGCTTTAAAAAATGTACTCTCTTAAGTACTATATGTAGTCATAATTCAGAAAATAGTCGTCAATTCACGGCCATTTTTATGTGTCGTAATTACTTTCATAATATTCTAGCATATATAGATGATATTTTTATTTTATTTGGAGTCTTTTGAAAGTTCATACTTTCATATTTCTAAATATTTCACGCATAGAAGTATTTTATATGAAATCAGAAAAAATCTTGCTAACATAATTAAAAATTCAAATTTGGAACATCAATTCAAAAAAATTCTTGACCTAAACCAAGATGAGTTCGCTTTTATTAGAAAATTCACTTTTTAATTTTTTTTTTTGGTGAATAGTATTATATGTATAAAGAATCACACTCCGAAAAGAATAGGTTCTGTTTAATTTAGACATCAATATTAATAGGCTTCTAATTTTATATGTATAACCAGAATTAGAGTCCGAATCCAAATATACTTCCTCTTCCACATATTTTCTTTCTATTTCCTTACTTGATATATTACTTTTAAGAGAACCCCAACATAAATGCATGGAAAGTTAAAGAGTCCTAACAAGGAACGGAAACTGACAATAATTGTGTATAACATTAATTGATCACAATACACAACATAACTCGGAGTACATCCTTCCTTCTAGCTTTCAACCATGGAATCAATAGCTGGAAACAAAGTGGAAGTCAACGATGACGTATTAACGTCGATACTAGTTCGATTGCCACCAAAATCCGTGTTCAGATTTAGATGCGTATCAAACAAATGGAAAAATATGATTGCTGATCCTTACTTTCTTAAGAGTTATAGCGCCATAACAACAAAACATCTACTAAGTGGGGAACGTCTGCTACCATTCGTTCAAATAACAAATTCACAATTCAATCGAAGAAAAGATTTCTTAAAGAGGAATGAACTGGTGCCAAGAGGATCAGTAGACTTCATCAATTCCTCAAACGGGCTTGTCCTATATTGTTCACGCTCTACCAACAAGAGTACTTACCACGTTTTCAATCCCCTAACCAGAAACTGCGTTTCTTTGCCGCCACGCAAGATCACTAACCGTAGATATCATGGAACATGCATTGGATTAGTGTGTGAGGAGAATATAGACGAACTCGCACCAAATTACACGGTTATATGGGCTGGCATGCTGATAGGTGAAGAGGGGCTTACTATGACTATGGATATAGAAACTTATTCTTCCAAAACTGGCACATGGGCTATGTCGACACTGGTCAGCACTCATATCTTTCTTCCAGATTCAGAGATGCCACCGCTTGTGTGTAATGGTGTCGTGCATTGGACTGGATATAGTGCCATCGCCCTTTATGATCCAAACGACGGTGAAAATCATCTGCAGTTGATAATGCTGCCATCAAGAACATATTTTGGAAATTATAAGGACGCGAAAATCACCAGGTCAGAACGTGATGATGTCTTATGGTATGGCAATATAGACAAGAATAAGAAAAAAATGCAATTTTGGATGCTTCCCAAGAATAAAGATGGAAGTTACAGGCGTTCCACCACTATACCCGCCAGGGAATGGAGCCTGATGCACACGATCACGAATGATTCCCTCAACACAGAACCAAACATATAATTGCTAGAATACATTATTAAAAGAAAGGTACTTCATCTCGAGGCATTGATTTCAAGTAACAACAGAATTGTTGCTGTTCTCAGGCTCAAGAAAACAGTATTTCTTTACAACTTAGAGAGCAAATCAATTGAGTCCGTCCTACAACATGGCGGCCAACCTATTAAATGGTGGTATGACTACATGGAGACTCGATATTTATCTTCATATGCTCTTTGAGATTGACACTATGTTTATTTCAACCTTCGTATTTAACTTTATTGACTATTATTGATTTAATACAATAATTTAGTAATGAATCTTTCTCAAGCGCAATATCATCAGCTTTTATATGTACTACAAAAAAATATTGGCCAGATTAGTGTGGCAAAATCAATTTAATGAATAGAATCCATGGTAAGAACTTAATAATACTATTAAAATTAGTCACCTAAATCATAAAGTGAACTACTAGAAAAACAGGAAATTGCAACCGAAATTGGCCAAAAGACGGTTGGAAAATTGATTTTGCGACCGATAACGTCGGTTGCAAAATATCGTCTCGGAATCTGGATTGATACTGAAATTACATAATGATATATTTTTATTTACTACTGTTGGATTTTTGAGGGTTGAATCAATTGTAAAATTGATATCAACTTGATTTTTTGATTTATTATTTGTATTTGTTGTTATTTTGGAGGAGAGTAATTTTTAGAGAGGAAATTTTATTCAATTGCTTCCTCTTACACTTCCCACTTTACATTTGAGTTGTACACAAATTTATAGTTGTCTATGGAACATTCTAGATTATCTAGAGCTAACCATACTTTCTAGTAAAATCTACATTTTCTAGATTTGTCCACATTTATCTTGGATACTTAGGATTGCATGAGATTTATCTAGATTCTTCTATCAATTGATTCAATTACATGATATCTCATGATAATCCTTGAATTTTCTAGAATCTTCAAGCAAAATATCTCACATTTCAACACTCCTCCTTGAGATTTTTGCTTGATAATCCAAGCTTATATCCATGTATCTCAAATTTTGATTATGGAAGTGTTTGATTGTATTATGATGTGCCACATGGGCAATTGCATCTTTGTAGCTAAATATCATTTTCTGTGCATTTCTCATTGTAACCCTCTTGGTCTTATGCTTGTTGACTGTGCCATTTCGATTTGCTCTTTTCTTATAACTCTTTTTTGTACGAAGCACCTTCTTGTTATTAGGTCCTCCAATCAGCTTCTGCTTTTCTTTTATGTTCTTTTTTATCTCCTCCTTTATTCCAACTTTCCATTTTTCAGAAGTTTCTTTGTAATTGCTTGGCTCCGTAAATGTCATTTGACAATATGCAAATTTATCCGTAACGGATTTGAATTTTTTCGGAGATTCAAATGATTTGCACCTGGAGGAGTATTCCATCATATCTTCTTCTTTATTGTTGGATTCTTCCGGACCCTTCTTTGTCTCCTGTTGTTCAGGCATTATTGGTGCTTCTGGATTACTTATATCCACATATTTTTCCAAATTCTTAGTTGCAGTTTCAGAGGTGCAACTATCATCATCATCCATTATCTTTTCAAAGTAGAGGCGAATAAATCTTTTATGGGCATCCAATGCAAATTTCTCAAGCCCCAAATCGGTTTCTAACAATCTTAGCACATAATTCAACGTCAATGAATCGGCTTGGTCTTTGATGTATTGCAGGCGAGAGACAAACGCACTCTTGATTCGCTGCTTAATTCCTTGCTCTTCTCTTTCTTGTTTCGCCATTGAAATGTTCTCCAAGCATTGATATTTTTCTCGAAGAATCTCCCATGCTTCTTTGGCCGTAGTCGTAGCGACTATTTCGATGAAGATTTCTTTAGTAACGGTAGCTTGGAGGAATGTAAGTGCCTTCATGTTCTTTGTATATTCTTCTTTGTTCTTCTTTTGTTGAGGTGCGGTAAGAGTACCTTCATCTTCCGATTTTTCATAATCGTTTTCAACAATTTCCCATAACTCATTTGCTATGAGAAAAACCTTCATTCTTACCGCCCAATAGTCGTAGTCTTCACCGTTGAAAATCGGTGGTGTAGGAAGCGTTATATTTGATGAACCCATTTTTTGAACTCAATCCCTTAAGATCAATGAGCTCTAGATACCATTTGTTGGATTTTTGAGGGTTGAATCAATTGTAAAATTGATATCAACTTGATTTTTTGATTTATTATTTGTATTTGTTGTTATTTTGGAGGAGAGGAAATTTTATTCAATTGCTTCCTCTTACACTTCCCACTTTACATTTGAGTTGTACACAAATTTATAGTTGTCTATGGAACATTCTAGATTATCTAGAGCTAACCATACTTTCTAGTAAAATCTACATTTTCTAGATTTGTCCACATTTATCTTGGATACTTAGGATTACATGAGATTTATCTAGATTCTTCTATCAATTGATTCAATTACACGATATCTCATGATAATCCTTGAATTTTCTAGAATCTTCAAGCAAAATATCTCACATTTCAACAACTACACCTCAAGCAAAGATTGTAAATTGTTGAATGAATAAACTATGGACATGCAAAACCTTGAAGTCCTATAATTTTAAACACCAGTATTTAATCGTTAAATGCATATTAATTACTACTTCTAAGTTTAAGATCACAAACAAACTGGACGTTGCATTCAATGTTGAAGTTAACATCTTAAAGCATAGCAATAAAAAAGTGCAAGAAATTTACCTGAACCCTGACGTTCCAACTTTAAGTTGTCGTTTTGCTACAGTCATGTATACCATAGTTCTACTTGCTCCTCCATATTTTGGCACTGCAATATCATGTTGAAACTAAGGCTTTGTATGGAAGTAGTTTGGTTGAGTTTGGTCTCACTCAAACCGAACCTAATTAGTTAAAGAGTTTGAAGAGCTCTCAGTCAAAACCCCAGGTTTCAGCCCAAACCCCAAGTTTCAATCCAAACCAAAACCTAGAGGAACCTAATTGAGACCTATAAAATCGATTCGACATTTATCATCTCATCTTCACACATATAAAGTTCTTGATTTGATAACTACCATACTTTTCTCCTCCAAGCTCAAACAACCAAACCTCAATCTAAATCATATCTCAAATATTCTAAACCCACTAACAATTATTTAATAATATTTTACTATCTCAATATTTCATTAAAACCATTATCCAAATTGAGTTTTAAAGTTTTGCTAAAAACTCCCGAACTACTTTTTGAAACCAAATCGAGTTGGAACCCAGCCAAACAACTTCCATAATAAGCCTTAAATGTCTCAAGAGACTCCTTATAAGGTCTTGGAAAATCATGACCTCTTCAACTAGCTTTTTGAGGCAGTTCCAATTCTTACATTGGGTCCCTTATGTTTATGTGGCAACTTTATTTCTAACTTAATTGACTTTTTTCTTGCCATCATTCTTGGGTTAGAATCATTTCCTCTTGAGATCCATCAATAATTGGAACAGCTTATAATGGCTTAGATATAAAATAAACAATCACGACATTAAAACCAATATAATCTTGTAGAATTTTATACGCTTTATACATCTTTGTAATGGATAATAAAGATGAGTTCTATATTGACTCAAAATCCGATCAGTAACTGTTATGTTTTGCTCCTCATATATTTGCTTGCTCATTTTCAAATTCAGATTATATGATCATCAAATTTATTTCCGATATATATATATATATCCTGCAATTGTTATAACAACAGAAAGTAAGAATCATATAATAAAAACTTTCAAACATATAACTATACATAGCATATAGAGATATATATTATTTTGAAATATAGTATCTAACAGCATAATATCTACCTAGTAAAAAGGAAGAAATAGATAACTCTTGACAAAAATATAAATAATAAAATCCACTTATAAGAAAACAATCAAAACGACTTCATTCGAACATTCTTGGATATCAAAAATAGCGGAAATAGGATTTTGATTTTTTGCTAAAAGCAGAAAGAAAGAAGAGAAAATGGCTCAGGCAAAGGGATTGTAGTCTAAGTGGTAAGGCATGTTGCATAAAGACACAGATGAAAAGAAACAATAGTCTAACCTTTCATTAGTTGTAGGGACTTGATTAAATCTCATCCTTGTGTTTTACAATAACAAATGCACCAAATAATTTTTCATATTATTGTGTCCCATGCTACTCTCGTCAAGCTAGTGATGCTTTCGGCTACTGAACTTCCATCGTTTAGGGTCAAACTCTTTGATTTAACGTGGTTCATATTTCTCTTGCCTATTTCCCTAAAATGTACAAGTGGTCTATGAGAATCTGGATAGAAAATATTAGATTTGGCATAATCATATCTCGTATATTAGTTCTCAATTTTTAAGTCAAGTTATTTTATTGTCTTAGGAATCTGAGAATGTTTTATTTATTTTGTTTCCTTTAAGAGTCAATCTGTTATTTATTTCTTTGTCAAGGGCGAATGTACATTAACATTAAGGGCCTATAAAAAAAAAGGGGAAAACCGCACTTCACCCCCCAACCTTTTTAAGTTTTTGCAATCTCCACCCTAACCTTTAAAGTTTCGCACTTTCCCACCTTACCTATTTAAAAAGTCTCAGGCAACCACCTCATTGAGCAAGACAATGGAATCTGGCGGAATATTCCGTTTGCTTGAAGTGACGTGGGTTTAGTCAAGGGTAGAATAGTCCTTTAAGGCACAAAAAGTGCGAAACTGTAAAGGTTAGAGGGGAGATTGCGAAAACTTGAAAAGATTGGGGGGTAAACTTGAAGAAATTCTTCGGAAATATTAAGGTTGGGGGGGAAACTTAATATTTCCGAAGAATTTTTTGAAACTTAATATTTCCGAAGAATTTCTTCAAAAAATTTCAATATTTTGTTGACCGAAACATATATACTCAAAACGAAATTTTGATCTAGAAATTATTATAAATAGGGAAAATTGCACTTTTCCCCCAACCTTTTCAAGTTTTCGCTGTATCCCCTCTAACCTTTACAGTTTCGCACTTTTTGTGCCTTAAAGGACTATTCTACCCTTGACTAAAGCCACGTCACTTCAAGCAAACAGAATATTCCGCCAGATTCCATTGCCTTGCTCAATGAGGTGGTTGCCTGAGACTTTTTAAATAGGTGAGGTGGAAAAGTGCAAAACTTTAAAGGTTAGGGGGGAGACTGCAAAAACTTAAAAAGGTTGGGGGGTGAAGTGTGATTTTCCCTAAAAAAAATAGTACTATATGTGTACGATAGAGTTGCAAACTTAAGACAATAGAATTAATCAAGTCTCTACAACTAATGAGAAGTTTGACTCTATAATTTTATTGAATGCAATATTAAAAATAACGTTTTATGTTATGCAACTACGAATTACTACTTGAATTATTTTTACGAAAATACTTAAATTAAGTCACCGGAGAAGTCATGTAATGGGCTAAATTTTAGGGCTCAAGATTCTCTATACCACTTTTAGTGTATCACTCTTGTGTGTCACTAATAATTAATTGCCACATGTACATGTAACAATTAAAATAATTGTCAAATGTACATGTGGCATTTAGTTATTAGTGATACACAAGTGTGGTACAGAGGATCTACACCCAAATTTTAGGGTATATGTGAAAGAGTTTTGGCTCAGTCTCGCGGGTCTCGCAATATCGGGTCAAAATTCTTTTAAATGAATTTTCGTCATACTCATGAAACTCGTCACGAACCTATTCAGGAACATTCTTTTTTTTTTTTTTGAGGGAATTCAGAAACACACATTCATACCTATTATTTCTTTCTCAAACTCTGTAAAACATTGATTTGACACTTACCAACTATTTTTCCCAAATACCAACATCCAAATTCAATTCAAGTGGAGTTTCAACTTTTAAAATCACAAAATCCAACATCCAAAATTTAATTAATGAGATTTCAAATTTTTTTTTAAAACCCAAACTATTTTTTTAACCAAGACCGGAAAACCAAGCCAATGCAGAAAGGTCATTAGTGCCATACCCTTAATATTACATTGAAGTGGATCACTTAAGATAGCACACAAAAATTCAAAAAATTGTAGGAATTGTGAATGTACAAAACACGAAAAAAAAAAAAAAAAATCAGAAAATTATCAACTCACAACCACTTTTATATGTGCGTAATTACTTTCATAATACTCAGATATAATATTTTCATTTCTTCTGAAAATAAGGGATGATCTTTTTATTTTATTTAGTCTTTCAAAAGTTCATACCGTATATTTCTAAAGACTTGGAACAACAATTCCAAAAAAATCTTGACCAAAACAAAAATGAATTCGCTTTTAAAAAACCATTAAGTAGAAAGTTCATTTTTTTTATGAATAGTACGAGATACACAATCTAATTTAATATATATATAACAATCCAGTTCCCCAAAAAAAAAAAAAAGGTTGTTTCTTATTTAGAATTCAATATTACTAGACTTCTACTTTTATATGAATTATCAAAAAAAAAAAAAAGACTTCTACTTTTATGTGTATAACCAGAATTAGAACTCGATTCCAAATATACTTCATCTTCACACACGTTTTTGCTTTTGTTTCCTTATTGGATATTACTACTTTGGTAAGTTGGAGTCTCAAATCACATTAATTGATCACAATACACAACATGATTCGGAGTACTTCTTCCTTCCAGTTTTCAACCATGGACTCAATAGCTACAGAGAAAGTAGGTCAACGATGACGTATTAAGGTCCATACTAGTTCGACTGCCACCAAAATCCGTGTTTAGATTTAGATGCGTATCAAATAAATGGTACAATATGATTGCCGAACCTTACTTTCTTAAGAGTTACAGCGCCATAACAACAAAACATCCACTAAGTGGGGAACGTCTGCTACCATTCGCTCAATTAAAAGGATTTAAAAGGATTTATCAATTCCTCAAACGGGCTTATCCTCCTAGGTCGTTCATTCCTTTTCACCACTTATTACCAAGTTTTAAATCCCTTAACCCAGAAGTGCGTTTCTTTGCCGCCACGCAAAAAATTCCCTAACCATAACCATAGATATCGTGAAACATCCATTGGATTAGTGTGTGAGGAGAATATAGACGAACTAGTACCAATTTACACAGTTATACGGGCTGGCATACCTGTAGGTGGAGATTCTATGGATATAGAAATTTATTCTTCCAGGACTGGCACGTGGGCTATATCGACACTGGTCAGCACTGCAATTTCACTTGTAAGTTTTGATCTGCCACCACTCGTGTTTCATGGTGTCGTGCATTGGTGTGGATCGGGCTCCATCGCCCTTTATGATCCAAACAATGTAGATGAAAGTAAAAATAATCTGCGGTTGATAATGTTGCCATCATGTGCTGGATATAGTAGCTCGAGTTTCACCAGGTCAGAAAGTGATGATTTCCTATGGTATGTCACAACAGACACTCATTTAGCGATAGGATTTTGGATGCTTCCCAAGAATAAAGAAGAAAGTTACAGGGGCTCCAAGATTATACCTGCCAATGAATGGAGCTTGATGCACATGATCAGGCCTAGTTCCCTGCAGATAGAACCCATCATATCATTGCTACAAAACATAAATAGAATTAGGCTAGTATGGCTTGAGGCATTGATTTCATGTAACAACAGAATTGTTGCTGTTCTCAAGGTCGGGGATATATTATTTCTTTACAACTTAGAGAGCAAATCAATTGAGTCAGTACTATATAGTGGTGGCCGCCCTATTAATTGGTGGTATGACTACATGAAGATTGACACTATGTTTTTTTAACCTTTGCATTTAACTTTATTGATTTAATACAATAATTTAACTAAGAATCTTTTTTAGTTTATTATCATCAACTTTTATATGTACTGAAAAATATTTGGCAAGCTTAGTGTGCATTTGAAATTCAATGAAATAATCTATAGTAAGTACTTGATAAAAACAGCCACCTGATACATAAAGTGAGATGATAAGCAAAGTAAGTGAGGCTAAAGGAGAGCGTGAACAAAGATCATGAGTGCTTTACCGACCTGCAGTATGTACGTACACAGTTATTTTTGTTCATACACAAGAAGAAAAACAACAAAGAGATGAATCTTTTTTCACTTATTGGTATTAAATTCTTAATTGATTGATGATAATTTTATATACTACACATGATGCTAAGATTGTAATTTGGTGAATTAATAAGCTATAGGCATGTATAACCTTACAGTCCGATACTTTTTAAACAATAATATTAAGTGTTTAAATGAATACTGATTAATTACTACTTGAAAGCAAAAACAAGCTGTATATGGCATTCAGTGTTGGAAGTTAACGTGCTATTAGTTCCCACCTTAACTTAAGAAAGTACCAAATTAATGCCAATATAGCAAATTAGAATGAAAAAAGAAAATATATGAGCAGAGCAATACAAATCGCAACAAATTTACCTTAATCCTGATATTCCAACTTAAGTTGTCATTAGCTTAAGTATTGTACATCATAATTCTACTTGCTCATCCATTCTTTGGCACTGCAAATTCTCGAGTCGCTTATTGAAACTAAATGTCTCATTGACTGGATATCAATACACTCACAAGGTATTCGGAAATCATCACCTCTTGAGCTAGTTTTCTGAAACAGTCCCAATCCTTACATTTGGTCCCTTAAGTCTAGCACAATTGACTTTAGATTTTTGCAATCAAGCTTGGGTTAGAACTGTTTCATCTTGAGATCCACTAATAATTGGAACTGCTTATATTGGGTATACAATCACAACACTAAAATCAATATAATCTCGCAGAATTCCGTACCTCTTAATACATCTTTGTAAAGGATAATTAAGATGAGTTCTATAATGCCTCAAAAACCAATCAGCAACTGTTTTGCTCCTCATATATTTGCTTGCACATTTTTAAAATCAGATTATCTGATCATCACATTCATCTTCAATATACTTATACCCTGCAATTGTTATAACAACAAAAAGTAAGGATCATTTAATAAAAACTTTCAAACATATAAGGATCATATAGTAAAAACTTTCAAACATTTAATCTATACATAGCATATAGAATATCTTAGAGAAATATAGTATCTGCTAACAGCATAATATCTACGTAGTAAAAAAGCAGAAAATTCTTAAAAATAATATAAACAATAAAATCCACTCATACAAGATAACCATCAAAACAACTTCATTCGCACTCATCATACTAATGGCGGAAACCAGATTGTAATTTTAACACAGTTACTATTATCAATCTCCACAACATCAATAACCTGAAGCAACAAATCATATGTAAGTTTTTTAACACGGCCACATCTCATTACTAATATCATGAATACTGAAAAAATTAAAGCATGAAAATCTCCAATACAAATCAGTATACGAATTTAGTCTCATCAAGAGCAGAACAGAAAAACAGACTAGTGACTACGCACAATTAGTTACAATATACAGGAGAAAAACATGTCATTCAATTTTATATGAGCTGGTGTCTGATTAAGACATTCATCAACTGATCATTTCAAGATCAGAAGCATCTTTTACAACTCTGATATTCTTTTATCACTGGTTTAAACCTTACGAGAAAATCTCAACAACGTGAGGCTCTGATACGCAGTGACTAAAAAGATAATAAAAAGGATAAGCCTGAGGACTATATTGCAACCAGGAAACATAAGGAAAATGAGAATTCAGTGAATAAAAAATAACAAAATGTTGCGACAGAAATATGCAAATAAAGGTGTTCCATTGCTGTGTCTGCCAAACACCATTTATCATTAATTCTTATAAATTTGCATATCGCATGGCTGGAAAAATGAAACCATGCCTGAGAATTGACATACAGCAATTACATTAAAGTACCACTCTCTACCAAAGTATCGATTAAAGATAACATCATTATAACAAAAGATGGCATGTTCGGGTTAGAAATAAGACGAGAGAAAATGCAACTACTCATACAGTTCGTTTTAGAAATAAGAAATCAAAAAGCCAAACTTCATAATGTAGTTCGACTCCTATCTCCAAAGCATACGGAGAAATAGAATGGATGCTAAATGACCTTAACGTGGGTTTACAGAATATTAGAATGTCTTATGTTTCCGGCTCATAATCAACCCTAGCATAGGCAAATTCCCAAACAAAATGGCTAAAACCTCAAGGTACGCAATTTTTTTCTTCATTTATTAGAGAACAAGGAATGCAAGTCTGATATGAAGTACATTATCAGATGACAATACAGGGTTTTATTCACAAACAGTCTCAACGTTCCAAATACATTGTTTTTTTACAGAAGCTAACTCATTGATACTTGTAAAAAGTTATTAAATCAGTTGAATAAAGAGTAAACTGCATCAACCAATACCCATAAAAAAAGAAGCTATTAATCATATACTCATTCCCTATACAGTTTAAAGACGATAGTAGAGAAAAAATAAGGAGGATCCATTCTTCAAGGCTTTATTCGGATTATGAATTTTACTTTCCTTTGCTTTATGATATTTTCTTTTAATTATTCTTATCCTTTTACTCACAAACCCTAAACCCAATATTACCTCAAGTTCTGGAACATGCATTTAGTTTACACTCATTTCATTTTATATAGTAATATATATACGGTAACAAAGAGAGTGAACCTGTGGATTTAGATCGGTTCAGCCGTTGCCTCTACTTCTCTTGGGGAGCTGAAACGACACTGTTTAGTCCGCACGGTAGAAGTTTATTGATTGAGTTTTTGGCTTTTTTTTTTTTTTTTTGAAAGCGAGTTTTTGGCTTTTATATCAATAACATGAGTTCGTCTAAAATAAGATTTTGAGGGATGGGGAGCACATGAGATAACATTTATCTTGGTGACACGTATCCTCTTAAAATTTAAGTTAAAATAATTTATTTTCTTAAAGACAAATTTACCCTTTTTTAATGAGTGAAATTCAACAACACCCCTTATGTTTTGCCCAACTAAAAAATATGTATTATTTTTATTAGTAAAATATCCATGTATTTTTTTTACTAACAAAAAATACCCTCTCAAGTCGAATTATCAATTTTACTCCATCAAATGATGAAAAAATATCTGCTTAACTTATAAAATTACCAATAGCCCCTGGTAACTTTAAAAATTTTCAATAACCTCCCTGTTTTTCTTTTTATAAACATCGACAAAAACTTCCACTTGATTATTGAAGTCCACTTAAAAGATTTGAAAAAAATCTTATCCCCCAAAGTTACATATTGTGGCACTTTACCACACATATGTACAAAATAAGCACTTACTGCCTCAAATAATTTTATTTAATTTTTGTTCGACGAAAAATATACATGTGCCCCTTACATGAATTTTCAAAGTTAGTTACAACACTTCTTACAAGTCCAAATACTTCGCTCATGTGAAAGAACCAAAAATCCGAAGTGAAGTAGAAAAATATTTTATTTGTAAAGAGAGAACATTGTATTTGTGTACTAATAATTAAGTTGTTCACAAATTACAGCAGAGAAACGAGAAGGTAAAGTTTTTATTTTAGAAGGCAATATGTATATTTTTCAAGAATATACATATGCCCCTTAATGTATAAAGTAGGCAAAATTTTGGTATGAAAAATGCAATTTTCTCAATTTTTTTTTTTTGGAAAAGAGATAAGAAATTAATTAGAGAGATTTATTTAAACAAATTAATTAAAGGGTTAGTATGTAATTTAACATATGTTTATTTTTTATAAATGTTCGATGCCACATCATCATTGAACATTTTGACCAAAAATTGTGGTTTAGATTTGTTTTTGACTTTTTTTAGTGGTTGAAATGAGGCATCTCATATACACTTATATTCCATAAAATCTTATTTTGGAAAGACCTAATAACATGGTTTTTATATCTTAATAACAATTGGTTAAGACCGTCATTTGTTTTTCTTTTTTGACAGATTTGAAATTTTGATTAAATTATTTTCTATGTATGTACATTGCGAATTATAGTCAACAAATAGATCAAATTTGATTAAGTTTAATTTTACATATTAGACACGTTGAGGGATTAGGATGAGACCATAACGTCATAATCTCATTAATTTTAGGAATTTGATTAAATCTTATTCCCGTATTCATCATACCATCCGTGCAATGAATGAATCAGATAATTTATCCTCATGTTATATTATTTGCTACTCGCGTCAACCTAGTGATGCTTTTAAGCTCAATCTAAAACTTCACGATTAAGAACTTAAAACATTACAATTATATAGGAAAAAAATATAAAAATATTTCTTTTTTCTCAATTAAACAAAAAAAAAATGCAAAAATCAACAGATTCAAGGTCCAGGCCAATTACATTTCCAGGTCTCCTCGAACAGATTTATTGCAATTCTTGGAATGTTTCTGATCTAAATTAAGCTTTCAACAAACTAATCCACATACCAACAATTTCTGGATATTAGAATTACGCTTCTACTTACTTTTTATTTATTAGATATACTTTTATACATGGGAAAATTGCTTTTTTGGTACCATAGGATAGGCTGACTTGCACTTTTGGTACAATTGGATACGAAAATGCAAATTTGGTACCATAGGATATGTTTTCATTGCAATTTTGGTACCAAACTCAATTTTTCTACAAAGTTAATGGCAATTTACCTCCTATGAAATGCATAATGTTCAATTTAACCCCTCGTTAATTTAAAAAAAATCAATTTACCCCCTATAAAATTTTAATGAAGCAATTTATCTTAATGAAGCAATTTATCCCCTTCAGCCGGAGATTGTAACTCACTTGCCCGAATTGAGAATATGCATGCAAACTATTTTATTTAACATAGGGGGATAAATTGCCACATTTATCATAACACAATGGGTAAAAAATCACATTATCATATTAAAAGTGGATTAAGTGCCGCCTATAAAAATATCAGGGAGGCGATGTGAAATTGTTACAAATTTTCAAGGGGTAAAATGCTCTTTTTTAAACCACGAGGGGTTAAATTGAACATTATACATTTAGTAGGGGGTAAATTGCCATAAACTTTGTAGAAAAATTGGGTCTGGTACCAAAATTGCAATGAAAACATATCCTATGGTACCAAATTTGCATTTTCATATCCAATGGTACCAAAAGTGCAAGTCAGCTTATCCTATGGTACCAAAAAAACAATTTTCCCTTTTATACATTCTGTGAGACAAGTAAAGTGTATATACTTAGCAATCACTTGCCAACCAGTATGAGATCTATTGAGCTTGTTTGTTTGGTGTTAGAAAAAATAATTTGGGAGAGCAGTAGAGTTTTGTGAAATCTCAATTTAATGTGATCTAAAATTAAATAAAATTGTAAAGTAAATAAACTTGTTTTAGGAAAAAATATTAATATAATTTTTTAAATGAAATTTTTATTGGATCCTATAAAGATTTGATATCCAGTCAAATCCGATCAAGATTCATTGAATTCAAAAAAATCTAGATCCGAGCAAGATTCGAATCCGACAAGAACCGATCCGATATAAATAGAGCCGGATCCCACCAGAATCCGACCCATTGACCGCCCTTGAAAAATGTATTCCTTGAAAATAAATGTGTGATGGTTTTTCAATTCGCGATTGAACCTAGCACAAATAAAGGCCCAATTACTTCAAAATTTTAAAAATATAGATCCGAGCAATATTCGAATTCGACAAAAAACCGATCCAATATAAAAAGAGTCGGATCCCACCAGAATTCGACCTTTTGACCACGGTTGAAAAATATGTGATGGTTAATGATTTTTCAATTCGCTATTGAACCTGCCACAAATAAATGCCCAATTACTTCAATTGTTTGAACTTAAATTCATTCGACCCGGCCTAATCAAAAATGAAATTTATATTACCATGTGAAATCTAATTGAATTCCAAGCAAGGGGGTGTAGCTCATATGGTAGAGCGCTTGCTTCGCATGCGAGAGGCACGGGGTTCGATTCCCCGCACCTCCATAAATTCTTTCTCCTCATTTTGGGTTTTTTTTAACCTTACATTTTTTTCGTTTTTTGTTCATTATTTTTTATTTTTATAAATTTTGTGCATGATTTAAAAAATTTTATATTTTAAAAAATTAAATCATTACAGGAATTAATTTTAATTAGATATTTTAAATTTGTATTTTAATTTAGATATAACGTACAAATGAATCAAATTATAAATATTTTTTTATCAAATAAATGAACTTTAATATGATTAAAACTCGAGTATAACTTGATATATATAAGTGATTGTGATTTTTTTATAATAATAATTATTATTATTACTATTGCAAATATTATTATTGAGTGAATCGCATTTTTAGTCCCTCTTATGACTTGACTTTATCACTCTCGTCCCTTTTAAATTTTTCGTAGCAGATGCGTCCCTTTTATCAATATAGTGTATCACATTAGTCTCTCTTATCAATGTAGTGTAATACATTCATCCCTCTTAAATTTTTCGTAGCAGATTCATCCCTCTTATCAATGTAGTGTAATACATTGGTCCCTCTTAAATTTAAAATACATCATAAAATAGAAGTAAAATTTTATTTTTGACCATATAAAGTGGCTGCTTTCCAAAATTGGCCCTTTATTTAGTTACCTCGACAATATATGTCATATATTGTGTCGTCATTATCAACTTCAGTCCTTATCATTTAATTGGCACTCTAAAATTAAAATTTTCGGTCAGATTGAACATAATTGGTGCTTTTCGGCAAACAATTTAATTTTTCGGTCAAATAAGACATAAATTGATGATTTTTGGCGATATTTAAAAAATTCGGTGATAAAGGACTGAAATTGAAGATGATGACACAATAAGTGACGTATTTTGTCGAGGTAGCATATTAAAAGGGTCAATTTTGAAATGCTACTACTTTAAAGGGCCAAAAATAAAACTTTGCCTTATAAAATGGATGTATTTTAGATGTAAGAAGGACCAATGTGTTACACTATAATGATAAGAGGGACGAATCTGCTACGAAAAAGTTAAGAGGGACGAATGTGTTACACTACATTGATAAGAGAGACTAATGTGATACACTATATTGATAAGAAGGACGCATCTGCTACGGAAAATTTAAAAGGGACGAGAGTGATAAAGTCAGATCATAAGAGGGACCAAAAGTGCAATTCACTCTATTATTATTACTATTATTAAGGGACATTTGCTTTTTGAGTACTATAGAATATGCCAACTTGCAACTTTGGTACCATTGGTTACAAAAATGCAACTTTGATGCCACATGACATATTTTTATTGCAACTTTGGTACCAAACCCAATTTTTCTCTAAAGTTAATGATAATTCACCCCCTATGAAATGCATAATATTAAATTTACCCCCTTGTGATATAAAAAAGAGCACTTTATCTCCTGTACTTTTATAATATTATTAGTATTTATTATTATTATTATTATTGTTGTTGTTGTTGTTATTTATTATTTTATTGCTATTATTATTGTTATTATTATTATTTTTGTAGTTATTACTACTATTATTATTATTACTACTTTTATTATTATTATTTTTATTCTTTTTATTATTATTATTATTATTATTATTATTAATCTTATTATTATTACTAATATTATTGTTATTATTACTATTTTTATTATTGTTACTATTATTATTATTCTTTATTATTATTAATTATTAATAATTATTTTATTGTTATTATTATTATTATTATTTTTGTAGTTATTACTATTATTATTATTTTTATTTTTATTATTATTATTAATCTTATTATTATTATTAATATATATTTTTATTTTTTTGTATTTTTATTATTATATTATTTTATAATGATAATTTTCCTATTATTATTATTATTATTACTTTTTTGTATTATTATTATTATTATATAATTATTTTTGTATTATCATATTTATTATTTTTTTATATTTTTATTATTGTTATTATTATTTTGTTATTATTATTCTATGTCCCTAACTGTTAAAGACGATTATAGAGTGAGATGGAGAGGGGGACATGGATGGGATAGGGGGACGGGGAGGGGGAAGAGGTATTTTTGCCCCAACGACTGAAGATGTCCTTGGTAGAATACCAAGTATTTCACCCAAAGCCACAAATACAATAGCATGCATGAAATTGAGTTCACATTTTCTTTTAAGTAAAATTGCAGAAAACGTCCCAAATTAATTATTGATTTTGAATTTTCGTCCCGAACTATTTAACTTGGCGAGTTTCGTCCCGTAATTTAATATTTTTTTGGAATATCGTCCCAAACTATATCAACTCGTCAAATTTGGTCCCATAATTTACCATTATTTATGAATTTAGTCCCAATATTAAATTAATGAAAATGACGTTCAATCTTGTAATTAATTTGGGACGAACTCTGCAATATATTATATAATTATTCATGTTAAAATTTACCATGTCATGACACTTAAGCAGCCATGTGATAATTCATCGGCAAATGCGCAATTCCGTCTTATAATTATGGTGGGACGATATTCTAAAAATATAATAAATTACGAGATGAAATTCGCCAAATTAAATAGTTTGGGACGAAAATCCAAAATCAGTGATTAGTTTGGAACGATTTTTGCAATTTTACCTTTCTTTTAACTACGATCCATCCCTCTTTGGTTCCCAAAAATAAAGAAATTACCCGACCAATGAATCTTCTTCTCTTATTTTTCTCTCACTGCTAAAAAGAAAGGGGATAAAAACCCTAGATTCTTGAGAACGTTGTGTTCATATATAGAAATGGAGTAAGATAATAACAAGCGGGGATAGCTCAGTTGGGAGAGCGTCAGACTGAAGATCTGAAGGTCACGTGTTCGATCCACGTTCACCGCATTAAATCACTTTTAATTCATTCAATTTCGTCTTCCTTTTTAAATGACGAAATAGCACTTTCGCCCAACCAATTCCACTTTTAATTCATTCAATTTCGTCTTCCTTTTTAAATGACGAAATAGCACTTTCGCCCAACCAATTCCACTTTCGCCCAACCATGTAAAGTTATTGCAGAAAACACCTGGAAGTATTTAAAAGGAGAGGGGAAATAATCAAACAGCCACTTGTTCACGACGGGTAATTTTTTTTTTTTTTTTTATATATGTAGCTTCTTCCGGAAGAAAAGGTAGCTTATTTTTTGTACTCCTCTAATGCTTATTAGGCATACATACAATAATATATTGATGATTTTTACCCTAGTCATATGATGTGTGTGAACTGTTCGACGAAATGTCTCTGGAGATATCAATTTTTGTAGTTATGAATGTGTAAATTGATTTTAAATATGAGTTTATCTTGTAATCTTAATATTTGTTCACTTAATTGATGAAGGCAGTTTATTGTAATAATTGCTTAGTTTACATGATACCTCTAATTATCAATTATAATTATGTTAATCTTGCCTATATGAATGTATTGAATTTCCACTCATCTAATATCTCAAGCTTCAAGAAATAAGAGACATTTGAAATTTATGATTTTACACGTCCCCTAATGTGCATTTGTTTACATTTTTACTCAAGCCCAACGGTGGAACTTAAAATTGGGTGGTTGAAAAAGTCAAATGCAAGACCTAGTTTTGGATTTCAGCTAATCAGCTCATCTAAAGACTTATGTTGTTCGAGAGGTAGACCTATTATATCCATGATGGCCAAAGAAAAAACATTATCTTTTACTGTGTTTTGCGTTCTTTCTAATTTTTTGTTTTCTGAACAAAGCATAAAGTGATCTTCTTTATTTCTATGAAGCTGATTATGGCGCCAAGATGGAAAGGAAAAACAGCTGAAGCAAAAGCCCTTGCAGACCCTATGTCCAAAATAAGTTCTCGTCTTCAGTCGTCATTAATCGAGTCCAACTCTGAAGGGCTGCTCTCAGGGTCTAGTGTGCTTCTTGCGGTACATCCAGAACAAAGTGATCTCTTAAATTATGCATGTTTTGGTCGCCCAATTATCACCACAGAAAAGGATAAGCAATGGTTTCAATTAAGTCTAGAAGAAGCTTTTTACTTGTGCTCTGTAATGAAATGCATCAAGTTTATAGGTGAAAATAAATGCATAAAAAGTGAAGAAGAGTTGTGGCATTATATGTCATCCAAAAATTCCAATTTCCCTTATCTATGTAAAGCATATTGTCATCTTCGCACGAAGAACTGGGTAGTGAGGGCTGGGTCTCAGTATGGTGTTGATTTTGTTGCTTATCGTCATCATCCAGCTCTAGTGCACTCTGAATATGCTGTGCTTGTCTTGTCAGAGAATGATGGAAATGGTCGATTAAATGTTTGGTCTGATTTTCATTGCACACTTCGGCTTTGTGGTAGCGTTGCAAAAACATTGTTGGTTCTCTACATTGACAAAACTTGTAATGATGATTTTTTGACTTCTTGTTTGGAGCATTACTGTGTTGAGGAGAAATTGGTGACCAGGTGGAATGCTGAACGAAGTCGTGAGAATCAAACAATGGTGCAAAAAGAATCGTGCAACTCAAGTACTTGAAGAGATACAGAGTTAAGGATAGTGTATGAGGATCTATATATTCGAGAATTCGTTGAGTTTGAGAGAATAGAGAACCATTATTTGGAACAGGTTTTCTGTTGTTTCCTTTTTATTATTGAATTTGGCCAGTGAATTTGATATAGAGAGCCAGTTATGTTTCAAAATTTACTTTTCTTGGTTAGTGGCTTAAACATATTCATTTTGAGTGTATTAGTCGGAAGTACAGAACTTGAGGATCAAAGGTGTGGCCAAGAATCCTGTTATTCTCTTATTATGAGAGCCATTTACAACAGTTATGAGTTTGAGGCTCAAATTCGAGAAGCAACACTTAACCTCCAGGTTAGTATGTGCTCATCTATGAAAGTTATCTTTGTGTACAAATGAAAGTTAAGAATAGAAAAAATCTCAATTTATTGTTTGTTTGTAGTTTGAGAAATAAAGGTGTAAGTTTTTCAGGAATAGTTAGCTTGTGACTGAAATATGTGTAAAACTTTACTATCTTTATAAAATAAAATTTTATAGAACATAAGTGTACAAGAGAGATACATCATCTCAACCACTAAAAAAAGGTCAACAACAAATATGAATCACAATTTATGGCTAAAATATCCAATGATGACGTGGCATCGGACATTTAGAAAAAATAAACATATATCAAAATACATATTAACCTTTTAATTAATATGTTTAAAAAAATTCTCTAATATCTAATTAATTTAAGATCTCTTTCTCAAAAAAAAAAAAAAATCAAGGAAATTACACTTTTCATACCAAAATTTTGCCTACTTTATATATTTTATACCACTTTTTAAAAGGACACATTTCGTACAAAAGTTGGACAACTTTTTTTGCATTTCATTCGGCCGTTAGTTTTTGGATGGAAAAAGGTCACGCGTCAAGCACGTGTCCTTTTAAATCACCATTTTCATCTCTTCAAGGGATATGTGCAATTGGGCAAAAATACCTTAAAAGTTAAATATTGGAATGGGGAAATTGCATATTGTCGCCATCAATTCTTCTCTCTTCCCCTATGGCACCACAACCACCGTCCAACTCTTCCCCACCTGAAAACAGATATTTACATGAGCGAAGTAGTTGGACTTGTAGGAAGTGTTGTGACCATGGATTAAAATTTCGGTTCAAATGTATGTTTCGGTCAGTCAAATATTGGAAACTTTTCGAGACTATTCGGAAATATTTCGGAAACACTAAGGAAAATTTATAAAAAAAGTTACTAAATTTAGGAAAATAACAGAGTTTAAGACAAATAAATAGTTTCGGAATTACATCTTGTTTTCGTTTCGCCTAATTAAAAAACGGAAACTTTTCGATGTTTTCGATGGAAAAAATGGAAATTTTGATCCATGGTTGTGACTAACTATGAATATTCATGTGAGGGAAACATATATATTTTTTGTTAAACAAAAATTAAATAAAATTATTTGAAGCGGTAAAGTGCTTAATTTGTACATAAGTATGGTAAAGTGCCACAATATGTAACTTTGGGTGATTATGTTTTTGTCAATCTTTTAAAGTGGATTTCATAATCATATGGAAGTTTTTGTCAGTTTTTTTTAAAAAAAAAAATGAGGTTTATTGCAAAATTTTAAAGCTATGAGTGATTATTGGTAATCTTTTAAGTTAAGAGTATGTTTTTTCATCATTTGATTATAATTTCAAACTGAGAGGAATATTTTTTAGTAATAATAAAAAAAAAAGTACAGGGTCTTTTTTGCTAACAAATATAACACAACTTTTTTTTAGTAAGGCAAGACCCAATTGATGTTGTTGAATTTCAATCATTGAAAAGGATAAATTTATCTTGAAGAAAATAAATTATTTTAACTTAAATTTTAAGAGGACATGTGTCACAAGATAAATAATTTCTCATATACTCTCAATCCCTCAAAATCTCATTTTAGACAGATATGCAATAATATTATATGCTAACTTAAAGTACAAGGAATTTTGTGCTAATTTTAAAAATTATAATGGAATTCACGTGCTAAGTTTAAAAAGTATATGATGATTTCGTTTCAAGTGAGAGTACTAAAGGAGAGTAATGATCAATTAAGTTAAACATTTTCTCGATTTCAATGTAACATATATTTAGTTTAAAACAACTGCACATAATATTGTAAATTAGTAGTCAAATTCAAATAAGTTTAAAAAAAAATCACCCATAAATTGCAGCTAGTAATTACGATTTATGGGTAAATTTTTATTTATTATTTTTTTCTTGTAAAAACCGAGAAATTGTAGTTGCCAATTGTGATTTATTTTAGGAAATACTTGTGTCTAGAATGTTATATTGAAAAAAAACTCAAATTGTTATTGTCATTTAGGTTGAAGAGATCCAAAAAAGGCATAAAACGCTTGTCAAAAAATTGGCAAATCTGAATGGAATATTCTACGCAGAGAATTTGGAAGTACAAGAAAATCTGATATAGTAAAAATTTGAAAGGTCAGTTTGTGCAAATTTCACATGACACGTGAATGTGTTGTGCATTTTCCCCTCGTATTTCTATATAGCTCATGTATTGTAGTAGGTTATTAACAAATAAAACAAAATCTTGCTAAAAAAATTGAAAAAAATGTTGACCAAATCCAAGATGATCTTGCTAAAAAAATTGAAAAACATGTTGACCAAATCCAAGATGATCTTGCTTTTAAAAAAATAAAAATCTGGCGTTCAAATTTATATTTTTCTCTGAGTTATTGGCAATTTACTCCTCATTAATAGTCATAATGTTCAATCTATCTCCCCATAATTTAAAAAGGTACATTTACCTCCCTAAATTTTTAGAAAAGATTAACAATGTCTCCATGACATTTTTAAGCTTTAAAAAATGTACTCTCTTAAGTACTATATGTAGTCATAATTCAGAAAATAGTCGTCAATTCACGGCCATTTTTATGTGTCGTAATTACTTTCATAATATTCTAGCATATATAGATGATATTTTTATTTTATTTGGAGTCTTTTGAAAGTTCATACTTTCATATTTCTAAATATTTCACGCATAGAAGTATTTTATATGAAATCAGAAAAAATCTTGCTAACATAATTAAAAATTCAAATTTGGAACATCAATTCAAAAAAATTCTTGACCTAAACCAAGATGAGTTCGCTTTTATTAGAAAATTCACTTTTTAATTTTTTTTTTTGGTGAATAGTATTATATGTATAAAGAATCACACTCCGAAAAGAATAGGTTCTGTTTAATTTAGACATCAATATTAATAGGCTTCTAATTTTATATGTATAACCAGAATTAGAGTCCGAATCCAAATATACTTCCTCTTCCACATATTTTCTTTCTATTTCCTTACTTGATATATTACTTTTAAGAGAACCCCAACATAAATGCATGGAAAGTTAAAGAGTCCTAACAAGGAACGGAAACTGACAATAATTGTGTATAACATTAATTGATCACAATACACAACATAACTCGGAGTACATCCTTCCTTCTAGCTTTCAACCATGGAATCAATAGCTGGAAACAAAGTGGAAGTCAACGATGACGTATTAACGTCGATACTAGTTCGATTGCCACCAAAATCCGTGTTCAGATTTAGATGCGTATCAAACAAATGGAAAAATATGATTGCTGATCCTTACTTTCTTAAGAGTTATAGCGCCATAACAACAAAACATCTACTAAGTGGGGAACGTCTGCTACCATTCGTTCAAATAACAAATTCACAATTCAATCGAAGAAAAGATTTCTTAAAGAGGAATGAACTGGTGCCAAGAGGATCAGTAGACTTCATCAATTCCTCAAACGGGCTTGTCCTATATTGTTCACGCTCTACCAACAAGAGTACTTACCACGTTTTCAATCCCCTAACCAGAAACTGCGTTTCTTTGCCGCCACGCAAGATCACTAACCGTAGATATCATGGAACATGCATTGGATTAGTGTGTGAGGAGAATATAGACGAACTCGCACCAAATTACACGGTTATATGGGCTGGCATGCTGATAGGTGAAGAGGGGCTTACTATGACTATGGATATAGAAACTTATTCTTCCAAAACTGGCACATGGGCTATGTCGACACTGGTCAGCACTCATATCTTTCTTCCAGATTCAGAGATGCCACCGCTTGTGTGTAATGGTGTCGTGCATTGGACTGGATATAGTGCCATCGCCCTTTATGATCCAAACGACGGTGAAAATCATCTGCAGTTGATAATGCTGCCATCAAGAACATATTTTGGAAATTATAAGGACGCGAAAATCACCAGGTCAGAACGTGATGATGTCTTATGGTATGGCAATATAGACAAGAATAAGAAAAAAATGCAATTTTGGATGCTTCCCAAGAATAAAGATGGAAGTTACAGGCGTTCCACCACTATACCCGCCAGGGAATGGAGCCTGATGCACACGATCACGAATGATTCCCTCAACACAGAACCAAACATATAATTGCTAGAATACATTATTAAAAGAAAGGTACTTCATCTCGAGGCATTGATTTCAAGTAACAACAGAATTGTTGCTGTTCTCAGGCTCAAGAAAACAGTATTTCTTTACAACTTAGAGAGCAAATCAATTGAGTCCGTCCTACAACATGGCGGCCAACCTATTAAATGGTGGTATGACTACATGGAGACTCGATATTTATCTTCATATGCTCTTTGAGATTGACACTATGTTTATTTCAACCTTCGTATTTAACTTTATTGACTATTATTGATTTAATACAATAATTTAGTAATGAATCTTTCTCAAGCGCAATATCATCAGCTTTTATATGTACTACAAAAAAATATTGGCCAGATTAGTGTGGCAAAATCAATTTAATGAATAGAATCCATGGTAAGAACTTAATAATACTATTAAAATTAGTCACCTAAATCATAAAGTGAACTACTAGAAAAACAGGAAATTGCAACCGAAATTGGCCAAAAGACGGTTGGAAAATTGATTTTGCGACCGATAACGTCGGTTGCAAAATATCGTCTCGGAATCTGGATTGATACTGAAATTACATAATGATATATTTTTATTTACTACTGTTGGATTTTTGAGGGTTGAATCAATTGTAAAATTGATATCAACTTGATTTTTTGATTTATTATTTGTATTTGTTGTTATTTTGGAGGAGAGTAATTTTTAGAGAGGAAATTTTATTCAATTGCTTCCTCTTACACTTCCCACTTTACATTTGAGTTGTACACAAATTTATAGTTGTCTATGGAACATTCTAGATTATCTAGAGCTAACCATACTTTCTAGTAAAATCTACATTTTCTAGATTTGTCCACATTTATCTTGGATACTTAGGATTGCATGAGATTTATCTAGATTCTTCTATCAATTGATTCAATTACATGATATCTCATGATAATCCTTGAATTTTCTAGAATCTTCAAGCAAAATATCTCACATTTCAACACTCCTCCTTGAGATTTTTGCTTGATAATCCAAGCTTATATCCATGTATCTCAAATTTTGATTATGGAAGTGTTTGATTGTATTATGATGTGCCACATGGGCAATTGCATCTTTGTAGCTAAATATCATTTTCTGTGCATTTCTCATTGTAACCCTCTTGGTCTTATGCTTGTTGACTGTGCCATTTCGATTTGCTCTTTTCTTATAACTCTTTTTTGTACGAAGCACCTTCTTGTTATTAGGTCCTCCAATCAGCTTCTGCTTTTCTTTTATGTTCTTTTTTATCTCCTCCTTTATTCCAACTTTCCATTTTTCAGAAGTTTCTTTGTAATTGCTTGGCTCCGTAAATGTCATTTGACAATATGCAAATTTATCCGTAACGGATTTGAATTTTTTCGGAGATTCAAATGATTTGCACCTGGAGGAGTATTCCATCATATCTTCTTCTTTATTGTTGGATTCTTCCGGACCCTTCTTTGTCTCCTGTTGTTCAGGCATTATTGGTGCTTCTGGATTACTTATATCCACATATTTTTCCAAATTCTTAGTTGCAGTTTCAGAGGTGCAACTATCATCATCATCCATTATCTTTTCAAAGTAGAGGCGAATAAATCTTTTATGGGCATCCAATGCAAATTTCTCAAGCCCCAAATCGGTTTCTAACAATCTTAGCACATAATTCAACGTCAATGAATCGGCTTGGTCTTTGATGTATTGCAGGCGAGAGACAAACGCACTCTTGATTCGCTGCTTAATTCCTTGCTCTTCTCTTTCTTGTTTCGCCATTGAAATGTTCTCCAAGCATTGATATTTTTCTCGAAGAATCTCCCATGCTTCTTTGGCCGTAGTCGTAGCGACTATTTCGATGAAGATTTCTTTAGTAACGGTAGCTTGGAGGAATGTAAGTGCCTTCATGTTCTTTGTATATTCTTCTTTGTTCTTCTTTTGTTGAGGTGCGGTAAGAGTACCTTCATCTTCCGATTTTTCATAATCGTTTTCAACAATTTCCCATAACTCATTTGCTATGAGAAAAACCTTCATTCTTACCGCCCAATAGTCGTAGTCTTCACCGTTGAAAATCGGTGGTGTAGGAAGCGTTATATTTGATGAACCCATTTTTTGAACTCAATCCCTTAAGATCAATGAGCTCTAGATACCATTTGTTGGATTTTTGAGGGTTGAATCAATTGTAAAATTGATATCAACTTGATTTTTTGATTTATTATTTGTATTTGTTGTTATTTTGGAGGAGAGGAAATTTTATTCAATTGCTTCCTCTTACACTTCCCACTTTACATTTGAGTTGTACACAAATTTATAGTTGTCTATGGAACATTCTAGATTATCTAGAGCTAACCATACTTTCTAGTAAAATCTACATTTTCTAGATTTGTCCACATTTATCTTGGATACTTAGGATTACATGAGATTTATCTAGATTCTTCTATCAATTGATTCAATTACACGATATCTCATGATAATCCTTGAATTTTCTAGAATCTTCAAGCAAAATATCTCACATTTCAACAACTACACCTCAAGCAAAGATTGTAAATTGTTGAATGAATAAACTATGGACATGCAAAACCTTGAAGTCCTATAATTTTAAACACCAGTATTTAATCGTTAAATGCATATTAATTACTACTTCTAAGTTTAAGATCACAAACAAACTGGACGTTGCATTCAATGTTGAAGTTAACATCTTAAAGCATAGCAATAAAAAAGTGCAAGAAATTTACCTGAACCCTGACGTTCCAACTTTAAGTTGTCGTTTTGCTACAGTCATGTATACCATAGTTCTACTTGCTCCTCCATATTTTGGCACTGCAATATCATGTTGAAACTAAGGCTTTGTATGGAAGTAGTTTGGTTGAGTTTGGTCTCACTCAAACCGAACCTAATTAGTTAAAGAGTTTGAAGAGCTCTCAGTCAAAACCCCAGGTTTCAGCCCAAACCCCAAGTTTCAATCCAAACCAAAACCTAGAGGAACCTAATTGAGACCTATAAAATCGATTCGACATTTATCATCTCATCTTCACACATATAAAGTTCTTGATTTGATAACTACCATACTTTTCTCCTCCAAGCTCAAACAACCAAACCTCAATCTAAATCATATCTCAAATATTCTAAACCCACTAACAATTATTTAATAATATTTTACTATCTCAATATTTCATTAAAACCATTATCCAAATTGAGTTTTAAAGTTTTGCTAAAAACTCCCGAACTACTTTTTGAAACCAAATCGAGTTGGAACCCAGCCAAACAACTTCCATAATAAGCCTTAAATGTCTCAAGAGACTCCTTATAAGGTCTTGGAAAATCATGACCTCTTCAACTAGCTTTTTGAGGCAGTTCCAATTCTTACATTGGGTCCCTTATGTTTATGTGGCAACTTTATTTCTAACTTAATTGACTTTTTTCTTGCCATCATTCTTGGGTTAGAATCATTTCCTCTTGAGATCCATCAATAATTGGAACAGCTTATAATGGCTTAGATATAAAATAAACAATCACGACATTAAAACCAATATAATCTTGTAGAATTTTATACGCTTTATACATCTTTGTAATGGATAATAAAGATGAGTTCTATATTGACTCAAAATCCGATCAGTAACTGTTATGTTTTGCTCCTCATATATTTGCTTGCTCATTTTCAAATTCAGATTATATGATCATCAAATTTATTTCCGATATATATATATATATCCTGCAATTGTTATAACAACAGAAAGTAAGAATCATATAATAAAAACTTTCAAACATATAACTATACATAGCATATAGAGATATATATTATTTTGAAATATAGTATCTAACAGCATAATATCTACCTAGTAAAAAGGAAGAAATAGATAACTCTTGACAAAAATATAAATAATAAAATCCACTTATAAGAAAACAATCAAAACGACTTCATTCGAACATTCTTGGATATCAAAAATAGCGGAAATAGGATTTTGATTTTTTGCTAAAAGCAGAAAGAAAGAAGAGAAAATGGCTCAGGCAAAGGGATTGTAGTCTAAGTGGTAAGGCATGTTGCATAAAGACACAGATGAAAAGAAACAATAGTCTAACCTTTCATTAGTTGTAGGGACTTGATTAAATCTCATCCTTGTGTTTTACAATAACAAATGCACCAAATAATTTTTCATATTATTGTGTCCCATGCTACTCTCGTCAAGCTAGTGATGCTTTCGGCTACTGAACTTCCATCGTTTAGGGTCAAACTCTTTGATTTAACGTGGTTCATATTTCTCTTGCCTATTTCCCTAAAATGTACAAGTGGTCTATGAGAATCTGGATAGAAAATATTAGATTTGGCATAATCATATCTCGTATATTAGTTCTCAATTTTTAAGTCAAGTTATTTTATTGTCTTAGGAATCTGAGAATGTTTTATTTATTTTGTTTCCTTTAAGAGTCAATCTGTTATTTATTTCTTTGTCAAGGGCGAATGTACATTAACATTAAGGGCCTATAAAAAAAAAGGGGAAAACCGCACTTCACCCCCCAACCTTTTTAAGTTTTTGCAATCTCCACCCTAACCTTTAAAGTTTCGCACTTTCCCACCTTACCTATTTAAAAAGTCTCAGGCAACCACCTCATTGAGCAAGACAATGGAATCTGGCGGAATATTCCGTTTGCTTGAAGTGACGTGGGTTTAGTCAAGGGTAGAATAGTCCTTTAAGGCACAAAAAGTGCGAAACTGTAAAGGTTAGAGGGGAGATTGCGAAAACTTGAAAAGATTGGGGGGTAAACTTGAAGAAATTCTTCGGAAATATTAAGGTTGGGGGGGAAACTTAATATTTCCGAAGAATTTTTTGAAACTTAATATTTCCGAAGAATTTCTTCAAAAAATTTCAATATTTTGTTGACCGAAACATATATACTCAAAACGAAATTTTGATCTAGAAATTATTATAAATAGGGAAAATTGCACTTTTCCCCCAACCTTTTCAAGTTTTCGCTGTATCCCCTCTAACCTTTACAGTTTCGCACTTTTTGTGCCTTAAAGGACTATTCTACCCTTGACTAAAGCCACGTCACTTCAAGCAAACAGAATATTCCGCCAGATTCCATTGCCTTGCTCAATGAGGTGGTTGCCTGAGACTTTTTAAATAGGTGAGGTGGAAAAGTGCAAAACTTTAAAGGTTAGGGGGGAGACTGCAAAAACTTAAAAAGGTTGGGGGGTGAAGTGTGATTTTCCCTAAAAAAAATAGTACTATATGTGTACGATAGAGTTGCAAACTTAAGACAATAGAATTAATCAAGTCTCTACAACTAATGAGAAGTTTGACTCTATAATTTTATTGAATGCAATATTAAAAATAACGTTTTATGTTATGCAACTACGAATTACTACTTGAATTATTTTTACGAAAATACTTAAATTAAGTCACCGGAGAAGTCATGTAATGGGCTAAATTTTAGGGCTCAAGATTCTCTATACCACTTTTAGTGTATCACTCTTGTGTGTCACTAATAATTAATTGCCACATGTACATGTAACAATTAAAATAATTGTCAAATGTACATGTGGCATTTAGTTATTAGTGATACACAAGTGTGGTACAGAGGATCTACACCCAAATTTTAGGGTATATGTGAAAGAGTTTTGGCTCAGTCTCGCGGGTCTCGCAATATCGGGTCAAAATTCTTTTAAATGAATTTTCGTCATACTCATGAAACTCGTCACGAACCTATTCAGGAACATTCTTTTTTTTTTTTTTGAGGGAATTCAGAAACACACATTCATACCTATTATTTCTTTCTCAAACTCTGTAAAACATTGATTTGACACTTACCAACTATTTTTCCCAAATACCAACATCCAAATTCAATTCAAGTGGAGTTTCAACTTTTAAAATCACAAAATCCAACATCCAAAATTTAATTAATGAGATTTCAAATTTTTTTTTAAAACCCAAACTATTTTTTTAACCAAGACCGGAAAACCAAGCCAATGCAGAAAGGTCATTAGTGCCATACCCTTAATATTACATTGAAGTGGATCACTTAAGATAGCACACAAAAATTCAAAAAATTGTAGGAATTGTGAATGTACAAAACACGAAAAAAAAAAAAAAAAATCAGAAAATTATCAACTCACAACCACTTTTATATGTGCGTAATTACTTTCATAATACTCAGATATAATATTTTCATTTCTTCTGAAAATAAGGGATGATCTTTTTATTTTATTTAGTCTTTCAAAAGTTCATACCGTATATTTCTAAAGACTTGGAACAACAATTCCAAAAAAATCTTGACCAAAACAAAAATGAATTCGCTTTTAAAAAACCATTAAGTAGAAAGTTCATTTTTTTTATGAATAGTACGAGATACACAATCTAATTTAATATATATATAACAATCCAGTTCCCCAAAAAAAAAAAAAAGGTTGTTTCTTATTTAGAATTCAATATTACTAGACTTCTACTTTTATATGAATTATCAAAAAAAAAAAAAAGACTTCTACTTTTATGTGTATAACCAGAATTAGAACTCGATTCCAAATATACTTCATCTTCACACACGTTTTTGCTTTTGTTTCCTTATTGGATATTACTACTTTGGTAAGTTGGAGTCTCAAATCACATTAATTGATCACAATACACAACATGATTCGGAGTACTTCTTCCTTCCAGTTTTCAACCATGGACTCAATAGCTACAGAGAAAGTAGGTCAACGATGACGTATTAAGGTCCATACTAGTTCGACTGCCACCAAAATCCGTGTTTAGATTTAGATGCGTATCAAATAAATGGTACAATATGATTGCCGAACCTTACTTTCTTAAGAGTTACAGCGCCATAACAACAAAACATCCACTAAGTGGGGAACGTCTGCTACCATTCGCTCAATTAAAAGGATTTAAAAGGATTTATCAATTCCTCAAACGGGCTTATCCTCCTAGGTCGTTCATTCCTTTTCACCACTTATTACCAAGTTTTAAATCCCTTAACCCAGAAGTGCGTTTCTTTGCCGCCACGCAAAAAATTCCCTAACCATAACCATAGATATCGTGAAACATCCATTGGATTAGTGTGTGAGGAGAATATAGACGAACTAGTACCAATTTACACAGTTATACGGGCTGGCATACCTGTAGGTGGAGATTCTATGGATATAGAAATTTATTCTTCCAGGACTGGCACGTGGGCTATATCGACACTGGTCAGCACTGCAATTTCACTTGTAAGTTTTGATCTGCCACCACTCGTGTTTCATGGTGTCGTGCATTGGTGTGGATCGGGCTCCATCGCCCTTTATGATCCAAACAATGTAGATGAAAGTAAAAATAATCTGCGGTTGATAATGTTGCCATCATGTGCTGGATATAGTAGCTCGAGTTTCACCAGGTCAGAAAGTGATGATTTCCTATGGTATGTCACAACAGACACTCATTTAGCGATAGGATTTTGGATGCTTCCCAAGAATAAAGAAGAAAGTTACAGGGGCTCCAAGATTATACCTGCCAATGAATGGAGCTTGATGCACATGATCAGGCCTAGTTCCCTGCAGATAGAACCCATCATATCATTGCTACAAAACATAAATAGAATTAGGCTAGTATGGCTTGAGGCATTGATTTCATGTAACAACAGAATTGTTGCTGTTCTCAAGGTCGGGGATATATTATTTCTTTACAACTTAGAGAGCAAATCAATTGAGTCAGTACTATATAGTGGTGGCCGCCCTATTAATTGGTGGTATGACTACATGAAGATTGACACTATGTTTTTTTAACCTTTGCATTTAACTTTATTGATTTAATACAATAATTTAACTAAGAATCTTTTTTAGTTTATTATCATCAACTTTTATATGTACTGAAAAAACATTGGCAAGCTTAGTGTGCATTTGAAATGCAATGAAAATAATCCATAGTAAGTACTTGATAAAAACAGCCACCTGATACATAAAGTGAGATGATAAGCAAAGTAAGTGAGACTAAAGGAGAGCGTGAACAAAGATCATGAGTGCTTTACCGACCTGCAGTATGTACGTACACAGATATTTTTGTTCATACAAAAGAAGAAAAACAACAAAGAGATGAATCTTTTTTCACTTATTGGTATTAAATTCTTAATTGATTGATGAGGATAATAGTATAATTTTATATACTACACACGATGCCAAGATTGTAATTTGGTGAATGAATAAGCTATAGGCATGTAATTATTAAGTGTTTAAATGAATATTGATTAATTACTACTTCTAAGTTTGAAAGCAAAAACAAGCTGTATATTGCATTCAGTGTTGAAGTTAACGTGCTATTAGTTCCCACCTTAACTTAAGAAAGTACCAAATTCATGCCCATAGCAAATTATAATGAAAAAAGAAAATTTACGGGCAGAGCAATACAAATAGCAAGAAATTTACCTGAATCCTGATATTCCAACTTAAGTTGTCATTTTCTCAAGTATTGTACATCATAATTCTACTTGCTCATCCATTTTTTGGCACTGCAAATTCTCGAGTCGCATATTGAAACTAAATGTCTCATGGACTGGATATCAATACACTCACAAGGTATTCGGAAAACATCACCTCTTGAGCTAGCTTTCTGAAACAGTCCCAATCCTTACAGTTGGTCCCTTAAGTCTAGCACAATTGACTTTAGATTTTTGCAATCAAGCTTGGGTTAGAACTGTTTCATCTTGAGATCCACTAATAATTGGAACTGCTTATATTGGGTATACAATCACAACACTAAAATCAATATAATCTCGCAGAATTCCGTACCTCTTAATACATCTTTGTAAAGGATAATTAAGATGAGTTCTATAATGCCTCAAAAACCAATCAGCAACTGTTTTGCTCCTCATATATTTGCTTGCACATTTTTAAAATCAGATTATCTGATCATCACATTCATCTTCAATATATATATATCCTGCAATTGTTATAACAAAAAAATGTAAGGATCATATAGTAAAAACTTTCAAACATATAATCTATACATAGCATACAGAATCTGAGAGAAATATATTATTTTGAAACATAATATCTGCTAACAGCATAATATCTACGTAGTAAAAAAGCAGAAAATTCTAAAAATTATATAAACAATAAAATCCACTCATACAAGATAACCATCAAAACAACTTCATTCGCACATTCTCGGCTATAAAAAATGGCGGAAACCAGATTGTAATTTTACCACAGTTACTATTATCAATCTCCACAACATCAAGAACCTGAAGCAACAAATCATATGTAAGTTTTTTAACACGGCCACATCTCATTACTAATATCATGAATACTGAAAAAATTAAAGCATGAAAATCTCCAATACAAATCAGTATACGAATTTAGTCTCAACAAGAGCAGAACAAAAGAACAGACTACGCACAATTAGTTACAATATACAGGAGAAAAACATGTCATTCAATTTTATATGAGCTGGTGTCTGATTAAGACATTCATCAACTGATCATTTCAAGATCAGAAGCATCTTTTACAACTCTGATATTCTTTTATCACTGGTTTAAACCTTACGAGAAAATCTCAACAACGTGAGGCTCTGATACGCAGTGACTAAAAAGATAATAAAAAGGATAAGCCTGAGGACTATATTGCAACCAGGAAACATAAGGAAAATGAGAATTCAGTGAATAAAAAATAACAAAATGTTGCGACAGAAATATGCAAATAAAGGTGTTCCATTGCTGTGTCTGCCAAACACCATTTATCATTAATTCTTATAAATTTGCATATCGCATGGCTGGAAAAATGAAACCATGCCTGAGAATTGACATACAGCAATTACATTAAAGTACCACTCTCTACCAAAGTATCGATTAAAGATAACATCATTATAACAAAAGATGGCATGTTCGGGTTAGAAATAAGACGAGAGAAAATGCAACTACTCATACAGTTCGTTTTAGAAATAAGAAATCAAAAAGCCAAACTTCATAATGTAGTTCGACTCCTATCTCCAAAGCATACGGAGAAATAGAATGGATGCTAAATGACCTTAACGTGGGTTTACAGAATATTAGAATGTCTTATGTTTCCGGCTCATAATCAACCCTAGCATAGGCAAATTCCCAAACAAAATGGCTAAAACCTCAAGGTACGCAACTTTTTTCTTCATTTATTAGAGAACAAGGAATGCAAGTCTGATATGAAGTACATTATCAGATGACAATACAGGGTTTTATTCACAAACAGTCTCAACGTTCCAAATACATTGTTTTTTTACAGAAGCTAACTCATTGATACTTGTAAAAAGTTATTAAATCAGTTGAATAAAGAGTAAACTGCATCAACCAATACCCATAAAAAAAGAAGCTATTAATCATATACTCATTCCCTATACAGTTTAAAGACGATAGTAGAGAAAAAATAAGGAGGATCCATTCTTCCTTCAAGGCTTTATTCTGATTATGAATTTTACTTTCCTTTGCTTTATGATATTTTCTTTTAATTATTCTTATCCTTTTACTCACAAACCCTAAACCCAATATTACCTCAAGTTCTGGAACATGCATTTAGTTTACACTCATTTCATTTTATATAGTTATATATATACCGATATACGGTAACAAAGAGAGTGAACCTGTGGATTTAGATCGGTTCAGCCGTTGCCTCTACTTCTCTTGGGGAGCTGAAACGACACTGTTTAGTCCGCACGGTAGAAGTTTATTGATTGAGTTTTTGGCTTTTATATCTTGAAGTTTATTGATTGAGTTTTTGGCTTTTATATCTTAATAACATGAGTTCGTCTAAAATAAGATTTTGAGGGATGAGGAGCACATGAGATAACATTTATCTTGGTGACACGTATCCTCTTAAAATTTAAGTTAAAATAATTTATTTTCTTAAAGACAAATTTACCATTTTTTAATGAGTGAAATTCAACAACATCCCTTATGTTTTGCCCAACTAAAAAATATGTATTATTTTTATTAGTAAAATATCCATGTATTTTTTTTACTAACAAAAAATACCCCTCTCAAGTCGAATTATCAATTTTACTCCATCAAATGATGAAAAAATATCTGCTTAACTTATAAAATTACCAATAGCCCCTGGTAACTTTAAAAATTTTCAATAACCTCCCTGTTTTTCTTTTTATAAACATCGACAAAAACTTCCACTTGATTATTGAAGTCCACTTAAAAGATTTGAAAAAAATCTTATCCCCCAAAGTTACATATTGTGGCACTTTACCACACATATGTACAAAATAAGCACTTACTGCCTCAAATAATTTTATTTAATTTTTGTTCGACGAAAAATATACATGTGCCCCTTACATGAATTTTCAAAGTTAGTTACAACACTTCTTACAAGTCCAAATACTTCGCTCATGTGAAAGAACCAAAAATCCGAAGTGAAGTAGAAAAATATTTTATTTGTAAAGAGAGAACATTGTATTTGTGTACTAATAATTAAGTTGTTCACAAATTACAGCAGAGAAACGAGAAGGTAAAGTTTTTATTTTAGAAGGCAATATGTATATTTTTCAAGAATATACATGTGCCCCTTAATGTATAAAGTAGGCAAAATTTTGGTATGAAAAATGCAATTTTCTCAATTTTTTTTTTTTGGAAAAGAGATAAGAAATTAATTAGAGAGATTTATTTAAACAAATTAATTAAAGGGTTAGTATGTAATTTAACATATGTTTATTTTTTATAAATGTTCGATGTCACATCATCATTGAACATTTTGACCAAAAATTGTGGTTTAGATTTGTTTTTGACTTTTTTTAGTGGTTGAAATGAGGCATCTCATATACACTTATATTCCATAAAATCTTATTTTGGAAAGACCTAATAACATGGTTTTTATATCTTAATAACAATTGGTTAAGACCGTCATTTGTTTTTCTTTTTTGACAGATTTGAAATTTTGATTAAATTATTTTCTATGTATGTACATTGCGAATTATAGTCAACAAATAGATCAAATTTGATTAAGTTTAATTTTACATATTAGACACGTTGAGGGATTAGGATGAGACCATAACGTCATAATCTCATTAATTTTAGGAATTTGATTAAATCTTATTCCCGTATTCATCATACCATCCGTGCAATGAATGAATCAGATAATTTATCCTCATGTTATATTATTTGCTACTCGCGTCAACCTAGTGATGCTTTTAAGCTCAATCTAAAACTTCACGATTAAGAACTTAAAACATTACAATTATATAGGAAAAAAATATAAAAATATTTCTTTTTTCTCAATTAAACAAAAAAAAAATGCAAAAATCAACAGATTCAAGGTCCAGGCCAATTACATTTCCAGGTCTCCTCGAACAGATTTATTGCAATTCTTGGAATGTTTCTGATCTAAATTAAGCTTTCAACAAACTAATCCACATACCAACAATTTCTGGATATTAGAATTACGCTTCTACTTACTTTTTATTTATTAGATATACTTTTATACATGGGAAAATTGCTTTTTTGGTACCATAGGATAGGCTGACTTGCACTTTTGGTACCATTGGATACGAAAATGCAAATTTGGTACCATATGATATGTTTTCATTGCAATTTTGGTACCAAACTCAATTTTTCTACAAAGTTAATGGCAATTTACCTCCTATGAAATGCATAATGTTCAATTTAACCCCTCGTTAATTTTAAAAAAATCAATTTACCCCCTATAAAATTTTAATGAAGCAATTTATCTTAATGAAGCAATTTATCCCCTTCAGCCGGAGATTGTAACTCACTTGCCCGAATTGAGAATATGCATGCAAACTATTTTATTTAACATAGGGGGATAAATTGCCACATTTATCATAACACAATGGGTAAAAAATCACATTATCATATTAAAAGTGGATTAAGTGCCGCCTATAAAAATATCAGGGAGGCGATGTGAAATTGTTACAAATTTTCAAGGGGTAAAATGCTCTTTTTTAAACCACGAGGGGTTAAATTGAACATTATACATTTAGTAGGGGGTAAATTGCCATAAACTTTGTAGAAAAATTGGGTCTGGTACCAAAATTGCAATGAAAACATATCCTATGGTACCAAATTTGCATTTTCATATCCAATGGTACCAAAAGTGCAAGTCAGCTTATCCTATGGTACCAAAAAAACAATTTTCCCTTTTATACATTATGTGAGACAAGTAAAGTGTATATACTTAGCAATCACTTGCCAACCAGTATGAGATCTATTGAGCTTGTTTGTTTGGTGTTAGAAAAAATAATTTGGGAGAGCAGTAGAGTTTTGTGAAATCTCAATTTAATGTGATCTAAAATTAAATAAAATTGTAAAGTAAATAAACTTGTTTTAGGAAAAAATATTAATATAATTTTTTAAATGAAATTTTTATTGGATCCTATAAAGATTTGATATCCAGTCAAATCCGATCAAGATTCATTGAATTCAAAAAAATCTAGATCCGAGCAAGATTCGAATCCGACAAGAACCGATCCGATATAAATAGAGCCGGATCCCACCAGAATCCGACCCATTGACCGCCCTTGAAAAATGTATTCCTTGAAAATAAATGTGTGATGGTTTTTCAATTCGCGATTGAACCTAGCACAAATAAAGGCCCAATTACTTCAAAATTTTAAAAATATAGATCCGAGCAATATTCGAATTCGACAAAAAACCGATCCAATATAAAAAGAGTCGGATCCCACCAGAATTCGACCTTTTGACCACGGTTGAAAAATATGTGATGGTTAATGATTTTTCAATTCGCTATTGAACCTGCCACAAATAAATGCCCAATTACTTCAATTGTTTGAACTTAAATTCATTCGACCCGGCCTAATCAAAAAATGAAATTTATATTACCATGTGAAATCTAATTGAATTCCAAGCAAGGGGGTGTAGCTCATATGGTAGAGCGCTTGCTTCGCATGCGAGAGGCACGGGGTTCGATTCCCCGCACCTCCATAAATTCTTTCTCCTCATTTTGGGTTTTTTTTAACCTTACATTTTTTTCGTTTTTTGTTCATTATTTTTTATTTTTATAAATTTTGTGCATGATTTAAAAAATTTTATATTTTAAAAAATTAAATCATTACAGGAATTAATTTTAATTAGATATTTTAAATTTGTATTTTAATTTAGATATAACGTACAAATGAATCAAATTATAAATATTTTTTTATCAAATAAATGAACTTTAATATGATTAAAACTCGAGTATAACTTGATATATATAAGTGATTGTGATTTTTTTATAATAATAATTATTATTATTACTATTGCAAATATTATTATTGAGTGAATCGCATTTTTAGTCCCTCTTATGACTTGACTTTATCACTCTCGTCCCTTTTAAATTTTTCGTAGCAGATGCGTCCCTTTTATCAATATAGTGTATCACATTAGTCTCTCTTATCAATGTAGTGTAATACATTCATCCCTCTTAAATTTTTCGTAGCAGATTCATCCCTCTTATCAATGTAGTGTAATACATTGGTCCCTCTTAAATTTAAAATACATCATAAAATAGAAGTAAAATTTTATTTTTGACCATATAAAGTGGCTGCTTTCCAAAATTGGCCCTTTATTTAGTTACCTCGACAATATATGTCATATATTGTGTCGTCATTATCAACTTCAGTCCTTATCATTTAATTGGCACTCTAAAATTAAAATTTTCGGTCAGATTGAACATAATTGGTGCTTTTCGGCAAACAATTTAATTTTTCGGTCAAATAAGACATAAATTGATGATTTTTGGCGATATTTAAAAAATTCGGTGATAAAGGACTGAAATTGAAGATGATGACACAATAAGTGACGTATTTTGTCGAGGTAGCATATTAAAAGGGTCAATTTTGAAATGCTACTACTTTAGAGGGCCAAAAATAAAACTTTGCCTTATAAAATGGATGTATTTTAGATGTAAGAAGGACCAATGTGTTACACTATAATGATAAGAGGGACGAATCTGCTACGAAAAAGTTAAGAGGGACGAATGTGTTACACTACATTGATAAGAGAGACTAATGTGATACACTATATTGATAAGAAGGACGCATCTGCTACGGAAAATTTAAAAGGGACGAGAGTGATAAAGTCAGATCATAAGAGGGACCAAAAGTGCAATTCACTCTATTATTATTACTATTATTAAGGGACATTTGCTTTTTGAGTACTATAGAATATGCCAACTTGCAACTTTGGTACCATTGGTTACAAAAATGCAACTTTGATGCCACATGACATATTTTTATTGCAACTTTGGTACCAAACCCAATTTTTCTCTAAAGTTAATGATAATTCACCCCCTATGAAATGCATAATATTAAATTTACCCCCTTGTGATATAAAAAAGAGCACTTTATCTCCTGTACTTTTATAATATTATTAGTATTTATTATTATTATTATTATTGTTGTTGTTGTTGTTGTTATTTATTATTTTATTGCTATTATTATTGTTATTATTATTATTTTTGTAGTTATTACTACTATTATTATTATTACTACTTTTATTATTATTATTTTTATTCTTTTTATTATTATTATTATTATTATTATTATTATTAATCTTATTATTATTACTAATATTATTGTTATTATTACTATTTTTATTATTGTTACTATTATTATTATTCTTTATTATTATTAATTATTAATAATTATTTTATTGTTATTATTATTATTATTATTTTTGTAGTTATTACTATTATTATTATTTTTATTTTTATTATTATTATTAATCTTATTATTATTATTAATATATATTTTTATTTTTTTGTATTTTTATTATTATATTATTTTATAATGATAATTTTCCTATTATTATTATTATTATTACTTTTTTGTATTATTATTATTATTATATAATTATTTTTGTATTATCATATTTATTATTTTTTTATATTTTTATTATTGTTATTATTATTTTGTTATTATTATTCTATGTCCCTAACTGTTAAAGACGATTATAGAGTGAGATGGAGAGGGGGACATGGATGGGATAGGGGGACGGGGAGGGGGAAGAGGTATTTTTGCCCCAACGACTGAAGATGTCCTTGGTAGAATACCAAGTATTTCACCCAAAGCCACAAATACAATAGCATGCATGAAATTGAGTTCACATTTTCTTTTAAGTAAAATTGCAGAAAACGTCCCAAATTAATTATTGATTTTGAATTTTCGTCCCGAACTATTTAACTTGGCGAGTTTCGTCCCGTAATTTAATATTTTTTTGGAATATCGTCCCAAACTATATCAACTCGTCAAATTTGGTCCCATAATTTACCATTATTTATGAATTTAGTCCCAATATTAAATTAATGAAAATGACGTTCAATCTTGTAATTAATTTGGGACGAACTCTGCAATATATTATATAATTATTCATGTTAAAATTTACCATGTCATGACACTTAAGCAGCCATGTGATAATTCATCGGCAAATGCGCAATTCCGTCTTATAATTATGGTGGGACGATATTCTAAAAATATAATAAATTACGAGATGAAATTCGCCAAATTAAATAGTTTGGGACGAAAATCCAAAATCAGTGATTAGTTTGGAACGATTTTTGCAATTTTACCTTTCTTTTAACTACGATCCATCCCTCTTTGGTTCCCAAAAATAAAGAAATTACCCGACCAATGAATCTTCTTCTCTTATTTTTCTCTCACTGCTAAAAAGAAAGGGGATAAAAACCCTAGATTCTTGAGAACGTTGTGTTCATATATAGAAATGGAGTAAGATAATAACAAGCGGGGATAGCTCAGTTGGGAGAGCGTCAGACTGAAGATCTGAAGGTCACGTGTTCGATCCACGTTCACCGCATTAAATCAACCAATTCCACTTTTAAAGGAGAGGGGAAATAATCAAACAGCCACTTGTTCACGACGGGTAATTTTTTTTTTTTTTTATATATGTAGCTTCTTCCGGAAGAAAAGGTAGCTTATTTTTTGTACTCCTCTAATGCTTATTAGGCATACATTCAATAATATATTGATGATTTTTACCCTAGTCATATGATGTGTGTGAACTGTTCGACGAAATGTCTCTGGAGATATCAATTTTTGTAGTTATGAATGTGTAAATTGATTTTAAATATGAGTTTATCTTGTAATCTTAATATTTGTTCACTTAATTGATGAAGGCAGTTTATTGTAATAATTGCTTAGTTTACATGATACCTCTAATTATCAATTATAATTATGTTAATCTTGCCTATATGAATGTATTGAATTTCCACTCATCTAATATCTCAAGCTTCAAGAAATAAGAGACATTTGAAATTTATGATTTTACACGTCCCCTAATGTGCATTTGTTTACATTTTTACTCAAGCCCAACGGTGGAACTTAAAATTGGGTGGTTGAAAAAGTCAAATGCAAGACCTAGTTTTGGATTTCAGCTAATCAGCTCATCTAAAGACTTATGTTGTTCGAGAGGTAGACCTATTATATCCATGATGGCCAAAGAAAAAACATTATCTTTTACTGTGTTTTGCGTTCTTTCTAATTTTTTGTTTTCTGAACAAAGCATAAAGTGATCTTCTTTATTTCTATGAAGCTGATTATGGCGCCAAGATGGAAAGGAAAAACAGCTGAAGCAAAAGCCCTTGCAGACCCTATGTCCAAAATAAGTTCTCGTCTTCAGTCGTCATTAATCGAGTCCAACTCTGAAGGGCTGCTCTCAGGGTCTAGTGTGCTTCTTGCGGTACATCCAGAACAAAGTGATCTCTTAAATTATGCATGTTTTGGTCGCCCAATTATCACCACAGAAAAGGATAAGCAATGGTTTCAATTAAGTCTAGAAGAAGCTTTTTACTTGTGCTCTGTAATGAAATGCATCAAGTTTATAGGTGAAAATAAATGCATAAAAAGTGAAGAAGAGTTGTGGCATTATATGTCATCCAAAAATTCCAATTTCCCTTATCTATGTAAAGCATATTGTCATCTTCGAACGAAGAACTGGGTAGTGAGGGCTGGGTCTCAGTATGGTGTTGATTTTGTTGCTTATTGTCATCATCCAGCTCTAGTGCACTCTGAATATGCTGTGCTTGTCTTGTCAGAGAATGATGGAAATGGTCGATTAAATGTTTGGTCTGATTTTCATTGCACACTTCGGCTTTGTGGTAGCGTTGCAAAAACATTGTTGGTTCTCTACATTGACAAAACTTGTAATGATGATTTTTTGACTTCTTGTTTGGAGCATTATTGTGTTGAGGAGAAATTGGTGACCAGGTGGAATGCTGAACGAAGTCGTGAGAATCAAACAATGGTGCAAAAAGAATCGTGCAACTCAAGTACTTGAAGAGATACAGAGTTAAGGATAGTGTATGAGGATCAATATATTCGAGAATTCGTTGAGTTTGAGAGAATAGAGAACCATTATTTGGAACAGGTTTTCTGTTGTTTCCTTTTTATAATTGAATTTGGCCAGTGAATTTGATATAGAGAGCCAGTTATGTTTCAAAATTTACTTTTCTTGGTTAGTGGCTATTTGACAGCATAATTATGTGTGTTAGTGGCTTAAACATTTTCATTTTGAGTGTATTAGTTGGAAGTACAGAACTTGAGGCTCAAATTAGAGAAGCAACACTTAACCTCCAGGTTAGAATGTGCTCATCTGTGAAAGTTATCTTTGTGTACAAATGAAAGTTAAGTATAGAAAAAATCTCAATTTATTGTTTGTTTGTAGTTTGAGAAATAAAGAAGGTATAAATTTTTTAGGAATAGTTAGCTTGTGATTGAAATATGTGTAAAACTTTACTATCTTTATAAAATAAAATTTTATAGAACATAAGTGTACAAGAGATACATCATCTCAACCACTAAAAAAAGGTCAACAATAAATATGAATCACAATTTATGGCTAAAATATCCAATGATGATGTGGCATCGGGCATTTAGAAAAAAATAAACATATATGTAAATACATATTAACCTTTTTAATTAATATGTTTAAAAAAACTCTCTAATATCTAATTAATTTAAGATCTCTTTCTCAAAAAAAAAAAAAAAAAAAAAATCAAGGAAATTACACTTTTCATAACAAAATTTTGCCTACTTTATATATTTTATACCAAACTTTTTAAAAGAATACATTTCGTACAAATATTGGACAACTTTTTTTACATTTCATTCGGCTGTTAGTTTTTGGATGGAAAAAGGTCACGCGTCAAGCACGTGTCATTTTAAATCACCATTTTCATCTCTTCAAGGGATATGTGCAATTGGGCAAAAATACCTTAAAAGGTAAAAATTGGGATGGGGAAATTGCAATTATTGTCGTCATCAATTCTTCTCTCTTCCCCTATGGCACCACAACCACCGCCCAACTCTTCCCCACCAGAAAACAGATATTTACATGAGCGAAGTAGTTGGACTTGTAGGAAGTGTTGTGACTAACTTTGAATATTCATGTGAGGGAAACATATATATTTTTTGTCAAACAAAAATTAAATAAAATTATTTGAGGCGGTAAAGTGCTTAATTTGTACATAAATATGGTAAAGTGCCACAATATGTAACTTTGGGTGATTATGTTATTGTCAATCTTTTAAAGTGGATTTCATAATCATATGGAAGTTTTTGTCAAATTTTTTTTTTTTTTTTAAACATGAGGTTTATTGCAAAATTTTAAAGCTATGAGTGGTTATTGGTAATCTTTTAAGTTAAGAGTATGTTTTTTCATCATTTGATTATAATTTCAAACTGGGAGGGATATTTTTTGGTAATAATAAAAAAAAAGTACATGGTTTTTTTTTTCTAATAAATATAACTCAAAACTTTTTTTAGTAAGGCAAGACCCAAATGATGTTGTTGAATTTCAATCATTGAAAAGGATAAATTTGTCTTGAAGAAAATAAATTATTCTAACTTAAATTTTAAGGGGACACATGTCACAAGATAAATGATTTCTCGTATACTCTCGTATACTCTCAATCCCTCAAAATCTCATTTTAGACAGACCTACAATAATATTATATGCTAACTTAAAGTACAAGGAATTTTGTGCTAATTTTAAAAATTATAATGGAATTTACGTGCTAAGTTTAAAAAGTACACGATGATTCTGTTTCAAGTGAGAGTACTAAAGGAGAGTAATGATCGATTAAGTTAAACATTTTCTAGATTTCAATGTAACATATATTTAGTTTAAAACAACTGCACATAATATTGTAAATTAGTAGTCAAATTCAAATAAGTTTAAAAAAAATTACCCATAAATTGCAGCTAGTAATTACGATTTATGGGTAAATTTTCATTTATTATTTTTTTCTCGTAAAAACCGAGAAATTGTAGTTGCCAATTGTGATTTATTTTAGGAAATACTTGTGTCTAGAATGTTATATTGAAAAGAAAAAAAAACTCAAATTATTATTGTCATTTAGGTTGACGAGATCCAAAAAAGTAGCATAAAATGCTTGTCAAAAAATTGGCGAATCTGAACGGAATATTCTACGCAGAGAATCTGAAAGTACAAGAAAATCTGATATAATAAAAATTTGAAAAGGCAGTTTGTGCAAATTTGCAAATTTCACATGACACGTGAATGTATTGTGCATTTCCCCCTCATATTTCTGTATAGCTCATGCATTGTAGTAGCCTAGTAGGTTATTAACAAATAAAACAAATTCTTGCTAAAAAATTTGAGAAAAATGTTGACCAAATCCAAGATGATCTTGCTTTTAAAAAAATAAAAATCTGGCATTCATATTTATATTTTTCTCTGAGTTATTGGCAATTTACTCCTCATCAATAGTCATAATGTTCAATCTATCTCCCCATAATTTAAAAAAGTACATTTACCTCCCTAAATTTTTTGAAAAGATTAACAATGTCTCCATGACATTTTTAAGCTTTAAAAAATACCCTCTCTTAAGTACTATATGTATGTAGTCATAATTCAGAAAATAGTTGTCAATTCACGGCCACTTTTATATGTGTCGTAATTACTTTCAAAGTATTCTAGCATAGAGATGATATTTTTATTTTATTTTATTTGGAGTCTTTTGAAAGTTCATACTTTCATATTTCTAAATATTTCACGCATAGAAGTATTATATATGAAATCAGAAAAAATCTTGCTAACATAATTAAAAATTCAAATTTGGAACATCAATTCGAAAAAATTCTTGACCTAAACCAAGATGAGTTCGCTTTTATTAGAAAATTCACTTTTTTAAATTTTTTTTTGGTGAATAGTATTATTTGTATAAAGAATCACTCTCCGAAAAGAATAGGTTCTGTTTTATTTAGAAATCAATATTAATAGGCTTCTAATTTTATATGTATAACCAGAATTAGAGTCCGACTCCAAATATACTTCCTCTTCCACACATTTTCTTTCTATTTCCTTAAGAGAACCCCAACATAAATGCATGGAAACTTAAGAGTCCTAACAATGAAAGGAAACTGACAATAATTGTGTTTAACATTAATTGATCAGAATACACAACATAATTCGGAGTACATCCTTCCTTCTAGTTTTCAACCATGGAATCAATAGCTGCAAACAAAATAGAAGTCAACGATGACGTATTAACGTCCATACTAGTTCGATTGCCACCAAAATCTGTGTTCAGATTTAGATGCGTATCAAACAAATGGAAAAATATGATTGCTGATCCTTACTTTCTTAAGAGTTATAGTGCCATAACAACAAAACATCTACTAAGTGGGGAACGTCTGCTACCATTCGTACAATTAACAAATTCACAATTCAATCGAAGAAAAGATTTCTTAAAGAAGAACAAGAACATTGAACCAGAGCTGATCAATGAATTGGTGCCGAGAGGATCAGTAGACTTCATCAATTCCTCAAACGGGCTTGTCCTATATTGTTCACACTCTACCAACAAGAGTACTTACCACGTTTTCAATCCCCTAACCAGAAACTGCGTTTCTTTGCCGCCACGCAAGATCGCTAACCGTAGATATCATGAAACATTCATTGGATTAGTGTGTGAGGAGAATATAGACGAACTCGCACCAAATTACACGGTTATATGGGCTGGCATGCTGGTAGGTGAAGAGGGGCGTACTAAGACTATGGACATAGAAACTTATTCTTCCAAAACTGGCACATGGGCTATGTCGACACTGGTCAGCACTCATATCTTTCTTCCAGATTCGGAGATGCCACCGCTTTTGTGTAATGGTGTCGTGCATTGGACTGGATATAGTGCCATCGCCCTTTATGATCCAAACGACGGTGAAAATCATCTGCAGTTGATAATGCTGCCATCTAGAGCATATTTTGGAACTTATAAGGACGCGAAAATCACCAGGTCAGAACGTGACGATGTCTTATGGTATGGCAATATAGACAAGAATAACAAAATGCAATTTTGGATGCTTCCCAAGAATAAAGATGGAAGTTACAGGCGTTCCACCACTATACTTGGCACGGAATGGAGCTTGATGCACGCGATCACGAATGATTCTCTCAACACAGAACCAAACATATCATTGCTAGAATACATTAATAAAAGAAAGGTACTTCACCTCGAGGCATTGATTTCAAGTAACAACAGAATTGTTGTTGTTCTCAGGCTCAGGGAAAAAGTATTTCTTTACAACTTAGAGAGCAAATCAATTGAGTCAGTCCTACAACATGGCGGCCAACCTATTAAATGGTGGTATGACTACATGGAGACTCGATATTTATCTTCATATGCTCTTTGAGATTGACGCTCTGTTTATTTCAACCTTTGTATTTAACTTTATTGACTATTATTGATTTATATACAATAATTTAGTAATGAATCTTTCTCAAGTGCAATATCATCAGCTTTTATATGTACTACAAAAAAATATTGGCCAGATTAGTGTGGCAAAATCAATTTAATGAAAAGAATCCATGGTAAGAACTTAATAATACTAATAAAATTAGTCACCTGAATCATAAAGTGCACTACTAGAAAAAAAGGAAATTGCAACCGAAATTGGCCAAAAGTTGGTTGGAAAATTGGTTTTGCGACCGATAACATCGGTTGCAAAATATCGTCTCGGAATCTGGATTGATACTGAAATTCCATAATGATATATTTTTATTTACTACACCTGAAGCAAAGATTGTAAATTGGTGAATGAATAAACTATGGACATGCAAAACCTTGAAGTCCTATAATTTTAAACACCAGTATTTAATCGTTAAATGCATATTAATTACTACTTCTAAGTTTAAGATCACAAACAAACTGGACGTTGCATTCAATATCGAAGTTAACATCTTAAAGCATAGCAATAAAAAAGTGCAAGTAATTTACCTGAACCCTGACGTTCCAACTTTAAGTTGTCGTTTTGCTACAGTCATGTATACCGTAGTCCTACTTGCTCCTCCATATTTTGGCACTGCAATATCATGTTGAAACTAAGGCTTTGTATGGAAGTAGTTTGGTTGAGTTTGGTCTCACTCAAACCGAGTCAAACCTAATTAGTTAAAGAGTTTGAAGAGCTCTCAGTCAAAACCCAAGGTTTCAGCCCAAACCCAAACCCAAACCTATACGACCCTAATTGAGACCTATAAAATTGATTCGACATTTATCATCTCATCTTCACACATATAAAGTTCTTGACTTGATAACTACCATAACTTTTCTCCTCCAAGCTCAAACAACCAAACCTCAATCTAAATCATATCTCAAATATTCTAAACCCACTAACAATTATTTAATAATGTTTTACTATCTCAATATTCCATTAAAACCATTATTCAAATCGAGTTTTAAAGCTTTGCTAAAAACTCCCGAACCACTTTTTGAAACCAAAACGAGTCGGAACCCAGCAAAACTACTTCCATAATAAGCCTTAAATGTCTCAAGAGACTCCTTATAAGGTCTTGGAAAATCGTCACCTCTTCAACAAGCTTTTTGAGGCAGTTCCAATTCTTACATTGGGTCCCTTGTGTTTATGTGGCAACTTTATTTCTAGCTTAATTGACTTTTTTCTTGCCATTATTATTCGGTTAGAATCATTTCTTCTTGAGATCCATCAATAATTGGAACAGCTTATAATGGCTTAGATATAAAATAAACAATCACAACATTAAAACCAATATAATCTTGTAGAATTTTATACGCTTTATACATCTTTGTAATGGATAATAAAGATGAGTTCTATATTGACTCAAAATCCGATCAGTAACTGTTATGTTTTGCTCCTCATATATTTGCTTGCTCATTTTCAAAATCAGATTATATGATCATCAAATTTATTTCCGATATATATATATCCTGCAATTGTTATAACAACAGAAAGTAAGAATCATATAATAAAAACTTTCAAACATATAACTATACATAGCATATAGATATATTACAAGGGTTTGACAATCAAAGCAGTGAGCTTACCTCAAGCTCTAATGGCGGCCTTGAAGATGAAGCAAGCAAAATCCAGCAAGATGATCTAGCAATCGAAGGAGACGGCTGCAGTTTGAAAGAAGAAAAGAGATAACCGTTAGAATTAGGAATTAGGGATTTGTAATTTGTATCACGTTTTCTAGTTAGTTATTTTATTTCTCTGTTTTTACGTTTTTACCCCTGTCTGTTATTATAAATAAAGGGGCTTTGTATACTGTTATACATCGTGAATGAATAATAATTTTCAGTTCAAATTCTCTCAAATTCACATTAGAATTCTTCCCTATTTTCTCTGGTGATCAATTCAAACTCCGGTGTTCATTCAAGAATCATCATACTTAGATATAATATCAAGTTCATCCATGATTGAATTATGATTATAAACATGGTATCAGCAGATTATTGAGATTCCAAGGGCTTCCGCTTCTGATCATCAATTCAGATTTATCATACTCTTCTCTTGTTCGAAATTTGGTGGTTTACATCCAATCTTGGTTCTGACTTAGAGTCTTCTTTATCCCAGTTGCTGTTCTTTCAACAAATTACAGGTTCTTTATCCTTTTCTCTTGATCTTTCTCTACTGTTCTTGGATTCCTTTTCATCCAGATTTCCTTCCATTCATCCCTAATATGTCAACCTCTGATAACACTCCCCCAACCCCACCCCACTCTCGTTCAAGAACCCCTATTGAAGATCCCTCAAGTCCATTTTATTTACACCCGGCTGATGGCCCAGGCCTTATCCTTGTCTCTGAAAAATTAGCATCAGACAATTATCAGACTTGGGAAAGATCTATGCTCCTTGCTCTTAAAGTCAAGAACAAATTAGGCTTCATTGACGGTTCTATACCACAACCTACTGAAGATCCTATCATGGAAAATTATTGGGACAGGAACAACACTATTGTTGTTACCTGGATCTTGAACTCACTCACTAAACAGATTTCTTCCACCATCATCTATCATACTTCTGCCATTCAAATTTGGGAAGAACTTCGCCACAGATTCCAACAATCCAATGGACCTAGGATGTTTGAATTAAGGAGGGATATGATCAACCTCCATCAAGAAACTATGAACATTACTACCTATTTTTCAAAGCTTAAAGTTCTTTATGATGAACTCACAAATTTCAGGCCTAAATGTGAATGTGGCAAACTAGAAGCCTATTTTGAAAATGAATATCTCTTAATTTTCCTCAATGGACTTCAAGATTCCTTCTCTCACATCAGAAGCCAATTGCTTCTGATGGAACCATTACCAGATGTCCATAGGGCTTATTATCTCCTTACACAGGAAGAAAAGCAGCAGTTTCTTCAACATTCCAACAAGTCCATGGATTCTACTACCTCCATGGCTTTCTCCACCAGATCCTCCCCATCTATTAACCAGTACAAGCCTTCTAACACCTCTTTTCAGAACAACAGTAACCCAAAACAGTTCTCCTCATCCAACAACCGTTCCTCATATAACAGTCCTAATCCAAACACCCATAACAACCAATTTAGAGGTCAAAATAGACCTTACTGTACTCATTGTCAGAGAACAGGTCACACAGTAGAGACTTGTTCCAAGATTCATGGGTTTCCCCCAGGATACATAAACAACAACAATACTAGACAGCCACAACAGAATCAAGGAATCAAGGCTAATCAGATTTCCAGTACACAGAATCCTGATTCTCTACAACAATCAGACTTACAAAATTTTATGCATGCCTTGTCACCTGAGCAGTGCATTCAACTCTCCAACCTGTTGACAGCCAGGATCCAGAGTTCCTCTTCTTCCCCTGCACATGAACAACAGATTCAGTCTCCAAATACCTTTATCAATGCACAGACAGGTATATGTTCTTCACACCTCTGTGCACACACTTCTTCTTACACTAAGACATGGATTATAGACTCTGGGGCTTCAAATCATATTTGCAATGATTTAAGTATGTTCTCTTCTATCTCACACACTTCTAACACCAACATCACTTTACCTAACTTGACTTCTATCCCTGTATCTTTTCATGGTTCAGTACTTGTTCACCCCCTAATCACCTTGCATAATGTGCTTTATGTTCCTAAATTTCAGTTTAATTTACTTTCTGTAAGTGCATTACTTCAACATGACAGCATGAGCATTAAATTTTTGCATGATCATTTCTTCATTCAGGACTTGAGCAATATGAAGATGATTGGCAGGGGTGACCTCATTGATGGATTATATGTTTTGCAGCATGCTTCTCCTAGGACTTATCCTACAAATAATTGTACTTCTGTTTCTAGTGATGTATGGCACCTTAGGTTGGGTCACCCCTCAGTAGATAGGTTGTTTAGTTTACAAAAATTGTTACAATTTCCATCTGTCAGTAAGACCAACACCCCCATCCCTTGTGATGTATGTCCTCTGGCAAAACAGAAATGTTTACCATTCCCTTCAAGGAATGCTATTTCTCCCTATGTTTTTCATACTCTGCATTGTGACATTGGGGGGCCCTATAAGGTCACCTCTTATAATGGATTCAAGTATTTCCTTACTCTAGTAGATGATTTTAGTAGATTCACTTGGATATACCTACTAAAGCAAAAATCTGATGTTATTTCTATTATTCCTAAATTTCTCAATTTGATCAAAAATCAATTTAATTGTTGTTTCAAGATCTTTAGGAGTGACAATGCTCCAGAACTAAAATTTGTTGATTTATTTGATAAATTGGGTATTATCCACCAATTCTCATGTGTTGAGACACCTCAACAGAACTCCATTGTAGAACGTAAGCACCAACATATATTAAATGTGGCAAGATCATTACTTTTTCAATCCAAACTACCCATTATTTACTGGACTGAATGCATACTTACCTCTGTGTTTCTTATTAATAGAATTCCCTCCCCCCTTTTGCATAACCAGACTCCTTTTTTCAGAATTTATGGTCATGATTTTGATTACAGTTTTCTTAGAGTCTTTGGCTGTTTATCTTATGCAACTTCTTTAAAAGAAAAAAGGACAAAGTTTGATCCAAGAGCTTCCAAATGTTTGTTCTTGGGTTATACTCCTGGAATCAAAGGTTATAAATTGTTGGATCTTACTACTCGTTCTATTTTCCACTCAAGGAATGTCATTTTTCATGAAAACATTTTTCCTTTTCATGATCCTCTTATTTTGAGTTCTTTTTTGGGTGAATTTGATTCTAACACTACTATTCCTCCCAATAATGAGTTTTACTTTGATGATCCTCCATCTCCAATACCTATTCCTACCTCTGAAGTTCAACCAACTGCCACACTTTCACCTCAACCACCCACTGACACACCTATTCCTTCCAGAAAGTCCACAAGATTTACCAAACAACCTTCCTACTTACAAGACTATCTATGTAGTTTTGTGTCTGCACCTAGTACTAGGTATCCCATTTCCAATGTTCTTGATTATTCTAAAACCTCAGCTCCTCATAAAACTTTCATCTCCAACATCTCTCAATCTTCTGAACCTAATACATATGCTCAAGCTATCAAGCATCCTGAATGGGTTCTTGCCATTCAGGAAGAACTTAAGGCACTAGAGACCACCAATACCTGGTCTGTTTTACCTCTTCCCCCTCATAAAAATCCCATTGGTTGCAAATGGGTATTTAAGATCAAAAGGAAAGCTGATGGTTCAGTTGAAAGATACAAAGCCAGGTTGGTGGCTCAGGGGTTTACACAGCAAGAGGGAGTTGACTATCTAGATACCTTCTCTCTTGTTGCCAAACTTGTGACAGTAAGATTACTTCTAGCTCTTTCTATTTCTAAACATTGGGATTTGCAGCAATTAGATATTACAAATGCATTTTTGAATGGGGATTTAGAGGAAGAAGTCTATATGAAACTTCCAAAAGGATACACTCCCACCCACCCTCTACTAGTTCCTCTCCTAATTTGGTTTGTAAGCTGAATAAGTCCATCTATGGACTCAAACAAGCCAGCAGGCAATGGAATTTCAAGCTCAAAGCTGTCCTACAACAACTAGGATTCAATTAATCCAGGTCAGATTATTCCCTTTTTACCTCTGGTAAGGATTTCAATTTTATTGTTGTTTTAGTCTATGTAGATGATATCATACTTACTGGTCCTAATACTACTCTTATTAATACTGTTAAACATCAACTTGGAACCTTTTTCAAACTCAGGGATTTAGGTAGATTAAAGTTTTTTCTGGGTATTGAATTGGCTTACTCTAAACTTGGTCTTGTAATCACCCAGAGACAGTATACTTTGCAAATTTTAAAGGATACTGGTTACTTAGGTTCAAAACCAGTTCATTTACCTATGGATCCTAAACTGCCTTTAAAACATAATGATGGTGATTTTCTCCCTGATCCATCTCCATTTAGGAGATTGGTAGGTAGACTTATATACTTGACTTTAACTAGGCCAGACATTAGTTATGTTGTTCATAAGTTAAGTCAGTTTTTAGCTAAACCTACATATAAACATCTTACAGCTACTCATCATTTGTTAAGATACTTAAAGGGGTCTCCTGGTGAAGGACTTTATTACTCTCACAATTCTTCTCTATCCTTGACAAGATTCTATGACTCTGATTGGGGCTCCTGTTTAGACACTAGACGCTCTACAACAGGTTTTTGTATTTATCTTGGAGAATCATTGATATCTTGGAAGGCCAAACGCCAAAACACAGTTTCAAAATCGTCTGCCGAAGCAGAGTACAGGGCCTTAGGTGCAATAACTAGTGAAATACTGTGGATAAATCAGTTGCTAAAGGACTTACATGTTTTGCACTCAGCCCTCCAGTTGTGTTCTGTGACAACCAATCTGCTATCTATCTTGCCCAGAATCCAACCTTCTGTTGGAATAATTTTCAAAAATAACTTTATAATTACTATTTTAACCTTTAAATTTTGAAACTCAATTAAATTTGAATTCATACGGGTAGTTACTTGAATTGACCAAAAGTTGCATCTTTTCTTTAATTTTTTAATTATTCCTCCTTTAATGAAGAGATGTGTTGATTATGAAACATTGTAAAATTGCTTATAAAAGAAATTTCATCTCACGACAATTGAGAATGAGAAAGATAGGTTTCTGTTCACAATAATTAAGCATAAAAGAAACCTTCTGTTCACGGCAATTAAGAAAAGAAAAGGTCTCTATTTTATACTATTATAAAGCACAAAATTCTTCCTATTTCTTAATTACAATATTGAGTGTTCGGGTTTGTCTTCGAAAGTGCAATTCGCAGTCAAACAACAGTGTATTACTGGGCTCCATTGTATCCTGGGACAAATTCGTTGTATAACTTATTTGCACTTTGTAGAGGGCGAATATTGTCTTGAGGAGAGCGTAAAATTTGCGCGACTTGGAGGAATCAATTCAATTTCAGATTTGCTACGTTTTCAACCACTGATTATTCAAAAACTTTTCTAACAATCTCAAGACAATATTTATGGCATCTCAAAGCTTGCAACAACTCACCACCGATTTTGTCAAATTGGAGAGGTTTGATGGTGGAAACTTTAGGAGATGGCAAAAGAAGATTCATTTTCTTTTGTTGTCACTTTCGGTGGAATACGTGTTGACAACGCCAAAGCCGCCAGAACGTGAAAATGAAACATTAGCTGAATCTCGAAGACGAACAAAGTGGGGGAAAGACGATGAAATCTGTAAGGGTCATATTTTGAATGCTTTGACAGACAGTCTATTTGACGTTTATCAAGATGTTGAAACGGCAAAGGAACTTTGGGATACTCTCAATGCACGGTGCTTAATTGAAGACGCTACAAGTAAGAAATTTTTGGCTTCTCAATTTATGAATTACAAAATGGTTGATGGAAAATCAGTGAGTGAGCAATTTAATGATATACAAAGCATGTTAGGACATATGAAACAATTAAACATGAAAATGGATGAGTGCATTGTTGTGTCTTGTATAATAGATAAACTTCCGCCTTCATGGAAAATATTTAAGAAATGTCTAAAGCATAAGAAAGAAGATATTACTATTAAAGAATTAGGTTCTATCTTTCGTATTGAAGAGCAATCTAAAATGCAAGAAAATGAAGAACCACAAGTTAAAGAATCTTCTAGGTTACATATGGTGGAGGAAACTAAAGAGTCTAAAAAACCTCAAAACTTTGGACAAAATAAAGAAAATCGGAAAAGAAAGGGTCAATATGCTAAGAACAAAATAATGAAAACAAGAAGAAAAAAGGATGTTGTTGGCATTGTGGTAAACCAGGTCATCTCAAGAAGGACTGTAGAGATCTCAAGAAGAAAAATGTTCAACAAAATAACTTTAATGAAAAATATGTTGCTGTAGTCTCTGAAATTAATATGGTGCAAGATGATAATTCTTGGTGGATTGACTCTGGAGCAACGACTCATGTGTGCAAGGATAAAAATTGCTTCACTACTTATGAACTTGTTCATGAAGGCAATGTCTTGTACATGGGAAATTCGTCAACAGCTACTGTAAAAGGCAAAGGAACAGTAAACTTGGAATTTACTTCCGGAAAAATTTTAACTTTAAAGGATGTTTATCATGTTCCTGAACTTAGAAAGAATCTAGTTTCTGGCAGCCTTTTGAACAAGCATGGTTTCAAGCTTGTATTTGAGTCTGATAAGTTTATTTTGTCCAAAAGTGGAACCTTTGTTGGCAAAGGATATTTGTATGAGGGAATGTTCAAACTTAATATTAATAAAATAATGAATGATTCTATTTATATCGTTGATTCCTTTTCTTTGTGGCATGATAGACTAGGACATGTAAATTCTAAACGCATGAATGATATGATTAAATTAAATTTGATACCTAAATATGTTGACGATGCTTTGGATAGATGTCAAATATGTGCTCACACAAAGATTACTAAGAAACCTTTTCCTGCTAATGTGGAAAGAAAAAGTGATTTACTACATCTTATTCATAGTGATTTGTGTGATTTACATGCTACTCCAACCAAAGGAGGAAAGGAATATTTTGCTACTTTCATTGATGATTATTCAAAGTATTGTTATGTATACCTATTGCATACGAAAGATGAAGTGTTAGATAAGTTCAAGATTTACAAGAATGAAGTAGAAAATTATTTGAACTGTAAGATTAAATGCTTAAGGTCTGGTAGAGGAAGTGAATACCACTTTCCTTCTTTTTGTGAATCTTCTGGCATAATTCATGAAACAACAACTTCATATACACCTCAACAAAATGGAATAGCCGAAAGAAAAAATAGAACCTTAAAAGAAATGGCAAATGCTCTGTTATATAATTCTGGTTTTAACAAAAGTTTTTGGGGTGAAGCATTATTAACTGCGTGTCATATTCTGAATAGAATCCCTCATAAGAAATCTCATGTTACTCCTTATGAACTTTGGAAGAAAAAAAAAAAACCAAACTTAGCTTATCTTAAGGTATGGGGCTGTAGAGCAATTGTAAGATTGCAAAAACCTAAGATAAAACGTTTAGGTCCTAAAGGTGTTGAATGTTTATGGTAATTGAACCTAATGATTGGATTAAAATGAATACTGTTATTGAGTCTAGGGATGCAATCTTCTATGAGAACAAATTTAATACCATTTCAAAAATTCATAAAAAGGAAGTAGAAAATAAACGTGTAGTACCTATTTCTATAGAAGATGTAGAAAATAATGTTGAACTTAGAAGGAGTAAGAGAACAAGGGTTGAAAAATCTTTTGGTTCTGACTTCATAATATATCTAGTTGAAGGCAGTAGGAATTCTCTTTGTACTCAAACTACTATACCGTCTAGTATAGATCCAGACCCTCAGACATATGAACAAGCAATGAAATCTCGTGATGATAGTTTTTGGAAAGAAGCTATCAATGATGAGATGGAATCCATTTTGGGCAATAATACATGGGTACTTGTAGATTTACCTCCTGGTTCAAAACCAATAGGGTGTAAATGGATATTTAAAAGGAAACTGAAGGTTGATGGAACTATAGACAAATTTAAAGCAAGACTAGTAGCAAAAGGTTTTACTCAAAAAGGAGGTATAGACTATTTTGATACATATGCTCCTGTAGCTAGGATTTCTACAATTAGAGTATTAATTGCATTAGCATCTATTCATAATTTTGTTATTCATCAAATGGATGTTAAAACTGCTTTTTTGAATGGAGAATTAGATGAAGAAATTTATATGAACCAACCAGAAGGTTTTATTTTGCATGGACAAGAACATAAAGTGTGTAAACTAATAAAATCCTTATATGGCTTGAAACAAGCTCCTAAGTATGGCATGAAAAATTTGATAATGTAATAGTATATAATGGTTTTATGATTCATGAATCTGATAAATGTGTTTACAGTAAGTTTCATGGTAATAGATGTGTTATAATATGCTTATATGTTGATGATATGTTAATCTTTGGCATTGATATAGAATCTGTTGAACATGCTAAAAAATTCTTATCTTCTAGTTTTGACATGAAAGATATGGGCATAGCTAATGTGATTCTTGGTATAAAGATTGTTAGAAATAGTGAAGGTTTAATTTTGACTCAATCTCATTACATAGAAAAGGTGCTTAAGAAATTTAATCATTAACATTGCATTCCTGTTAATACTCCTTTCGATTATAGCATTAAGTTGCGTAAAAATGACGGAAGAGCTGTAAATCAGCTTGAATATGCTAGAGTAATAGGTTGTCTTATGTATGCTATGACTAGTACTAGACCGGATATATCCTTTGCTGTTGGTAAACTAAGTAGATACACTAGTAATCCTAGTCACGAACATTGGAATGCAATAAACAGAATTTTAAAGTATTTGAAGAAAACCATAAACTATGGGATTTGCTTCAAAGGGTACCCTTCGGTTTTAGAAGGATTTACTGATGCCAGCTGGATAACTGAGCAGGAAGATCATACATCCACAAGTGGGTGGATATTTACTCTCGGTGGTGGAGCTATATCATGGAGCTCTAAAAAGCAAACTTGCATAACAGATTCAACCATGGCGTATGTATTTGTAGCACTTGCTTCTAGTAGTAAAGAGGCGGAATGGTTAAGGAACTTGATGATCGAAATTCCGGTATGGCCAAAGCCTATGCCACCTATATCTATTCATTGTGACAGTGAGGCCACATTGTCAAGAGCCTATAGTAAGGTGTATAATGGTAAGTCCAGACATATTGGACTTAGACATAGCTATGTTAGACAATTACTCACTGATGGAGTAATTACAATTGATTTTGTACGGTCAAGTCAAAATCTGGCGGATCCTTTGACAAAAGGATTAACAAGAGATTTGATTAATCAAATTGCCAAAGGGATGGGTCTTAAGCCTATTTTCGAAGATCACCAATGATAGAAACTCAACTCTATTCTCGAATTTTCAAGTCTAAGAGTTCAATGAGCAAAGTATATCATATGATGTGGTTGAAGCACTAACTAAATACCATCCCAAGATAAATAGTGCTTGTTACTGTAATGTTAAAGTAAGGTCGAGCAATATGCTCCTAATAGACTTATAACATGTATGTTAAGGTGTTAAAATTACAGGACACTTTTGATAAGTCTACCTATATGAGTGTAGAGGGTGGTGCCGCCTTCTATGAGTTAAGGGCTTAACTCTAGAGCGCTCATGAAACATGATATATACACAAGGCCAATCCACGTGTCGGCTTTTTAGAACACTAAAAAATTATTGAAAATATATGTGTGTACGTGATTCCAGTTGATCAAAGAAAGAAGTTGGTTCAAAGACAAGTCTACTAAACTTCTTGATTAACCTTGAAATACTTTCACTAGATAATGGTTCAAGTCGTGAGACACCATTATTGAATCATATATTTCTAAATCTAAACTTTTAATTTTGAAAATGGTGGAGGAATGTTGGAATAATTTTCAAAAATAAGTTTATAATTACTATTTTAACCTTCAAATTTTGAAACTCAATTAAATTTGAATTCATACGGGTAGTTACTTGAATTGACCAAAAGTTGCATCTTTTCTTTAATTTTTAATTATTCCTCCTTTAATGAAGAGATGTGTTGATTATGAAACATTGTAAAATTGCTTATAAAAGCAATTTCATCTCACGGCAATTGAGAATAAAAAAGAAAGGTTTATGTTCACAGTAATTAAGCATAAAAGAAACCTTCTGTTCACGGCAATTAAGAAAAGAAAAGGTCTCTATTTTATACTATTATAAAGCACAAAATTCTTCATATTTCTTAATTACAATATTGAGTGTTCGGGTTTGTCTTCGAAAGTGCAATTCGCAGTCAAACAATAGTGTATTACTGGGCTCCATTGTATCCTGGGAAAAATTCGCTGTATAACTTATTTGCACTTTGTAGAGGGCGAATATTGTCTTGAGGAGAGCGTAAAATTTGCGTGACTTGGAGGAATCAATTCAATTTCATATTTGCTACGTTTTCAACCACTGATTATTCAAAAACTTTTCTAACACCTTCCATGAGAGATCCAAACATATTGAAATAGAGCTTCATTTCATTCGTGAGCACATTGAGCAGAAAGACTTGAAGGTTCTTCCGGTCTCTTCCAATCTGCAAATTGCAGATATTTTAACCAAACCATTGCCTCGACCATAGTTTAAATTTATCCTCTCCAAGATGGGTGTCAGTACACTTTACACTCCATCTTGGGGGGTTATTACAAGGGTTTGACAATCAAAGCAGTGAGCTTACCTCAAGCTCTAATGGCGGCCTTGAAGATGAAGCAAGCAAAATCCAGCAAGATGATCTAGCAATTGAAGGAGACGGCTGCAGTTTGAAAGAAGAAAAGAGATAACCGTTAGAATTAGGAATTAGGGATTTGTAATTTGTATAGAGGCGTGTTTGTATTGTTCACGTTTTCTAGTTAGTTATTTTATTTCTCAGTTTTTACGTTTTTACCCCAGTCTGTTATTATAAATAAAGGGGCTTTGTATACTGTCATACATCTTGAATGAATAATAATTTTCAGTTCAAATTCTCTCAAATTCACATTAGAATTCTTCCCTATTTTCTCCGGTGATCAATTCAAACTCCGGTGTTCATTCAAGAATCATCATACTTAGATATAATATCAAGTTCATCCATGATTGAATTATGATTATCAACAAGATATATATATTATTTTGAAATATAGTATCTAACAGGATAATATCTACCTAGTAAAAAGGAAGAAATAGATAACTCTTGACAAAAATATAAATAATAAAATCCACTTATAAGAAAACAATGAAAACAACTTCATTCGAACATTCTTGGATATCAAAAATAGCGGAAATAGGATTTTGATTTTGCTAACAGCAGAAAGAAAGAAGAGAAAATTGCTCAGGCAAAAGGATTGTAGTCTAAGTGGTAAGGCATGTTGCATAAAGACACAGATGAAAAGAAACAATAGTCTAACCTTTCATTAGTTGTAGGGACTTGATTAAATCTCATCCTTGTGTTTCACAATAACAAATGCACCAAATAATTTTTCATATTATTGTGTCCCATGCTACTCTCGTCAAGCTAGTGATGCTTTCGGCTACTGAACTTCCATTGTTTAGGGTCAAACTCTTTGATTTAACGTGGTTCATATTTCTCTTGCCTATTTCCTTAAAATGTACAAGCGGTCTATGAGAATCTGGATAGAAAATATTAGATTTGGCAGAATCAAATCTCGTATATTAGTTTTCAATTTTTAAGTCAAGTTATTTTATTGTCTTAGGAGTCTGAGAATGTTTTATTTATTTTGTTTCCTTTAAGAGTCAATATGTTATTTACTTTTTGTCAAGGGCGAATGTACATTAACATTAAGGGCCTATAAAAAAAATAGTACTATATGTGTATACGAGAGAGTTGCAAACTTAAGATAATAGAATTAATCAAGTCCCTACAACTAATGAGAAGTTTGACTCCATAATTTTATTGAATGCAATATTAAAAATAACGTTATATGTTATGCAACTACGAATTACTACTTGAATTATTTTTACGAAAATACTTAATTTAAGTCACCGGAGAAGTCATGTAATGGGCTAAACTTTAGGGTATATGTGAATGAGTTTTGGCTCAGTATCGCGGGTCTCGTAATATCGGGTCAAAATTCTTTTAAATGAATTTTCGTCATACTCATGAAACTCATCACGCTATTCAGAAACACACATTCTTTTTTTTTTTTTGTTGAGGGAATTCAGAAACACACATTCAAACCTATTATTTTTTTCTCAAACTCTGTAAAACATTGATTTGACACTTACCAATTATTTTTTCCCAAATACCAACATCCAAATTCAATTCAAGTGGAGTTTCAACTTTTAAAATCACAAAATCCAACATCCAAAATTTAATTAATGGGATTTCAAAAGTTTTACTAAAACCCAAACTATTTTTTTAACCAAGACCGGATAACCAAGCCAATGCAGAAAGGTCATTAGTGCCATACCTATAAATATCAATGTTTTCAGAACCGGACCGGACAGTGAACCGGTGAGCCGACTGGTTACTGGTTTTACTGGTCGGACCGAATGACGTCATAATAATATATTTAATTTTAAAATATATGTAATGTTCGTACAATTTAAACATTATCCTACAATTTATTAAAAATATAAATTTTGTTATATTATATTAAAATTAAATCATAGAATATTTATCTAACTTATATCATAATGATAATATGGTACTAATTTGTATGGTTATGTATAAAAGTCTAAATTATATTCATAAATTTTAAAATATGGTTCTATATAAAAGTCTAATATTCAAAGTCAAACTTGCATATTATATCGATTTGACTCTTTATCCTAAAGATAATATTGAAAATAAATATTTTATAGAATAAATTTTAATAAAAATTTATTATTTGAGTATTAATTTTCATTCATAATGTGTAAAATATTTATTTGAGTTAATTATCTAATTTATAAATAAATTTGGCTACAAGTTTCTATAATTTATAAACTTTAATTTGTACTAAAAGTTCAACAAAAGTGAAGTAGCTCAAATGGTAAGGAAGTCATGTTTTACTCTAAAGGTCAGGTGTTCAATACAAGAATTTTTAACATTAAAAAAATAAAAAATAAAAAGAAATTCAAAAACCGGGTTGAACCGGTCCATACCGGTTCACCGGTTCGGCGGTTTCGAACCGGTTCAACCCGGTTCAAACTGGGTTTTGAAGTAACTGGTTTTAGGAGGTAAATCGGACCGGACCAGGCTCCGGTTCGCGGTCGGACCGACCGGTCCGGTCCGGTCCGGTTTTAATAACATTGATAAATATTACATTGAAGTGGATCACTTAAGATAGCACACAAAAATTCAAAAAGGTGTAGGAATTGTGAATGTACAACACAAAAAAAAAATCATAATTCAGAAAATTATCAACTCACAACCACTTTTATATGTGCGTAATTACTTTCATAATACTCAAAGATGATATTTTCATTTCACTTGTCAGCACTGCAATTTCACTTGTAAGTTTTGATCTGCCACCGCTCGTGTTTCATGGTGTCGTGCATTGGTGTGGATTGGACTCCATCGCCCTTTATGATCCAAACAATGTAGATGAAAGTAAAAATAATCTGCGGCTGATAGTGTTGCCATAATGTGCTGGATATAGTAGCTTGAGTTTCACCAGGTCAGAAAGTGATGATTTCTTATGGTATGTCACTACAGACACTCATCTAGCGATAGGATTTTGGATGCTTCCCAAGAATAAAGAAGAAAGTTACAGGGGCTCCAAGATTATACCTGCCAATGAATGGAACTTGATGCACATGATCAGGCCTAGTTCCCTGCATATAGAACCCATCATATCATTGCTACAAAACATAAATAGAATTAAGCTAGTATGGCTTGAGGCATTGATTTCATGTAACAACAGAATTGTTGCTGTTCTCAGGGTCGGGGATATATTATTTCTTTACAACTTAGAGAGCAAATCAATTGAGTCAGTACTATATAGTGGTGGCCGACCTATTAATTGGTGGTATGACTACATGGAGACCCGATACTTATCCTCATATGCTCTTTGAGATTGACACTATGTTTTTTTAACCTTTGCATTTAACTTCATTGATTTAATACAATAATTTAACTAAGAATCTTTTTTAGTTTATTATCATCAACTTTTATATGTACTGAAAAAACATTGGCAAGCTTAGTGTGCATTTGAAATGCAATGAAAATAATCCATAGTAAGTACTTGATAAAAACAGCCACCTGATACATAAAGTGAGATGATAAGCAAAGTAAGTGAGACTAAAGGAGAGCGTGAACAAAGATCATGAGTGCTTTACCGACCTGCAGTATGTACGTACACAGATATTTTTGTTCATACACAAGAAGAAAAACAACAAAGAGATGAATCTTTTTTCACTTGTTGGTATTAAATTCTTAATTGATTGATGAGGATAATAGTATAATTTTATATACTACACATGATGCCAAGATTGTAATTTGGTGAATGAATAAGCTATAGGCATGTATAACCTTACAGTCCGATACTTTTTAAACAATAATATTAAGTGTTTAAATGAATACTGATTAATTACTACTTGAAAGCAAAAACAAGCTGTATATGGCATTCAGTGTTGGAAGTTAACGTGCTATTAGTTCCCACCTTAACTTAAGAAAGTACCAAATTCATGCCCATATAGCAAATTAGAATGAAAAAAGAAAATATATGAGCAGAGCAATACAAATCGCAACAAATTTACCTGAATCCTGATATTCCAACTTAAGTTGTCATTTTCTTAAGTATTGTACATCATTACTTGCTCATCCATTCTTTGGCACTGCAAATTCTCAAGTCGCTTATTCAAACTAAATGTCTCATGGATTGGATATCAATACACTCACAAGGTATTCGGAAATCATCACCTCTTGAGCTAGCTTTCTGAAACAGTCCCAATCCTTACAGTTGGTCCCTTAAGTCTAGCACAATTGACTTTAGATTTTTGCAATCAAGCTTGGGTTAGAATAATTGGAACTGCTTATAATGGCTGGAACAAACATAAAACACACAATCACTTAGATAAAAAATATACAATCACAACACTAAAATCAATATAATCTCGCAGAATTTCATACCTCTTAATACATCTTTGTAAAGGATAATTAAGATGAGTTCTATAATGCCTCAAAAACCAATCAGCAACTGTTTTGCTCCTCATATATTTGCTTGCACATTTTTAAAATCAGATTATCTGATCATCACATTCATCTTCAATATATATATCCTGCAATTGTTATAACAACAAAAAGTAAGGATCATATAGTAAAAACTCTCAAACATATAAGGATCATATAGTAAAAACTTTCAAGCATATAATCTATACATAGCATACAGAATTATCTTAGAGAAATATATGATTTTGAAATATAGTATCTGCACAGCATAATATCTACGTTGTACAAAAGCAGAAAATTCTTAAAAATAATATAAACAATAAAATCCACTCATACAAGATAACCATCAAAACGACTTCATTCGCACATTCTCGGATATAAAAAATGGTGGAAACCAGATTGTAATTTTAACACAGTTACTATTATCAATCTCCACAACATCAAGAACCTGAAGCAACAAATCATATGTAAGTTTTTTAACACGGCCACATCTCACTACTAATATCATGAATACTGAAAAAATTAATGCATGAAAATCTCCAATACAAATTAGTATAAGAATTTAGTCTCATCAAGAGCAGAACAAAAGAACAGACTACGCACAATTAGTTACAATATACAGGAGAAAAACATGTCATTCAATTTTATATGAGCTGGTGTCTGATTAAGACATTCATCAACTGATCATTTCAAGATCAGAAGCATCTTTTACAACTCTGATATTCTTTTATCACTGGTTTAAACCTTACGAGAATATCTCAACAACGTGAGGCTCTGATACGCAGTGACTAAAAAGGTAATAAAAAGGATAAGCCTGAGGACTATATTGCAACCAGGAAACATAAGGAAAAGGAGAATTCAGTGAATAAAAAATAACAAAAATGTTGCGACAGAAATATGCAAATAAAGGTGGTCTATTGCCGTGTCTGCCAAACACCATTTATCATTAATTTACATAAATTTGCATAACTCTTGGCTGGAAAAGTGAAACCATGCCTGAGAATTGACATACAGCAATTACATTAAAGTACCACTCTCTACCAAAGTATCGATTAAAGATAACATCATTATCACAAAAGATGGCATGTTCGGGTTAGAAATAAGATGAGAGAAAATGCAACTACTCATACAGTTCGTTTTAGAAATACGAAATCAAAAAGCCAACTTCATAACGTAGTTCGTCTCCTATCTCCAAAGCATACGGAGAAATAGAATGGATGCTAAACGACCTTAACGTGGGATTACAGAATATTAAAATGTCTTATGTTTCCGGCTCATAATCAACCCTAGCATAGGCAAATTCCCAAATAAATTGGCTAAAACCTCAAGGTACGCAATTTTTTTCTTCTTCATTTATTAGAGAACAAGGAATGCAAGTCTGATATGAAGTACATTATCAGATGACAATACAGGGTTTTATTCACAAACAGTCTCAACGTTCCAAATACATTGTTTTTTCACAGAAGCTAACTCATTGATATATGTAAAAAGTTATTAAATCTGTTGAATAAAGAATAAACTGCATCAACCAATACCCAAAAAAAAAAAGCTATTAATCATATACAACCAATACCCAAAAAAAAAAAGCTATTAATCATATACAACCAATACCCAAAAAAAAAAGCTATTAATCATATACTCATTCCCTATACAGTTTAAAGACGATAGTAAAGAAAAAATAAGGAGGATCCATTCTTCAAGGCTTTATTCGGATTATGAATTTTACTTTCCTTTGCTTTATGATATTTTCTTTTAATTATTCTTATCCTTTTACTCACAAACCCTAAACCCAAAATTAGCTCAAGTTCTGGAACATGCATTTAGTTTACACTCATTTCATTTTATATAGTTATATAGTAATATATATACGGTAACAAAACCTGAGGATTTAGGTCGGTTCAGCCGTTGCCTCTACTTCTCTACGCTTTAACACCCGTATCTATTTCCCGATAGAGATGAAGAGGCCTGGGGAGCTGAAACGACACCGTTTAGTCCGCACGGTAGAAGTTTATTGATTGAGTGTTTGGTTTTTATATCTTAATAACAATTGGTTAAGACCGTCATTTGCTTTTTTTCTTGACAGGTTTGAAATTTTGATTAAATTATTTTCTATGTATGTGCATTGCGAATTATAGTCAACAAATAGATCAAAATTTGATTTAGTGTGAGTTTGGCCTAGCTATTCAAAAATTAATTACAGAAAAATTAATTTTACTAAAATTGATTTTGGTAATAATTGATTATAATAAAAATTAATTATAGAATAATTTTTTTTTATAATAGTTTTTGAAAAAGTAACACTTTAGCAGCTTCTAAAATAAGTTGATTTTTTGTTTCTCGAGATCCCAAAAGCAATTATGATCTCGGGGGCCAAACACCATGAAAATCACGATTGAGCAAAATCAATTTTTATAATCTGGGCCAAACACTTCAAAAATCACAATAGAGATCTAAAAGGGATTTTATGAGCTTCAACCGCTAGGTCAAACTCACCCTAAGTTTAATTTTACATATTAGACAAGTTTAGGGATTAGGATGAGACTAGGGGTGGGCACGTGACGGGTTTAGGACGGGTTCGGGATTAGAGATATGGGTATAATAAAATTTGGGATTAACACTTCTCATTCCAAACCCGTCCCGTAATAATTTGGGTATCCGAAAGCGGGTACCCGAATTATTACGGGACGGGATTACGGGTCTCATATTATTTTTATTCATCAATTTTTCATCCACCTAACAAAATAATATTACAATATTACGTAATTATAGTTTGTCATTTTTTTTTTTGCTATCACTTTGAATTCATTATTACATTAAACATATCATCAATTCATCATAACGACTATTTCAAATATATCCAAATACGATCAAAAAGTGAAATCATATAATGAGCAATTGATACAATACGATTCACATTGAGTCTCAATAAGAAAAATTCAATCCAAATACTATCTATAGTTGATACCAAAATAATTTATCCAAGCCCACACTTAAATTACGCAAAAGTTATAAATTTTTAAAACAACTAAAAGTCTAAAATCATACCCATAATATTAAGTACTAGTAACTAATGTAAGAATTAAATGAAGCGTAAAGTAAAAAATTTAATTTATTAGATAATGTTAATTAATTAATTATATAAGTAAAGTCTATAAATTATATAATAATAATATTATATAATCGGGTACGGGTATTCAGGGTTGGAGAGACCAATCCCAAACCCGTCCCGTATTTCCATAATAAAATACGGGTACTCAAATTTGGGTATCCAAACCCAAAATATACTCGTCCCGTTCGGGTATTTAAAAAACGGGACGGGTCAGGGTTGGGTTACCCGAACCCAACGCCCACTCCTAGATGAGACCATAACGTCATAATCTCATTAATTTTAGGAATTTGATAAATCTTATTCCCGTATTCATCATATCATCCGTGCAATGAATGAACCAGATAATTTATCCTAATGTTATATTATTTGCTACTCGCGTCAACCTAGTGATGCTTTTAAGCTCAATCTAAAACTTCACAATTAAGAACTTAAAACATTACAATTATATAGGAAAAAATATAAAAATATTTCTTTTTTCTCAATTAAACAAAAAAAAAAAATGCAAAAATCAACAGATTCAAGGTCCAGGCCAATTACATTTCCAGGTCTCCTCGAACAGATTTATTGCAATTCTTGGAATATTTCTGATCTAAATTAAGCTTTCAACAAACTAATCCACATACCAACAATTTCTGGATATTAGAATTATGCTTCTACTTACTTTTTATTTATTAGATATACTTTTATACATTCTGTGAGACAAGTAAAGTGTATATACTTAGCAATCACTTGCCAACCAGTATGAGATCTATTGAGCTTGTTTGTTTGGTGTTAGAAAAAATAATTTGGGAGAGCAGTAGAGTTTTGTGAAATCTCAATTTAATGTGATCTAAAATTAAATAAAATTGTAAGTAAATAAACTTGTTTTAGGAAAAAATATTAATGTAATTTTATAAATGTAATTTTTATTGGATACTATAAAGATTTGATATCCAGTCAAATCCGATCAAGATTCATTGAATTCAAAAAAATCTAGATCCGAGCAAGATTCGAATCCGATAAGAACCGATCCGATATAAATAGAGCCGGATCCCACCAGAATCCGACCCATTGACCGCCCTTGAAAAATGTATTCCTTGAAAATAAATGTGTGATGGTTTTTCAATTCGCGATTGAACCTGGCACAAATAAAGGCCCAATTACTTCAAAATTTTAAAAATATAGATCCGAGCAATATTCGAATTCGACAAAAAACCGATCCAATATAAAAAGAGTCGGATCCCACCAGAATTCGACCTTTTGACCACGGTTGAAAAATATGTGATGGTTAATGATTTTTCAATTCGCTATTGAACCTGCCACAAATAAATGCCCAATTACTTCAACTGTTTGAACTTAAATTCATTGGACCCGGCCTAATCAAAAATTGAAATTTATATTACCATGTGAAATCTAATTGAATGCCAAGCAAGGGGGTGTAGCTCATATGGTAGAGCGCTCGCTTCGCATGCGAGAGGCACGGGGTTCGATTCCCCGCACCTCCATAAGTTCTTTCTCCTCATTTTGGGTTTTTTTTAACCTTACATTTTTTTTCGTTTTTTGTTCATTGTCTTTTATTTTTATAAATTTTGTGCATGATTTAAAAAATTTTATATTTTAAAAAATTAAATCATTACAGGAATTAATTTTAATTAGATATTTTAAATTTGTATTTTAATTTAGATATAACGTACAAATGAATCAAATTATAAATTATTTTTTTATCAAATAAATGAACTTTAATATGATTAAAACTGGAGTATAACTTGATATATATAAGTGATTGTGATTTTTTTATAATAATATAATAATAATAATTATTATTATTATTTTATAATTATTATTATTATTACTATTACAAATATTATTATTGAGTGAATCGCATTTTTAGTCCCTCTTATGACTTGACTTTATCACTCTCGTCCCTTTTAAATTTTTCGTAGCAGATGCGTCCCTCTTATCAACATAGTGTATCACATTAATCTCTCTTATCAATGTAGTGTAATACATTCATCCCTCTTAAATTTTTCGTAGCAGATTCGTCCCTCTTATCAATGTAGTGTAATACATTGGTCCTCTTAAATTTAAAATACATCCTAAAATAGAAGTAAAATTTCATTTTTGATCATATAAAGTGGCTGCTTTTCAAAATTGGCCCTTTATTTAGTTACCTCGACAATATATGTCATATATTGTGTCGTCCTTATCATTTAATTGGCACTCTAATATATAAGTGATTGTGATTTTTTTATAATAATAATAATTATTATTATTATTATTATTATTTTATAATTATTATTATTATTACTATTACAAATATTATTATTGAGTGAATCGCATTTTTAGTCCCTCTTATGACTTGACTTTATCACTCTCGTCCCTTTTAAATTTTTCGTAGCAGATGCGTCCCTCTTATCAATATAGTGTATCACATTAGTCTCTCTTATCAATGTAGTGTAATACATTCATCCCTCTTAAATTTTTCGTAGCAGATTCGTCCCTCTTATCAATGTAGTGTAATACATTGGTCCTCTTAAATTTAAAATACATTCTAAAATAGAAGTAAAATTTCATTTTTGATCATATAAAGTGGCTGCTTTTCAAAATTGGCCCTTTATTTAGTTACCTCGACAATGTATGTCATATATTGTGTCGTCATTATCAACTTCAGTCCTTATCATTTAATTGGCACTCTAAAATTAAAATTTTCGGTCAGATTGAACATAATTGGTGCTTTTCGGCAAACAATTTAATTTTTCGGTCAAATAAGACATAAATTGATGATTTTTGGCGATATTTAAAAAATTCGGTGATAAGGACTGAAATTGAAGATGATGACACAATAAGTGACGTATTTTGTCGAGGTAACATAATAAAAGGGTCAATTTTGAAATGCTACTACTTTAGAGGGCCAAAAATAAAACTTTGCCTTATAAAATGGATGTATTTTAGATGTAAGAGGGACCAATGTGTTACACTATAATGATAAGAGGGACGAATGTGTTACACTACATTGATAAGAGAGACTAGTGTGATACACTATATTGATAAGAAGGACGCATCTGCTATGAAAAATTTAAAAGGGAATAGAGTGATAAAGTCAGATCATAAGAGGGACAAAAAGTGTAATTCACTCTATTATTATTACTATTATTAAGGGACATTTGCTTTTTGAGTACTATAGAATATGCCAACTTGCAACTTTGGTACCATTGGTTACAAAAATGCAACTTTGATTCCACATGACATATTTTATTGCAACTTTGGTACCAGACCCAATTTTTCTCTAAAGCTAATGATAATTCACCCCCTATGAAATGCATAATATTAAATTTACCCCCTTGTGATTAGGGGTGAGCCTGATTCGGTAAACCGACCGAACCGTACCGAAACCGAAGTTTCGGTACGGACCGATTACCGAACCGAATTTTCGGTTCGGTAATCGGTTTTTGCCCCAGAACCGAAGCATATATGCTTTCGGTTTTCGGTAAAACCGGTCGGTTTACCGAACCGAACCGGTTTACCGAACTCTTTTTTTTTTATCTTATTTAATTTCAATCTTACTCAGTCTTCCAAATTCAATCGATTTGGTGATGGAAAAACCCTAACCTTCTTTCCTTCCTCCACTGCCTCCGACCTCCGTCCACTGCCGTCCGTCCACCTCCGTCCGCTGCCGTCCGGTCGTTGCCTTCCTCCACAGCCATCCGCCGCTGCTATTTTTTGCTGTTTTCTCCAGACTACAGGTACTTTAGTTAAAGAATGGTGGTAGTTTATACATAATATTCTTGTAGGATTAAAGAGTGAAACAAAAGAACCCAAATAAGAAAGAAAGTAAATGGTGATTTAATAAATCAGATCTATAAAATCGAAGAAGCACACCACTAAATTTGACTGGAATGAAAAATTATAAAGAGAAAGAAGCCAAAATCTGTTCTTGAATGCCATTCTCACTCCAAAATTCACAATGGAATTATTTTTGTTGCCTATTTTTGCCAAAATCAGATTTTTGTTTGGAGATTTTCCTTCCTTCTTTTCACATTCAGCAAGTGAATCGTAATTAACTTAAATTAAGGCTTAATTTACGGGGATATAATTGATTCTGGCAGTATAAGGTGATTCAAAAAATTAAAAAAATCGGTTTTTTTGACCGAACCGGAACCGAACCGAATCATTCGGCTTTTTACCGAACCGAACCAAAAATTTCGGTTCGGCAAACGGTCCGTGGTCTGAAAAGTACCGAACCGAAAAAATACCGAAGTTCGGTCCGGTTCGATTCGGTTTTTACCGAATGCTCAGCCCTACTTGTGATATAAAAAAGAGCACTTTATCTCCTGTACTTTTATAATATTATTAGTATTTATTATTATTATTATTATTATTATTATTATTGTTGTTGTTGTTGTTGTTGTTGTTGTTGTTGTTGTTGTTGTTGTTATTTATTATTTTATTGCTATTATTATTATTTTTGTAGTTATTATTATTACTACTATTATTATTATTATTATTATTATTATTGTTATTCTTTTTGTTATTATTATTATTATTATTATTATTATTATTAATCTTATTATTATTACTAATATTATTGTTATTATTACTATTTTTATTATTGTTACTATTATTATTATTCTTTATTATTCTTTATTATTATTAATTATTAATTATTATTTTATTGTTATTATTATTAGTATTATTTTTGTAGTTATTACTATTATTATTATTTTTATTTTTATTATTATTATTAATCTTATTATTATTATTATTAATATATATTTTTATTTTTTTGTATTTTTATTATTACATTATTTTATAATGATAGTTTTTCTATTATTATTATTATTATTTTTTGTATTATTATTATTATTATATAATTATTTTTGTATTATCATATTTATTATTTATTATTTTTTTATATTTTTATTATTGTTATTATTATTTTGTTATTATTATTCTATGTCCCTAACTGTTAAAGACGATTATAGAGTGAGATGGAGAGGGGGACGGGGATGGGATAGGGGGACGGGGAGGGGGAAGAGGTATTTTTGCCCCAACGACTGAAGATGCCCTCGGTAGAATACCAAGTTTTTCACCCAAAGCCACAAATACAATAGCATGCATGAAATTGAGTTCACATTTTCTTTTAAGTAAAATTGCAGAAAACGTCCCAAATTAATTACTGATTTTGAATTTTCGTCCCGAACTATTTAACTTGGCGAGTTTCGTCCCGTAATTTAATATTTTTTTGGAATATCGTCCCAAACTATATCAACTCGTCAAATTTGGTCACATAATTTACCATTATTTATGAATTTAGTCCCAATATTAAATTAATGAAAATGACGTTCAATCTTGTAATTAATTTGGGACGAACTCTGCAATATATTATGTAATTATTCATGTTAAAATTTACCATGTCATGACACTTAAGCAGCCATGTGATAATTCATCGGCAAATGCGCAATTCCGTCTTATAATTATGGTGGGACGATATTCCAAAAATATAATAAATTATGGGATAAAATTCGCCAAATTAAATAGTTTGGGACGAAAATCCAAAATCAGTAATTAGTTTGGGACGATTTTTGCAATTTTACCTTTCTTTTAACTACTATCCATCCCTCTTTGGTTCCCAAAAATAAAGAAATTACCCGACCAATGAATCTTCTTCTCTTATTTTTCTCTCACTGCTAAAAAGAAAGGGGATAAAAACCCTAGATTCTTGAGAACGTTGTTCATATATAGAAATGGAGTAAAATAATAACAAGCGGGGATAGCTCAGTTGGGAGAGCGTCAGACTGAAGATCTGAAGGTCACGTGTTAGATACACGTTCACCGCATTAAATCACTTTAAATTCATTCAATTTCGTCTTCCTTTTTAAATGACGAAATAGCACTTTCGCCCAACCAAGTCAAGTTATTGCAGAAAACACCTGGAAGTATTTAAAAGGAGAGGGGAAATAATCAAACAGCCACTTGTTCACGACGGGTAATTTTTTTTTTTTTTTATATATGTAGCTTCTTCCGGAAGAAAAGGTAGCTTATTTTTTGTACTCCTCTAATGCTTATTAGGCATACATACAATAATATATTGATGATTTTTACCCTAGTCATATGATGTGTGTGAACTGTTCGACGAAATGTCTCTGGAGATATCAATTTTTGTAGTTATGAATGTGTAAATTGATTTTAAATATGAGTTTATCTTGTAATCTTAATATTTGTTCACTTAATTGATGAAGGCAGTTTATTGTAATAATTGCTTAGTTTACATGATACCTCTAATTATCAATTATAATTATGTTAATCTTGCCTATATGAATGTATTGAATTTCCACTCATCTAATATCTCAAGCTTCAAGAAATAAGAGACATTTGAAATTTATGATTTTACACGTCCCCTAATGTGCATTTGTTTACATTTTTACTCAAGCCCAACGGTGGAACTTAAAATTTGGTGGTTGAAAAATTCAAATGCAGGACCTAGTTTTGGATTTCAGCTAATCAGCTCATCTAAAGACTTATGTTGTTCGAGAGGTAGACCTATAATATTTATGACTTAACAGAAACCCTTATATCCATGATGGCCAAAGAAAAAACATTATCTTTTACTGTGTTTTGCGTTCTTTCTAATTTTTTGTTTTCTGAACAAAGCATAAAGTGATCTTCTTTATTTCTATGAAGCTGATTATGGCGCCAAGATGGAAAGGAAAAACAGCTGAAGCAAAAGCCCGTGCAGACCCTATGTCCAAAATAAGTTCTCGTCTTCAGTCGTCATTAATCGAGTCCAACTCTGAAGGGCTGCTCTCAGGGTCTAGTGTGCTTCTTGCAGTACATACAGAACAAAGTGAGCTCTTAAATTATGCATGTTTTGGTCGCCCAATTATCACCACAGAAAAGGATAAGCAATGGTTTCAGTTAAGTCTAGAAGAAGCTTTTTACTTGTGCTCTGTAATGAAATGCATCAAGTTTATAGGTGAAAATAAATGCATAAAAAGTGAAGAAGAGTTGTGGCATTATATGTCATCCAAAAATTCCAATTTCCCTTATCTATGTAAAGCATTTTGTCATCTTCGAACGAAGAACTGGGTAGTGAGGGCTGGGTCTCAGTATGGTGTTGATTTTGTTGCTTATCGTCATCATCCAGCTCTAGTGCACTCTGAATATGCTGTGCTTGTCTTGTCAGAGAATGATGGAAATGGTCGATTAAATGTTTGGTCTGATTTTCATTGCACACTTCGGCTTTGTGGTAGCGTTGCAAAAACATTGTTGGTTCTCTACATTGACAAAACTTGTAATGATGATTTTTTGACTTCTTGTTTGGAGCATTACTGTGTTGAGGAGAAATTGGTGACCAGGTGGAATGCTGAACGAAGTCGTGAGAATCAAACAATGGTGCAAAAAGAATCATGCAACTCAAGCACTTGAAGAGATACAGAGTTAAGGATAGTGTATGAGGATCTATATATTCGAGAATTCGTTCAGTTTGAGAGAATAGAGAACCATTATTTGGAACAGGTTTTCTGTTGTTTCCTTTTTATTATTGAATTTGGCCAGTGAATTTGATATAGAGAGCCAGTTATGTTTCAAAAGTTACTTTTCTTGGTTAGTGGCTTAAACATAATCCCGTTATTCTCTTATTATGAGAGCCATTTACAACAGTTATGAGTTTGAGGCTCAAATTAGAGAAGCAACACTTAACCTCCAGGTTAGAATGTGCTCATCTATGAAAGTTATCTTTGTGTACAAATGAAAGTTAAGTATAGAAAAAATCTCAATTTATTGTTTGTTTGTAGTTTGAGAAATAAAGGTGGTGTAAGTTTTTTAGAAATAGTTAGCTTGTGAGTGAAATATGTGTAAAACTTTACTATCTTTATAAAATATAATTTTATAGAACATAAGTGTATAAGAGATACCTCATCTCAACCACTAAAAAAAGGTCAACAAATATGAATCACAATTTATGGCTAAAATATCCAATGATGACGTGGCATCGGACATTTAGAAAAAATAAACATATATCAAAATACATATTAACCTTTTAATTAATATGTTTAAAAAAACTCTCTAATATCTAATTAATTTAAGATCTCTTTCTCAAAAAAAAAAACACTTTTCATACCAAAATTTTGCCTACTTTATATATTTTAACCAAACTTTTTAAAAGGACACATTTCGTACAAAAGTTGGACAACTTTTTTTACATTTTATTTGGCTGTTAGTTTTTGGATGGAAAAAGGTCACGCGTCAAGCACGTGTCCTTTTAAATCACCATTTTCATCTCTTCAAGGGATATGTGCAATTGGACAAAAATACCTTAAAAGGTACAAATTCGGATGGGGAAATTGAAATTATTGTCGCCATCAATTCTTCTCTCTTCCCCTATGGCACCACAACCACCGCCCAACTCTTCCCCACCTGAAAACAGATATTTACATGAGCGAAGTAGTTGGACTTGGAGGAAGTGTTGTGACTAACTTTGAATATTCATGTGAGGGAAACATATATATTTTTTGTGAAACAAAAATTAAATAAAATTATTTGAGGCGGTAAAGTGCTTAATTTGTACATAAGTATGGTAAAGTGCCACAATATGTAACTTTGGGTGATTATGTTTTTGTCAGTCTTTTAAAGTGGATTTCATAATCATATGGAAGTTTTTGTCAATTTTTTTTTTAAAAAAAACATGAGGTTTATTGCAAAATTTTAAAGCTATGAGTGGTTATTGGTAATCTTTTAAGTTAAGAGTATGTTTTTTCATCATTTGATTATAATTTCAAACTGAGAGGGATATTTTTTGGTAATAATAAAAAAAAAAGTACATGGTTTTTTTTGCTAATAAATATAACACAAAACTTTTTTTTATTAAGGCAAGACTCAAATGATGTTGTTGAATTTCAATCATTGAAAATGGTAAATTTGTCTTGAAGAAAATAAATTATTTTAACTTAAATTTTAAGGGGACACGTGTCACAAGATAAATGATTTCTCATATACTCTCAATCCCTCAAAATCTCATTTTAAACAGACCTTCAATAATATTATATGCTAACTTAAAGTACAAGGAATTTTGTACTAATTTTAAAAATTATAATGGAATTTACGTGCTAAGTTTAAAAAGTACATGATGATTTCGTTTCAAGTGAGAGTACTAAAAGAGAGTAATGATCAATTAAGTTAAACATTTTCTCGATTTCAATGTAACATATATTTAGTTTAAAACAACTGCACATAATATTGTAAATTAGTAGTCAAATTCAAATAAGTTTAAAAAAAATTACCCATAAATTGCAGCTAGTAATTACGATTTATGGGTAAATTTTTATTTATTATTTTTTTCTCGTAAAAACCGAGAAATTGTAGTTGCCCATTGTGATTTATTTTAGGCAATGTTATTAAAACCGGACCGGACCGACCGGTCCGACCGCTTCGACCACGAATCGTAAGCTGGTCCGGTCCGGTTAATTCCATAAAACCAATGGTTCGACCAGAGATTCGCCCGATTCGATCAATAAAACCGCTAACCAGTCGGTTCACCGGTTCGCTCTCCGGTCCGATTTTAAAAACATTGATTTTAGGAAATACTTGTGTCTAGAATGTTATATTGAAAAAAAAACTCAAATTGTTATTGTCATTTAGGTTGAAGAGATCCAAAAAAGTAGCATAAAACGCTTGTCAAAAAATTGACGAATCTGAATGGAGTATTCTACGCAGAGAATTTGAAAGTACAAGAAAATCTTATATAATAAAAATTTGAAAAGGCAGTTTGTGCAAATTTGCAAATTTCACATGACACGTGAATGTATTGTGCATTTCCCCCTCGTATTTCTGTATAGCTAAAACAAAATCTTGCTAAAAAAATTGAAAAAAATGTTGACCAAATCCAAGATGATCTTGCTTTTAAAAAAATAAAAATCTGGCGTTCATATTTATATTTTTCTCTGAGTTATTGGCAATTTACTCCTCATCAATAGTCATAATGTTCAATCTATCTCCTCATAATTTAAAAAAGTACATTTACCTCCCTAAATTTTTAGAAAAGATTAACAATGTCTCCATGACATTTTTAAGCTTTAAAAAATGTACTCTCTTAAGTACTATATGTAGTCATAATTCAGAAAATAGTTGTCAATCACGGCCATTTTTATATGTGTCGTAATTACTTTCATAATATTCTAGCATATATAGATGATATTTTTATTTTATTTTATTTTATTTGGAGTCTTTTGAAAGTTCATACTTTCATATTCCTAAATATTTCACGCATAGAAGTATTTTATATGAAATCAGAAAAAATCTTGCTAACATAATTAAAAATTCAAATTTGGAACATCAATTCAAAAAAATTCTTGACCTAAACCAAGATGAGTTCGCTTTTATTAGAAAATTCACTTTTAAAATTTTTTTTTTGGTGAATAGTATTATATGTATAAAGAATCACACTCCGAAAAGAATAGATTCTGTTTTATTTAGACATCAATATTAATAGGCTTCTAATTTTATATGTATAACCAGAATTAGAGTCCGAATCCAAATATACTTCCTCTTCCACATATTTTCTTTCTATTTCCTTACTTGATATATTACTTTTAAGAGAACCCCAACATAAATGCATGGAAAGTTAAAGAGTCCTAACAAGGAACGGAAACTGACAATAATTGTGTTTAACATTAATTGATCACAATACACAACATAATTCGGAGTACATCCTTCCTTCTAGCTTTAAACCATGGAATCAATAGCTGCAAACAAAGTAGAGGTCAACGACGACGTATTAACATCCATACTAGTTCGATTGCCACCAAAATCCGTGTTCAGATTTAGATGCGTATCAAACAAATGGAAAAATATGATTGCTGATCCTTACTTTCTTAAGAGTTATAGCGCCATAACAACAAAACATCTACTAAGTGGGGAACGTCTGCTAACATTCGTTCAATTAACAAATTCACAATTCAAACGAATAAAAGATTTCTTAAAGAACAAGAACATTGAACCAGAGCTGATCAATGAACTGGTGCCGAGAGGATCAGTAGACTTCATCAATTCCTCAAACGGGCTTGTCCTATATTGTTCACACTCTACCAACAAGAGTACTTACCACGTTTTCAATCCCCTAACCAGAAACTGCGTTTCTTTGCCGCCATGCAAGATCACTAACCGTAGATATTATGAAACATTCATTGGATTGATGTGTGAGGAGAATATAGACGAACTCGCACCAAATTACACGGTTATATGGGCTGGCATGCTGATAGGTGAAGAGGGGCGTACTAAGACTATGGACATAGAAACTTATTCTTCCAAAACTGGCACATGGGCTATGTCGACACTGGTCAGCACTCATATCTTTCTTCCAGATTCGGAGATGCCACCGCTTTTGTGTAATGGTGTCGTGCATTGGACTGGATATAGTGCCATCGCCCTTTATGATCCAAACGACGGTGAAAATCATCTGCAGTTGATAATGCTGCCATCAAATACATATTTTGGAAATCATAAGGACGCGAAAATCACCAGGTCAGAACGTGATGATGTCTTATGGTATGGCAATATAGACAAGAATAAGAAAATGCAATTTTGGATGCTTCCCAAGAATAAAGATGGAAGTTACAGGCGTTCCACCACTATACCTGCCAGGGAATGGAGCCTGATGCACACGATCACGAATGATTCCCTCAACACAGAACCAAACATATCATTGCTAGAATACATTATTAAAAGAAAGGTACTTCGGCTCGAGGCATTGATTTCAAGTAACAACAGAATTGTTGCTGTTCTCAGGCTCAGGAAAACAGTATTTCTTTACAACTTAGAGAGCAAATCAATTGAGTCCGTCTCCGTCCTACAACATGACGGCCAACCTATGAAATGGTGGTATGACTACATGGAGACTCGATATTTGTCTTCATATGCTCTTTGAGATTGACACTATGTTTATTTCAACCTTCGTATTTAACTTTATTGACTATTATTGATTTAATACAATAATTTAGTAATGAATCTTTCTCAAGTGCAATATCATCAGCTTTTATATGTACTACAAAAAAATAATGGCCAGCTTAGTGTGGCAAAATCAATTTAATGAAAAGAATCCATGGTAAGAACTTAATAATACTAATAAAATTAGTCACCTGAATCATAAAGTACACTACTAGAAAAAATGGAAATTGCAACCGAAATTGGCCAAAAGTTGGTTGGAAAATTGATTTTGCGACCGATAACGTCGGTTGCAAAATATCGTTTCGGAATCTGGATTGATACTGAAATTACATAATGATATATTTTTATTTACTACACCTCAAGCAAAGATTGTAAATTGGTGAATGAATAAACTATGGACATGCAAAACCTTGAAGTCCTATAATTTTAAACACCAGTATTTAATCGTTAAATGCATATTAATTACTACTTCTAAGTTTAAGATCACAAACAAACTGGACGTTGCATTCAATGTCGAAGTTAACATCTTAAAGCATAGCAATACAAAAGTCCAAGAAATTTACCTGAACCCTGATGTTCCAACTTTAAGTTGTCATTTTGCTACAGTCGTGTATACCATACTTCTACTTGCTCCTCCATATTTTGGCACTGCAATATCATGTTGAAACTAAGGCTTTGTATGGAAGTAGTTTGGTTGAGTTTGATCTCACTCAAACCGAGTCAAACCTAATTAGTTAAAGAGTTTGAAGAGCTCTCAGTCAAAACCCCAGGTTTCAGCCCAAACCCCAAGTTTCAACCCAAACCAAAACCTAGAGGACCCTAATTGAGACCTATAAAATCGATTCGACATTTATCATCTCATCTTCACACATATAAAGTTCTTGATTTGATAACTACCATACTTTTCTCCTCCAAGCTCAAACAACCAAACCTCAATCTAAATCATATCTCAAATATTCTAAACCCACTAACAATTATTTAATAATATTTTACTATCTCAATATTCCATTAAAACCATTATCCAAATTGAGTTTTAAAGTTTTGCTAAAAACTCCCGAACCACTTTTTGAAACCAGATCGAGTCGGAACCCAGCCAAACAACTTCCATAATAAGCCTTAAATGTCTCAAGAGACTCCTTATAAGGTCTTGGAAAATCGTCACCTCTTCAACTAGCTTTTTGAGGCGGTTCCAATTCTTACATTGGGTCCCTTATGTTTATGTGGCAACTTTATTTCTAGCTTAATTGACTTTTTTCTTGCCATCATTCTTGGGTTAGAATCATTTCCTCTTGAGATCCATCAATAATTGGAACAGCTTCTAATGGCTTAGATATAAAATAAACAACCACAACATTAAACCAATATAATCTTGTAGAACTTTATACGCTTTATACATCTTTGTAATGGATACTAAAGATGAGTTCTATATTGACTCAAAATCCGATCAGTAACTGTTATGTTTTGCTCCTCATATATTTGCTTGCTCATTTTTAAAATCAGATTATATGATCATCAAATTTATCTCCGATATATATATATCCTGCAATTGTTATAACAACAGAAAGTAAGAATCATATAATAAAAACTTTCAAACATATAACCATACATAGTATATAGAGATATATATTATTTTGTAATATAGTATCTAACAGCATAATATCTACCTAGTAAAAATGCAGAAATAGATAACTCTTGACAAAAATATAAATAATAAAATCCACTTATAAGAAAACAATCAAAACGACTTCATTCGAACATTCTTGGATATCAAAAATAGCGGAAATAGGATTTTGATTTTTTGCTAAAAGCAGAAAGAAAGAAGAGAAAATGGCTCAGGCAAAGGGATTGTAGTCTAAGTGGTAAGGGATGTTACATAAAGATACAGATGAAAAGAAACAATAGTCTAACCTTTTTTTTTGCAATGAATGTAATCTATTTAGTTGGCTTTGAGGCACTGAATAATTGAAAGCTTCAAGTAACAAGGAAGTAAATAACATTTTACAGTAGGGACATAAAGCTTTAAATACACATTGACAGCCTATATTCTTTTTCTCCAAAACGCAGTATATAGATGTAGTTTATATTATATTAATTAATTAGTCCTTCATCGACTCACATGCATTCAAGTAAGATATTCAATTGCAAAAGATTGTAAATTACTAACTTAGGACCAGTATTAAGTTGAGAACATAATACATTCTCATTACCCAAAGAATTTGTTTATAATATTTAGTTATGATCAGAGAAGCAAATCCTTACTGTGAAATGTTAAATCTCAACCCAACATGACAGACATACCAAATCCATAGAAGATGTACTCAAAACATTCAACATAAGAATTAGTTCATACAGCATCTACATATGACATTTTGCAACAAATTCAATTTAAGGAAATACACGATGAAAATGAAATCAGAGTATTATACATCCTATAATTAAGAAACTATGATATTTTATTAATGTGTTACTCTTGAAACTAATACGGCACCTGACACTATTGAGCCAATAAGTTGATGAAACTGATTCTTGACTTATATCCTTGGTTGCATGTGAAATGTTATAAAGAGGTTGTAGTCTGGACTTACTACGGTCACCTGATGGTCAAAACTGAATTTTTTTATGCATCCATGAAGTGCCCTAGCATACTTATGAGCGATATATTTATAGATGCAACAAGTCAAGACAAGCCCAAAACTCCACAGGACACACAAGAATTATTTGAAAAAACTTATTGATGCTAACTACCTAAGATTTAACTAATGGCGGAAACCAGATTGTAATTTTAACACAGTTACTATTATCAATCTCCACAACATCAAGAACCTGAAGCAACAAATCATATGTAAGTTTTTTAACACGGCCACATCTCATTACTAATATCATGAATACTGAAAAAATTAAAGCATGAAAATGTCCAATACAAATCAGTATACGAATTTAGTCTCATCATGAGCAGAACAAAAGAACAGACTACGCACAATTAGTTACAATATACAGGAGAAAAACATGTCATTCCATTTTATATGAGCTGGTGTCTGATTAAGACATTCATCAACTGATCATTTCAAGATCAGAAGTCCGAGGACTATATTGCAACCAGGAAACATAAGGAAAAGGAGAAATCAGTGAATAAAAACGACAGAAATATGCAAATAAAGGTGGTCTATTGCCGTGTCTGCCAAACACCATTTATTATTAATTTATATAAATTTGCATAACTCTTGGCTGGAAAAATGAAACCATGCCTGAGAATTGACATACAGCAATTACACTAAAGTACCACTCTCTACCAAAGTATCGATTAAAGATAACATCATTATAACAAAAGATGGCATGTTCGGGTGAGAAATAAGACGAGAGAAAATGCAACTACTCATACAGTTCGTTTTCGAAATATGAAATCAAAAAGCCAACTTAATAACGTAGTTCGACTCCTATCTCCAAAGCATACGGAGAAATAGAATGGATGCTAAACGACCTTAACGTGGGATTACGGAATATTAAAATGTCTTATGTTTCCGGCTCATAATCAACCCTAGCATAGGCAAATTCCAAAATAAATTGGCTAAAACCTCAAGGTACGCAATTTTTTTCTTCATTTATTAGAGAACAAGGAATGCAAGTCTGATATGAAGTACATTATCAGATGACAATACAGGGTTTTATTCACAAACAGTCTCAACGTTCCAAATACGTTGTCTTTTTACAGAAGCTAACTCATTGATACTTGTAAAAAGTTATTAAATCAGTTGAATAAAGAATAAACTGCATCAACCAATACCCAAAAAAAAGAAGCTATTAACCATATACTCATTCCCTATACAGTTTAAAGACGATAGTAAAGAAAAAATAAGGACGATCCATTCTTCAAGACTTTATTCGGATTATGAATTTTACTTACCTTTGCTTTATGATTTCGTTTAATTATTCTTATCCTTTTACTCACAAACCCTAAACCCAAAATTAGCTCAAGCTTTGGAACATATATATAGTAATATATATACGGTAACAAAGAGAGTGAACCTGTGGATTTAGATCGGTTCAGCCGTTGCCTCTACTTCTCTTGGTGAGCTGAAACGACACCGTTTAGTCCGCACGGTAGAAGTTTATTGATTGAGTTTTTGGTTTTTATATCTTAATAACAATTGGTTAAGAGTTAAGACCGTCATTTGTTTTTCTTTTTTGACAAGTTTGAAATTTTGATTAAATTATTTTCCATGTATGTAAATTGCTAAATATAGTCAACAAATAGATCAAATTTGATTAAGTTTAATTTTAGATATTAGACACGTTGAGGGATTAGGATGAGACCATAACGTCATAATCTCATTAATTTTAGGAATTTGATTAAATCTTATTTCCGTATTCATCATATCATCCGTGCAATAAACGAATCAGATAATTTATCCTACTGTATATTATTTGCTACTCGCGTCAACCTAGTGATGCTTTCAAGCTCAATCTAAAACTTCACGATTAAGAACTTAAAACATTACAATTATATAGGAAAAAAATATAAAAATATTTCTTTTTTCTCAATTAAACAAAAAAATATGCAAAAATCAACAGATTCAAGGTCCAGGCCAATTACTTTTCCAGGTCTCCTCGAACAGATTTATTGCAATTCTTGGAATATTTCTGATCTAAATTAAGCTTTCAACAAACTAATCCACATACCAACAATTTCTGGATATTAGAATTATGCTTCTACTTACTTTTTATTTATTAGATATACTTTTATACATTCTGTGAGACAAGTAAAGTGTATATACGTAGCGATCACTTGCCAACCAGTATGAGATCTATTGAGCTTGTTTGTTTGGTGTTGAAAAAATAATTTGGGAGAGCAGTAGAGTTTTATGAAATCTCAAATAAAATTGTAAAGTAAATAAACTTGTTTTAGGAAAAAATATTAATGTGATTTTTTAAATGAAATTTTTATTGGATCCTATAAAGATTTGATATCCAGTCAAATTCGATCAAGATTCATTGGGTTCAAAAAAATTTAGATCCGAGCAAGATTCGAATCCGACAAGAACCGATCCGATATAAATAGAGCCGGATCCCACCAGAATCCGACCCATTGACCGCCCTTGAAAAATGTATTCCTTGGAAATAAATGTGTGATGATTTTTCAATTCGCGATTGAACCTGGCACAAATAAAGGCCCAATTACTTCAAAATTTTAAAAATATAGATCCGAGCAAGATTCTAATTCGATAAAAAACCGATCCAATATAAAAAGAGTCGGATCCCACCAGAATTCGACCTTTTGACCGCGATTGAAAAATATGTGATGGTTAATGATTTTTCAATTCGCTATTGAACATGCCACAAATAAAGGCCCAATTACTTCAACTGTTTGAACTTAAATTCATTGGACCCGGCCTAATCAAAAATTGAAATTTATATTATCATGTGAAATCTAATTGATTGCCAAGCAAGGGGGTGTAGCTCATATGGTAGAGCGCTCGCTTCGCATGTGAGAGGCACGAGGTTCGATTCCCTGCACCTCCATAAATTCTTTCTCCTCATTTTGGGTTTTTTTTTTAACCTTAGGGCATCTCCTATGTATAGATCAGTCCAAGTCCAGCTTCCCCTCACTCAGTCCAGCTTCCCCTTCATTTTCATAAGTCATCTAAATGTATCAATCTATCAATTCCATTTAATTAAAATTCTCAATTTTCTCCACTCTCACTTAATAATAATAATAATAATAGCAATACTAATAATAATAAAAATTAACTCGTATGTGAAATAAATAAATTTGAGTTTCTAATAATTAACTTTTAAAAGGATTTTCAAATTGGTGCACAATAATACAACAATTCAATTAAATACTTGATATTAATAATAACAATAACAACCAATATTTTTTTTAAAAAAAAAACACAACAATACAATAATTAAATAGTTGACAACCAATAATTAAATTAAATTTGAGTTTCTAATAATTAACTTTTAAAGGGAATTTAAAATTGGTGCACAATAATACAACAATTAAATACTTGATTGACATGATTTGGAAATAATAAAAATAATTTAATATTGACATTAAATTTTTCAACTAAAATTAACTTTTTAAAAATAGTACACAAATAAAATAAAATTAAGATTAAATAAGAGTTACATTTTATTAAATAAGATATTTTAATTTTTTTTTAATTTAAAGAATTTTTTATTAAATTAAATAAATAAAAACAAAAAAAAATAGAACCAACAGGTGGCCGACAAGTGTCGGCCACCTGCTGGCCAGGAGTGCTAGACCGCGAGCGGTGAGGCAAGAGAACCTCACCGCTTCAAGCGGTTGAGCACCCATTCAAGGGGAAAATGCATTTTGTTCCCCTTTACACATTTTACTTCACTTTTTTCACCCCCTAGATCCAATCACCCCCAAATCCACCTTCCCCTCTTTACATAGGAGATGCCCTTAGGGCATCTCAATCGTTAGGGAGAGGGGGATTTTGAGTGGAAAAATAATTGTGGTCTTCGATAGTGGGGAGAGGGGGAATGAGAGAGAAAGAGGGAAAACTTGCCATTCGGTCATCTTCAATGGTGAGGGGAATGGGGATTTTGGGGTTTTTCTAGAATTATGGTCTTCAATGGTGGGGGGAGTGGGGAGGGGGAGAAGAGTGGGAGTGGGAGTGAGAAAGAAAGGGCAAAAACTTGCCCCTCCTTTACCCATCGACTCTTGCATGCTACATTTTTTTTTTTTTTTTTTTGTTCATTATTTTTTATTTTTATAAATTTTGTGCATGATTTAATAAATTTTATATTTTAAAAAATTAAATCTTTATAAGAATTAGTTTTAATTAGATATTTTAAATTTGTATTTTAATTTAGGTATAATGTACAAATGAATCAAATTGTAAATTATTTTTTTATCAAATAAATGAACTTTAATATGATTAAAACTCGAGTATAGCTTGATATATAAGTGATTGCGATTTTTTTATAATAATAATAATAATAATAATAATAATAATAATTTATTATTATTATTATTATTATTATTATTATTGTTATTATAATTATTATTTTATAATTATTATTATTATTACTATTACTAATATTATTATTGAGTGAATCGCATTTTTAGTCCCTCTTAGACTTGACTTTATCACTCTCGTCTCTTTTAAATTTTTCGTAGCAGATGCGTCCCTCTTATCAATATACGGGCCGTTTGGTAGGACCTAATATGGGGTATTATGTCATATTATATGAGTTAATATGAGCTAATACAAAGTTTGGTGGCATTGATCTAATACCGGGTCAAATGGATTAAATCCTTACAATCCGGTATTAAGACTAGATTATAATCCACCCAGATATGGGTGGATTAGTTAATCCAGGTTAATATGGATTAGATAAATATCACTAATAACATCAAATTTACATATTATATTTCTTTTTAAACATATCATTAAATATCATAAATTCTTCTCAAATATCTGAAAATGGAAAAACATTATACATAAATAAATCAAAGTTTTAAATCTATATCAATTTACAATTAACATGGAAGCATTCAATCAAATATACCAAACATGTTTTTAATATGGCCTTCAATCCGACTTCAATCTAATCCACCTTAATCACATACACCCTACCAAACGGGCCCATAGCGTATCACATTAGTCTCTCTTATCAATGTAGTGTAATACATTCATAACCTCTTAAATTTTTCGTATCAGATTCGTCCCTCTTATCAATGTAGCGTAATACATTGGTCCCTCTTAAATTTAAAATACATCCTAAAATAGAAGTAAAATTTCATTTTTGACCATATAAAGTGGCTGCTTTTCAAAATTGGCCCTTTATTTAGTTACCTCGACAATATATGTCATTTATTGTGTCGTCATTATCAACTTCAGTCCTTATCATTTAATTGGCACTCTAAATTAAAATTTTCGGTCAGATTGAACATAAATTGGTACTTTTCGGCAAACAATTTAATTTTTTGGTCAAATAAGACATAAATTGATGATTTTTGGAGTTATTTAAAAAATTCGGTGATAAGGACTGAAATTGAAGATGATGACACAATAAGTGACGAATTTTGTCGAGGTAACATAATAAAATTGTCAATTTTGAAATGCTACTACTTTAGAGGGCCAAAAATAAAACTTTGCCTTATAAAATGGATGTATTTTGGATTTAAGAGGAACCAATGTGATACACTATATTGATAAGAGGGACGCATCTGCTACGAAAAATTTAAAATGGACGAGAGTTATAAAGTCAGATCATAAGAGGGACCAAAAGTGCAATTCACTCTATTATTATTACTATTATTAAGGGACATTTGTTTTTTGAGTACCATAGAATATGCCAATTTGCAACTTTGGTACCATTGGTTACAAAAATGCAACTTTGATACCACATGACATATTTTTATTGCAACTTAGGTACCAAACCCAATTTTTCTCTAAAGTTAATGATAATTCACCCCCTATGAAATGCATAATATTAAATTTACCCCCTTGTGATTTAAAAAAGAGCACTTTATCTCCTGTACTTTTATAATATTATTAGTATTTATTATATTATTATTATTATTATTATGATTATTATTATTATTATTGTTATTTATTATTATTATTTTTTTTTTTTGTAGTTATTACTACTACTATTACTATTATTATTTTATTATTATTATTATTATTATTATTATTAATTGTTATTATTATTATTATTACTCATATTATTATTATTATTACTATTTTTATTATTGTTACTATTATTATTATTATTTTTATTATTATTATTATTAATCTTATTATTATTATTACTAATCTTATTATTATTATTAATTATTATTTATTATTTTATCGTTATTATTATTATTATTATTATTATTTTCTTATTATTGTTACTATCACTATTATCATTATCTTTATAATAATAATTATTATTATTATTATTGTTATTATTATTATTATTTTTTTGTATTTTTATTATAATCATTTTTGTATTATTATATTTTTTTGTATTTTTATTATAATCATTTTTGTATTATTATTATTAATATATATTTTTATTTTTTTGTATTTTTATTATTATATTATTTTATAATGATAATTTTTCTATTATTATTATTATTATTTTTGTATTATTATTATTATTATTATTATTATTATATAATTATTTTTGTATTATCATTTTTATCATTATTATTTTTTTTATTATTGTAATTATTATTTTATTATTATTATTCTATGTCCCTAACTGTTAAAGACGATTATAGTGTGGGATGGAGAGGGGGAGGAGGCATTTTTGCCCAAACTACTGAATATGGCCTTAGTAGAATACCAAGTTTTTCACCCTAAGGCCAATGTTATTAAAACCGGACCGGACCGGCCGGTCCGACCGGTTCGACCGCGAACCGGAGGTCGGTCCGGTCCGGTTTACCACTTAAAACCAGCAACTCCAAAAAACCAGTTTGGACAACCCGGTTCTGAATTTCCTTTTTTTTTTTGATTTTTTTAATATTAAAAATAAATTAGAAATTCTTGTACAAGGTGGGATTTGAACACCTAACCTCTAGGATGAAACATGACTTCCTTACCATTTAAGCTACACCATTTTTTTTGAAAATTTAGTACAAATTAAAATTTATAAATTATAGAAACTTGTAACCAAATTTATTTATAAATTAGATAATTAACTTAAATAAATATTTCACACATTATGAATGAAAATTAATACTCAAATAATAGTTTTTTATTAAAATTTATTCTATAAAATATTCTTTTCAATAATATTTTTAGGATAAAGAGTCAAATCGATATAATATGCAAGTTTGACTTTGAATATTAGACTTTTATACATAACCATATTTTAAAATTTATGAATATCTTAGTTTGTTGTATTTTTAACTTACACTTTTAAATTTTTAAAAAGAAATATAATCATATTATATTTATATGAGCATACAAATTAGTACCATATTACCGTTATGATATAAGTTAGATAAATATTATATGATTTAATTGTAGAATATTATAATTTTTTTTATATTTTTAATCAATTGTATGATAATGTTTAAATTTAATGCATATTACATATACTTTAAAATTAAATATATTTATTACATTATTATTACGTCATCCGGTTCGACCAGTGGTTCGACCAGTAAAACCACTAACCAGTCGGCTCACCGGTTCACTGTCCGGTCCGATTTTGAAAACATTGCCTAAGGCACAAATACATTAGCATGCATGAAATTGAGTTCACATTTTCTTTTAACTACGACCCATCCCTCTTTGGTTCCCAAAAATAAAGAAATTACCCGACCAATGAATCTTTTCTCTCATTTTTCTCTCACTGCTATTATTATTAGTATTTATTATTATTATTATTATTATTATTATTACTACTACTACTATTATTATTATTCTTATTTATTATTATTTTATCATCATCATTATTATTATTATTATTATAATTATTATTTATTATTCTTATTCTTATTCTTATTCTTATTATTGTTACTATTATTATTATCATTATCTTTCGCATTATTATTATTATTATTATTTATTATTATTTTTTCGTATTTTTATTTTTATTATTATAATATTTTATAATGATAATTTTTGTATTATTATTATTATATAATTATTTTTGTATTATTATTTTTGTTATTTATTATCTTTTACTTTTTTATATTTTTATTATTGTTATTATTATTTTATTATATTATTCTATGACCTTAACTGTTGAAGACGATTATGGAGTGGGAGTGGGAGGGGGAGAAGGAAGAGGGGGCATTTTTGCGCCAACGATTGGAGATGGTCTTACTAGAATACCAAGTTTTTCACCCAAAGGCACAAATACATTAGCATGCATGAAATTGAGTTCACATTTTCTTTTAACTACGATCCATCCCTCTTTGGTTCCCAAAAATAAAGAAATTACCCGACCAATGAATCTTCTTCTCTCATTTTTCTCTCACTGCTAAAAAGAAAGGGGATAAAAACCCTAGATTCTTGAGAACGTTGTGTTCATATATAGAAATGGAGTAAGATAATAAAAAGCGGGGATAGCTCAGTTGGGAGAGCGTCAGACTGAAGATCTGAAGGTCACGTGTTCGATCCACGTTCACCGCATTAAATTATTTACAAATTCCATTTTTTTTTTTTTGAAGTATTTAAAAGGAGAGGGGAAATAATCAAACAGCCTTACAAATTCCATTTTTTTTTTTTTTTTATATATGTAGCTTCTTCTTTCGTCCAACCAAGTCAAGTTATTGCAGAAAACACCTGGAAGTATTTAAAAGGAGAGGGGAAATAATCAAACAGCCACTTGTTCACGACGGGTAATTTTTTTTTTTTTTTTTTATATATGTAGCTTCTTCCGGAAGAAATGGTAGCTTATTTTTTGTACTCGTCTAATGCTTATTAGGCATACATACAATAATATATTGATGATTTTTACCCTAGTCATATGATGTGTGTAAACTGTTCGACGAAATGTCTCTAGAGATATCAATTTTTGTAGTTATGAATGTGTAAATTGATTTTAAATATGAGTTTATCTTGTAATCTTAATATTTGTTCACTTAATTGATGAAGGCAGTTTATTGTAATAATTGCTTAGTTTACATGATACCTCTAATTATCAATTATAATTATGTTAATCTTGCCTATATGAATGTATTGAATTTCCACTCATCTAATATCTCAAGCTTCAAGAAATAAGAGACATTTGAAATTTATGATTTTACACGTCCCCTAATGTGCATTTGTTTACATTTTTACTCAAGCCCAACGGTGGAACTTGAAATTGGGTGGTTGAAAAAGTCAAATGCAGGACCTAGTTTTGGATTTCAGCTAATCAGCTCATCTAAAGACTTATGTTGTTCGAGAGGTAGACCTATTATATCCATGATGGCCAAAGAATAAACATTATCTTTTACTGTGTTTTGCGTTCTTTCTAATTTTTTGTTTTCTGAACAAAGCATAAAGTGATCTTTTTTATTTCTATGAAGCTGATTATGGCGCCAAGATGGAAAGGAAAAACAGCTGAAACAAAAGCCCTTGCAGACCCTATGTCCAAAATAAGTTCTCGTCTTCAGTCATCATTAATCGAGTCCAACTCTGAAGGGCTGCTCTCAGGGTCTAGTGTGCTTCTTGCAGTACATCCAGAACAAAGTGAGCTCTTAAATTATGCATGTTTTGGTCGCCCAATTATCACCACAGAAAAGGATAAGCAATGGTTTCAATTAAGTCTAGAAGAAGCTTTTTACTTGTGCTCTGTAATGAAATGCATCAAGTTTATAGGTGAAAATAAATGCATAAAAAGTGAAGAAGAGTTGTGGCATTATATGTCATCCAAAAATTCCAATTTCCCTTATCTATGTAAAGCATATTGTCATCTTCGAACGAAGAACTGGGTAGTGAGGGCTGGGTCTCAGTATGGTGTTGATTTTGTTGCTTATCGTCATCATCCAGCTCTAGTGCACTCTGAATATGCTGTGCTTGTTTTGTCGGAGAATGATGGAAATGGTCGATTAAATGTTTGGTCTGATTTTCATTGCACACTTCGGCTTTGTGGTAGCGTTGCAAAAACATTAATTGTTGGTTCTCTACATTGACAAAACTTGTAATGATGATTTTTTGACTTCTTGTTTGGAGCATTACTGTGTTGAGGAGAAATTGGTGACCAGGTGGAATGCTGAACGAAGTCGTGAGAATCAAACAATGGTGCAAAAAGAATCGTGCAACTCAAGTACTTGAAGAGATACAGAGTTAAGGATAGTGTATGAGGATCTATATATTCGAGAATTCGTTGAGTTTGAGAGAATAGAGAACCATTATTTGGAACAGGTTTTCTGTTGTTTCCTTTCCAGGTTAGTATGTGCTCATCTATGAAAGTTATCTTTGTGTACAAATGAAAGTTAAGAATAGAAAAAATCTCAATTTATTGTTTGTTTGTAGTTTGAGAAATAAAGGTGTAAGTTTTTCAGGAATAGTTAGCTTGTGAGTGAAATATGTGTAAAACTTTACTATCTTTATAAAATAAAATTTTATAGAACATAAGTGTACAAGAGAGATACATCATCTCAACCACTAAAAAAAGGTCAACAACAAATATGAATCACAATTTATGGCTAAAATATCCAATGATGACGTGGCATCGGACATTTAGAAAAAATAAACATATATCAAAATACATATTAACCTTTTAATTAATATGTTTAAAAAAATTCTCTAATATCTAATTAATTTAAGATCTCTTTCTCAAAAAAAAAAAATCAAGGAAATTACACTTTTCATACCAAAATCTTGCCTACTTTATATATTTTATACCAAACTTTTTAAAAGGACACATTTCGTACAAAAGTTGGACAACTTTTTTTGCATTTCATTCGGCCGTTAGTTTTTGGATGGAAAAAGGTCACGCGTCAAGCACGTGTCCTTTTAAATCACCATTTTCATCTCTTCAAGGGATATGTGCAATTGGGCAAAAATACCTTAAAAGTTAAATATTGGAATGGGGAAAATGCATATTGTCGCCATCAATTCTTCTCTCTTCCCCTATGGCACCACAACCACCGTCCAACTCTTCCCCACCTGAAAACAGATATTTACATGAGCGAAGTAGTTGGACTTGTAGGAAGTGTTGTGACTAACTATGAATATTCATGTGAGGGAAACATATATATTTTTTGTTAAACAAAAATTAAATAAAATTATTTGAAGCGGTAAAGTGTTTAATTTGTACATAAGTATGGTAAAGTGCCACAATATGTAACTTTGGGTGATTATGTTTTTGTCAATCTTTTAAAGTGGATTTCATAATCATATGGAAGTTTTTGTCAGTTTTTTTTTTTTTAAAAAATGAGGTTTATTGCAAAATTTTAAAGCTATGAGTGATTATTGGTAATCTTTTAAGTTAAGAGTATGTTTTTTCATCATTTGATTATAATTTCAAACTGAGAGGAATATTTTTTAGTAATAATAAAAAAAAAAGTACAGGGTTTTTTTTGCTAACAAATATAACACAACTTTTTTTTAGTAAGGCAAGACCCAATTGATGTTGTTGAATTTCAATCATTGAAAAGGATAAATTTATCTTGAAGAAAATAAATTATTTTAACTTAAATTTTAAGAGGACACGTGTCACAAGATAAATAATTTCTCATATACTCTCAATCCCTCAAAATCTCATTTTAGACAGATATGCAATAATATTATGCTAACTTAAAGTACAAGGAATTTTGTGCTAATTTTAAAAATTATAATGGAATTCACGTGCTAAGTTTAAAAAGTATATGATGATTTCGTTTCAAGTGAGAGTACTAAAGGAGAGTAATGATCAATAAGTTAAACATTTTCTCTATTTCAATGTAACATATATTTAGTTTAAAACAACTGCACATAATATTGTAAATTAGTAGTCAAATTCAAATAAGTTTAAAAAAAAATTACCCATAAATTGCAGCTAGTAATTACGATTTATGGGTAAATTTTTATTTATTATTTTTTTCTTGTAAAAACCGAGAAATTGTAGTTGCCAATTGTGATTTATTTTAGGAAATACTTGTGTCTAGAATGTTATATTGAAAAAAACTCAAATTGTTATTGTCATTTAGGTTGAAGAGATCCAAAAAAGTCGCATAAAACGCTTGTCAAAAAATTGACAAATCTTAATGGAATATTCTACGCAGAGAATTTGAAAGTACAAGAAAATCTGATATAGTAAAAATTTGAAAGGTCATTTTGTGCAAATTTCACATGACACGTGAATGTGTTGTGCATTTTCCCCTCGTATTTCCGTATAGCTCATGTATTGTAGTAGGTTATTAACAAATAAAACAAAATCTTGCTAAAAAAATTGAAAAAAATGTTGACCAAATCCAAGATGGTCTTGCTAAAAAAATTGAAAAAAATGTTGACCAAATCCAAGATGATCTTGCTAAAAAAATTGAAAAAAATGTTGACCAAATCCAAGATGATCTTGCTTTTAAAAAAATAAAAATCTGGCGTTCAAATTTATATTTTTCTCTGAGTTATTGGCAATTTACTCCTCATCAATAGTCATAATGTTCAATCTATCTCCCCATAATTTAAAAAGGTACATTTACCTCCCGAAATTTTTAGAAAAGATTAACAATGTCTCCATGACATTTTTAAGCTTTAAAAAATGTACTCTCTTAAGTACTATATGTAGTCATAATTCAGAAAATAGTCGTCAATTCACGGCCATTTTTATATGTCTCGTAATTACTTTCATAATATTCTAGCATATATAGATGATATTTTTATTTTATTTTATTTTATTTGGATTCTTTTGAAAGTTCATACTTTCATATTTCTAAATATTTCACGCATAGAAGTATTTTATATGAAATCAGAAAAAATCTTGCTAACATAATTAAAAATTCAAATTTGGAACATCAATTCAAAAAAATTCTTGACCTAAACCAAGATGAGTTCGCTTTTATTAGAAAATTCACTTTTTAATTTTTTTTTTTTTGGTGAATAGTATTATATGTATAAAGAATCACACTCCGAAAATAATAGGTTCTGTTTAATTTAGACATCAATATTAATAGGCTTCTAATTTTATATGTATAACCAGAATTAGAGTCCGAATCCAAATATACTTCCTCTTCCACATATTTTCTTTCTATTTCCTTACTTGATATATTACTTTTAAGAGAACCCCAACATAAATGCATGGAAAGTTAAAGAGTCCTAACAAGGAACGGAAACTGACAATAATTGTGTTTAACATTAATTTATCACAATACACAACATAATTCGGAGTACATCCTTCCTTCTAGCTTTCAACCATGGAATCAATAGCTGGAAACAAAGTGGAAGTCAACGATGACGTATTAAAGTCGATACTAGTTCGATTGCCACCAAAATCCGTGTTCAGATTTAGATGCGTATCAAACAAATGGAAAAATATGATTGCTGATCCTTACTTTCTTAAGAGTTATAGCGCCATAACAACAAAACATCTACTAAGTGGGGAACGTCTGCTACCATTCGTTCAAATAACAAATTCACAATTCAATCGAAGAAAATATTTCTTAAAGAGGAATGAACTGGTGCCGAGAAGATCAGTAGACTTCATCAATTCCTCAAACGGGCTTGTCCTATATTGTTCACACTCTACCAACAAGAGTACTTACCACGTTTTCAATCCCCTAACCAGAAACTGCGTTTCTTTGCCGCCACGCAAGATCACTAACCGTAGATATCATGGAACATGCATTGGATTAGTGTGTGAGGAGAATATAGACGAACTCGCACCAAATTACACGGTTATATGGGCTGGCATGCTGATAGGTGAAGAGGGGCGTACTATGACTATGGATATAGAAACTTATTCTTCCAAAACTGGCACATGGGCTATGTCGACACTGGTCAGCACTCATATCTTTCTTCCAGATTCGGAGATGCCACCGCTTGTGTGTAATGGTGTCGTGCATTGGACTGGATATAGTGCCATCGCCCTTTATGATCCAAACGACGGTGAAAATCATCTGCAGTTCATAATGCTGCCATCAAGAACATATTTTGGAAATTATAAGGACGCGAAAATCACCAGGTCAGAACGTGATGATGTCTTATGGTATGGCAATATAGACAAGAATAAGAAAAAAATGCAATTTTGGATGCTTCCCAAGAATAAAGATGGAAGTTACAGGCGTTCCACCACTATACCTGCCAGGGAATGGAGCCTGATGCACACAATCACGAATGATTCCCTCAACACAGAACCAAACATATCATTGCTAGAATACATTATTAAAAGAAAGGTACTTCAGCTCGAGGCATTGATTTCAAGTAACAACAGAATTGTTGCTGTTCTCAGGCTCAGGAAAACAGTATTTCTTTACAACTTAGAGAGCAAATCAATTGAGTCCGTCCTACAACATGGCGGCCAACCTATTAAATGGTGGTATGACTACATGGAGACTCGATATTTGTCTTCATATGCTCTTTGAGATTGACACTATGTTTATTTCAACCTTCGTATTTAACTTTATTGACTATTATTGATTTAATAAAATAATTTAGTAATGAATCTTTCTCAAGTGCAATATCATCAGCTTTTATATGTACTACAAAAAAATATTGGCCAGATTAGTGTGGCAAAATCAATTTAATGAAAAGAATCCATGGTAAGAACTTAATAATACTAATAAAATTAGTCACCTGAATCATAAAGTGCACTACTAGAAAAAAAAGGAAATTGCAACCGAAATTGGCCAAAAGTTGGTTGGAAACAAAATATCGTCTCGGAATCTGGATTGATACTGAAATTCCATAATGATATATTTTTATTTACTACACCTGAAGCAAAGATTGTAAATTGGTGAACGAATAAACTATGGGGATGTAAAACCTTGAAGTCCTATAATTTTAAACACCAATATTTAATCGTTAAATGCATATTAATTACTACTTCTAAGTTTAAGATCACAAACAAACTGGACGTTGCATTCAATGTCGAAGTTAACATCTTAAAGCATAGCAATAAAAAAGTGCAAGAAATTTACCTGAACCCTGACGTTCCAACTTTAAGTTGTTGTTTTGCTACAGTCATGTATACCATAGTCCTACTTGCTCCTCCATATTTTGGCACTGCAATATCATGTTGAAACTAAGGCTTTGTATGGAAGTAGTTTGGTTGAGTTTGGTCTCACTCAAACCGAACCTAATTAGTTAAAGAGTTTGAAGAGCTCTCAGTCAAAACCCCAGGTTTCAGTCCAAACCCCAAGTTTCAACCCAAACCAAAACCTAGAGGACCCTAATTGAGACCTATAAAATCGATTCGACATTTATCATCTCATCTTCACACATATAAAGTTCTTGATTTGATAATTACCATACTTTTCTCCTCCAAGCTCAAACAACCAAACCTCAATCTAAATCATATCTCAAATATTCTAAACCCACTAACAATTATTTAATAATATTTTACTATCTCAATATTCCATTAAAACCATTATCCAAATTGAGTTTTAAAGTTTTGCTAAAAACTCCCGAACCACTTTTTGAAACCAAATCGAGTCAGAACCCAGCCAAACAACTTCCATAATAAGCCTTAAATGTCTCAAGAGACTCCTTATAAGGTCTTGGAAATTCATCACCTCTTCAACTAGCTTTTTGAGGAGGTTCCAATTCTTACATTGGGTCCCTTATGTTTATGTGGCAAGTTTATTTCTAGCTTAATTGACTTTTTTCTTGCCATCATTCTTGGGTTAGAATCATTTCCTCTTGAGATCCATCAATAATTGGAACAGCTTCTAATGGCTTAGATATAAAATAAACAATCACAACATTAAACCAATATAATCTTGTAGAACTTTATACGCTTTATACATCTTTGTAATGGATAATAAAGATGAGTTCTATATTGACTCAAAATCCGATCAGTAACTGTTATGTTTTGCTCCTCATATATTTGCTTGCTCATTTTTAAAATCAGATTATATGATCATCAAATTTATCTCCGATATATATATATATATATATATCCTGCAATTGTTATAACAACAGAAAGTAAGAATCATATAATAAAAACTTTCAAACATATAACTATACATAGCATATAGAGATGTATATTATTTTGAAATATAGTATCTAACAGCATAATATCTACCTAGTAAAAATGCAGAAATAGATACCTCTTGACAAAAATATAAATAATAAAATCCACTTATATGAAAACAATCAAAACAACTTCATTCGAACATTCTTGGATATCAAAAATAGCGGAAATAGGATTTTTATTTTTTGCTAAAAGCAGAAAGAAAGAAGAGAAAATGGCTCAGGCAAAGGGATTGTAGTCTAAGTGGTAAGGCAAGTTACATAAAGACACAGATGAAAAGAAACAATAGTCTAACCTTTTTTTTTTTTTTTCAATGAATGTAATCTATTTAGTTGGCTTTGAGGCACTGAATAATTGAAAGCTTCAAATAACAAGGAAGTAAATAACATTTTACAGTAGGGACATAAAGCTTTAAATACACATTGACAGCCTATATTCTTTTTCTCCAAAACAAAGTATATAGATATAGTTTATATTATATTAATTAATTAGTCCTTCATCTACTCACATGCATTCAAGTAAGATATTCAATTGCAAAAGATTGTAAATTACTAACTTAGGACCAGTATTAAGTGAGAACATAATACATTCTCATTACCAAAAGAATTTGTTCATAATATTTAGTTATGATCAGAGAAGCAAATCCTTACTGTGAACTGTTAAATCTCAACCCAACATGACAGACATACCAAATCCATAGAAGATGTACTCAAAAACTTCAACATAAGAATTAGTTCATACAGCATCTACATATGACATTTTGCAACAAATGCAATTTAAGGAAATACACGATGAAAATAAAATCAGAGTATTATACATCCTATAATTAAGAAACTATGATATTTTATTAATGTGTTATGCTTGAAACTAATACGGCACCTGACACTATTGAGCCAATAAGTTGATGAAACTGATTCTTGACTTATATCCTTGGTTGCTGACTGGATATTCTTCATACAATAGTATCAAAATGCCCTGACTAAAATAAGTTGCATGTGAAATGTTATCAAGAGGTTGCAGTCTGGACTTACTACGGTCACCTAATGGTCAAAACTGAAATTTTTTATGCATCCGTGCAGTGCCCTAGCATACTTATGAGCTATATATTTATAGATGCAACAAGTAAAGACAAGCCCAAAACTCCACAGGACACACAAGAATTATTTGAAAAAACTTATTGATGCTAACTACCTAAGATTTAACTAATGGGAAATATTAGTGTTACTTCACCTAAACTAAAGTTCCAAGTATAATTGCATGTGTTTGGACATAATGGTAATGGAAGCAAGGAAAAATCATAAGATTGAACAATTCTATGGGAAAACTAGAGATACGTGTTAGACATAATGAGGAATAAACTGAACAAGGAAATAATTATTAACAACAAAAAAAAAACCATGACAAGAATTTGAGACTTGCATCATTTAGTAAGTAGGTAATCACAAATATAATAAAACCAAATAGTCAAATTCTCTTTCATTCTGATCAAAACCAACTAATTCACACTATGAATCAAGTAGACTGTTAATGTTAAACTTATTTGACACAGTTACTGTAACCAAACTCCACAACATCAAGAACCCGAAGCAACAAATCATATGCAAGAATTTTACCATGGCCACATCTCATGATTAAATATCATGTATACTTAAAAAATTAAAGCATGAAGACCCTAATTGCTTAACTTCATCCAAAGCAGGATAAAAGAACAAACTACGCACAATTAGTTACAATAATCAGGAGAAAAACATGCCATTCAAAGTTCAAACATATATGAGCTGGCGTCTGCTTAAGACATTCATCGACTGATCATTTCAAGATCAGAAGCATCTTTTACAACTCTGATATTTTTGTTTATCACTGGTTTAAACCTTAGGAGAATCTCAGCAACGTAAGGCTCTGATACGCAGTGACTAAATAATAAAAAGGACAAGTCTGAGGATCACATTGCAACCAGTGCATGAAGAAACAGTAGAAAAAGGAGAATTCAGTGAACCACATAAATATAAAAAATAACAAAAATGTTGTGATAGAAATATGCAAATAAAGGTGGTCTATTAGCCTGTTTGCCAAACACGAATTAACATTAATATAAATAAATTTGCATAACTCTTGGCTGGAAAAATGAAACCATGCCTGAAAATTGACATACATCAATTCATAAAAATACCACTCTCTCCCAAAGTATCGATCAAATATAACAGCATTATCACAAAAGATGGCATGTTCCGGTTAAAAATAAGATGAGGGAAAATGCAACCACTCAGAGAGTTAGTTTTAGAAATACCAAATCATAAAGCCAATTTCATAAAGTAGTTCTACTCCTATCTCCAAAACACATGGAGAAACAAACTGGATGCCAAACAACCTTAACGAGGGATTACAGAATATTAAAATGTCTTACGTCTCCAGGTCAAATCAACCCTAGCATAGGCAAATTCCCAAATAAATTGGCTAAAAGTTCAAGTAATGCAAGTTTTTCTTTTTTCTTTATTCAGAACAATAAATCAAAGTTTTATATGAAGTACATTATCAGATGACAATACAGTTATGAATCACAAACAGTCTCAATGTTCCAAATACGTTGATTTCTTTTTATACTAGCTAACTCAATGCTACTCGGTTATCCTTTATCTAATTTTCATGAATTGCTTATTGATAAGAAAAAAATAAAAAACTCAATGATACTCGTAAAAAGTTAATAAAATTATAAAACAGTTGAATAAAGAGTAAACTGCATCAATCAGTACCAAAAAGGTCATTAACCATTATATTCCCATTCACTAGAAAAAAAAAAAAAAAAAAAAATAGGAGGATCCATTCTTTAAGGCTTTGTTTGGATTTTGAATTTTTTTTTACCTTGCTTTATGATTATTTTTTCTTTTTTAACTATCTTCTTTTTCCTCACAATCCCTAAACCCCAAGTCAGCTTAAGTTCTGGAACATGCATTCATTAGTTTCCAATCATTTCATCCTTACATTATACTCAACGACAAAAGACGATAACAAGGAGAGCTGACCTGAGGAACTAGGTCGGTTCGGCCATTGCTTCTGCTTCTCCATGCTCGAAACACCCGTATCTATTTCCTGATAGAGAATCAAGCGGACTGCGGAGCGGAACGACGCCGTTATACGTGACGGCTTTGTGCCGGGTCGACCAAATTCGAAGGAAAGCATTCCAACCTTCATATCTATTATTAGTGCGTATTGATAATTAATCATCTGGACCATTTTGTTTTATACATGGGCCGAGCAATTGGATAAGTTTGTGGGCTTACAAAACGGGCCCAGCTTTTTATGGACTTATCTATGAATTGGTGGAATTCAAAGCCTGGCCCATTTAGTAGTAGGCGCCATGTGATTCGAGAAACACCAGCTGCGGCGGGAAAAAAACTCAAAACGAAATTATCCGCGCGCGGCTCACCAAAAATTCTAAGGGAAGAATCGATACTCTTTCTAAGACGTGTCTCATATTTATTTTTTGCTAATAAATATAACACAAAACTTTTTTTTATTAAGGCAAGACTCAAATGATGTTGTTGAATTTCAATAATTGAAAATGGTAAATTTGTCTTGAAGAAAATAAATTATTTTAACTTAAATTTTATGGGGACACGTGTCACAAGATAAATGATTTCTCATATACTCTCAGTCCCTCAAAATCTCATTTTAAACAGACCTTCAATAATATTATATGCTAACTTAAAGTACAAGGAATTTTGTACTAATTTTAAAAATTATAATGGAATTTACGTGCTAAGTTTAAAAAGTACATGATGATTTCGTTTCAAGTGAGAGTACTAAAAGAAAGTAATGATCAATTAAGTTAAACATTTTCTCGATTTCAATGTAACATATATTTAGTTTAAAACAACTTCACATAATATTGTAAATTAGTAGTCAAATTCAAATAAGTTTAAAAAAAAAATTACCCATAAATTGCAGCTAGTAATTACGATTTATGGGTAAATTTTTATTTATTATTTTTTTCTCGTAAAAACCGAGAAATTGTAGTTGCCAATTGTGATTTATTTTAGGCAATGTTATTAAAATCGGACCGGACCGACCGGTTCGACCGCGAATCGTAAGCTGGTCCGATCCGGTTAATTCCATAAAACCAACGGTTCGACCAGATATTCGCCCGATTCGACAAGTAAAACCGCTAACCAGTCGGTTCACCGGTTCGCTCTCCGGTCCGATTTTAAAAACATTGATTTTAGGAAATACTTGTGTCTAGAATGTTATATTGAAAAAAAAACTCAAATTGTTATTGTCATTTAGGTTGAAGAGATCCAAAAAAGTAGCATAAAACGCTTGTCAAAAAATTGACGAATCTGAATGGAATATTCTACACAGAGAATTTGAAAGTACAAGAAAATCTTATGTAATAAAAATTTGAAAAGGCAGTTTGTGCAAATTTGCAAATTTCACATGACACGTGAATGTATTGTGCATTTCCCCCTCGTATTTCTGTATAGCTCATGCATTGTAGTAGGTTATTAACAAATAAAACAAAATCTTGCTAAAAAAATTGAAAAAAATGTTGACCAAATCCAAGATGATCTTGCTTTTAAAAAAATAAAAATCTGGCGTTCATATTTATATTTTTCTCTGAGTTATTGGCAATTTACTCCTCATCAATAGTCATAATGTTCAATCTATCTCCTCCTAATTTAAAAAAGTACATTTACCTCCCTAAATTTTTAGAAAAGATTAACAATGTCTCCATGACATTTTTAAGCTTTAAAAAATGTACTCTCTTAAGTACTATATGTAGTCATAATTCAGAAAATAGTTGTCAATTCACGGCCATTTTTATATGTGTCGTAATTACTTTCATAATATTCTAGCATATATAGATGATATTTTTATTTTATTTTATTTTATTTGGAGTCTTTTGAAAGTTCATACTTTCATATTTCTAAATATTTCACGCATAGAAGTATTTTAAATGAAATCAGAAAAAATCTTGCTAACATAATTAAAAATTCAAATTTGGAAAAAATCTTGACCTAAACCAAGATGAGTTCGCTTTTATTAGAAAATTCACTTTTAATTTTTTTTTTTTGGTGAATAGTATTATATGTATAAAGAATCACACTCCGAAAAGAATAGGTTCTGTTTTATTTAGACATCAATATTAATAGGCTTCTAATTTTATATGTATAACCAGAATTAGAGTCCGAATCCAAATATACTTCCTCTTCCACATATTTTCTTTCTATTTCCTTACTTGATATATTACTTTTAAGAGAACCCCAACATTAATGCATGGAAAGTTAAAGAGTCCTAACAAGGAACGGAAACTGACAATAATTGTGTTTAACATTAATTTATCACAATACACAACATAATTCGGAGTACATCCTTCCTTCTAGCTTTCAACCATGGAATCAATAGCTGGAAACAAAGTGGAAGTCAACGATGACGTATTAACGTCGATACTAGTTCGATTGCCACCAAAATCCGTGTTCAGATTTAGATGCGTATCAAACAAATGGAAAAATATGATTGCTGATCCTTACTTTCTTAAGAGTTATAGCGCCATAACAACAAAACATCTACTAAGTGGGGAACGTCTGCTACCATTCGTTCAAATAATAAATTCACAATTCAATCGAAGAAAAGATTTCTTAAAGCCGAGAGGATCAGTAGACTTCATCAATTCCTCAAACGGGCTTGTCCTATATTGTTCACGCTCTACCAACAAGAGTACTTACCACGTTTTCAATCCCCTAACCAGAAACTGCGTTTCTTTGCCGCCACGCAAGATAACTAACCGTAGATATTATGGAACACTCATTGGATTAGTGTGTGAGGAGAATATAGACGAACTCGAACCAAATTACACGGTTATATGGGCTGGCATATTGATAGGTGAACAGGGGAATACTAAGACTATGGATATTGAAACTTATTCTTCCAAGACTGGCACATGGGCTATGTCGACACTGGTCAGCACTCAGAACTTTATTCCAGATTGGGAGATGCCACCGCTTGTGTATAATGGTGTCGTGCATTGGACTGGATATAGTACCATCGCCCTTTATGATCCAAACGACGGTGAAAATCATCTGCAGTTGATAATGCAGCCATCAAAAACATATTTTGGAAATCATAAGGACACGAAAATCACCAGGTCAGAACGTGATGATGTCTTATGGTATGGTGATATAGATAAAAATAAGAAAATGCAATTTTGGATGCTTCCCAAGAATAAAGATGGAAGTTACAGGCGTTCCACCACTATACCTGCCAGGGAATGGAGCCTGATGCACACGATCACGAATGATTCCCTCAACACAGAACCAAACATATCATTGCTAGAATACATTATTAAAAGAAAGGTACTTCATCTCGAGGCATTGATTTCAAGTAACAACAGAATTGTTGCTGTTCTCAGGCTCAAGAAAACAGTATTTCTTTACAACTTAGAGAGCAAATCAATTGAGTCCGTCCTACAACATGGCGGCCAACCTATTAAATGGTGGTATGACTACATGGAGACTCGATATTTATCTTCATATGCTCTTTGAGATTGACACTATGTTTATTTCAACCTTCGTATTTAACTTTATTGACTATTATTGATTTAATACAATAATTTAGTAATGAATCTTTCTCAAGCGCAATATCATCAGCTTTTATATGTACTACAAAAAAATATTGGCCAGATTAGTGTGGCAAAATCAATTTAATGAATAGAATCCATGGTAAGAACTTAATAATACTAATAAAATTAGTCACCTAAATCATAAAGTGCACTACTAGAAAAACAGGAAATTGCAACCGAAATTGGCCAAAAGACGGTTGGAAAATTGATTTTGTGACCGATAACGTCGGTTGCAAAATATCGTCTCGGAATCTGGATTGATAATGAAATTCCATAATGATATATTTTTATTTACTACACCTGAAGCAAAGATTGTAAATTGGTGAATGAATAAACTATGGGAATGTAAATAAAACCTTGAAGTCCTATAATTTTAAACACCAATATTTAATCGTTAAATGCATATTAATTACTACTTCTAAGTTTAAGATCACAAACAAACTGGACGTTGCATTCAATGTCGAAGTTAACATCTTAAAGCATAGCAATACAAAAGTGCAAGAAATTTACTGAACCCCGATGTTCCAACTTTAAGTTGTCATTTTGCTACAGTCGTGTATACCATAGTCCTACTTGCTCCTCCATATTTTGGCACTGCAATATCATGTTGAAACTATGGCTTTGTATGGAAGTAGTTTGGTTGAGTTTAATCTCACTCAAACCGAGTCAAACCTAATTTGTTAAAGAGTTTGAAGAGCTCTCAGTCAAAACCCCAGGTTTCAGCCCAAACCCCAAGTTTCAACCCAAACCAAAACCTAGAGGACCCTAATTGAGAGTTGAGACCTATAAAATCGATTCGACATTTATCATCTCATCTTCACACATATAAAGTTCTTGATTTGATAACAACCATACTTTTCTCCTCCAAGCTCAAACAACCAAACCTAATCATATCTCAAATATTCTAAACCCACTAACAATTATTTAATAATATTTTACTATCTCAATATTCCATTAAAACCATTATCCAAATTGAGTTTTAAAGTTTTGCTAAAAACTCCCGAACCACTTTTTGAAACCAAATCGAGTCGGAACCCAGCCAAACAACTTCCATAATAAGCCTTAAATGTCTCAAGAGACTCCTTATAAGGTCTTGAAAAATCATCACCTCTTCAACTAGCTTTTTGAGGCAGTTCCAATTCTCACATTGGGTCCCTTATGTTTATGTGGCAACTTTATTTCTAGCTTAATTGACTTTTTTCTTGCCATCATTCTTGGGTTAGAATCATTTCCTCTTGAGATCCATCAATAATTGGAACAGCTTCTAATGGCTTATATATAAAATAAACAATCACAACATTAAACCAATATAATCTTGTAGAATTTTATACGCTTGATACATCTTTGTAATGGATAATAAAGATGAGTTCTATATTGACTCAAAATCCGATCAGTAACTGTTATGTTTTGCTCCTCATATATTTGCTTGCTCATTTTTAAAATCAGATTATATGATCATCAAATTTATTTCCGATATATATATCCTGCAATTGTTATAACAACAGAAAGTAAGAATCATATAATAAAAACTTTCAAACATATTACTATACCTAGCCATATAGAGATATATATTATTTTGAAATATAGTATCTAACAGCATAATATCTACCTAGTAAAAATGCAGAAATAGACAACTCTTGACAAAAATATAAATATAAAATCCACTTATAAGAAAACAATCAAAACAACTTCATTCGAACATTCTTGGATATCAAAAATAGCGGAACTGGGATTTTTATTTTTTGCTAAAAGCAGAAAGAAAGAAGAGAAAATGGCTCAGGCAAAGGGATTGTAGTCTAAGTGGTAAGGCAAGTTACATAAAGACACAGATGAAAAGAAACAATAGTCTAACCTTTTTTTTTTTTTTCAATGAATGTAATCTATTTAGTTGGCTTTGAGGCACTGAATAATTGAAAGCTTCAAATAACAAGGAAGTAAATAACATTTTACAGTAGGGACATAAAGCTTTAAATACACATTGACAGCCTATATTCTTTATCTCCAAAACACAGTATATAGATATAGTTTATATTATATTAATTAATTAGTCCTTCATCTACTCACATGCATTCAAGTAAGATATTCAATTGCAAAAGATTGTAAATTACTAACTTAGGACCAGTACTAAGTTGAGAACATAATACATTCTCATTACCAAATACCAAAAGAATTTGTTTATAATATTTAGTTATGATCAGAGAAGCAAATCCTTAGTGTGAAATGTTTTATCTCAACCCAACATGACAGACATACCAAATCCATGGAAGATGTACTCAAAACCTTCAACATAAGAATTAGTTCACACAGCATCTACATATGACATTTTGCAACTAATTCAATTTAAGGAAATACACGATGAAAATAAAATCAGAGTATTATACATCCTATAATTAAGAAACTATGATATTTTATTAATGTGTTACTCTTGAAACTAATACGGCAACCTGACACTATTGAGCCAATAAGTTGATGAACTGATTCTTGACTTAAAATAAGTTGCATGTGAAATGTTATCAGGAGGTTGTAGTCTGGACTTACTACGGTCACCTAAAGGTCAAAACTGAAATTTTTTATGCATCCATGCAGTGCCCTAGCATACTTATGAGCGATATATTTATAGATGCAACAAGTCAATAAAAGCCCAAAACTCCACAGGACACACAAGAATTATTTGAAAAAACTTATTGATGCTAACTACCTAAGATTTAACTAATGGGAAATATTAGTGTTACTTCACCTAAACTAAAGTTCCAAGTATAATTGCATGTGTTTGGACATAATGGTAATGGAAGCAAGGAAAAATCATAAGATTGAACAATTCTATGGGAAAACTAGAGATACGTGTTAGACATAATGAGGAATAAACTGAACAAGGAAATAATAATTAATCAAAAAAAAAACCATGACAAGAATTTGAGACTTGCATCATTTGGTAAGTAGGTAATCACAAATATAATAAAACCAAATAGTCAATTTCTCTTTCATTCTGATCAAAACCAACTAATTCACACTATGAATCAAGTAGACTGTTAATGTTAAACTTATTTGACACAGTTACTGTAACCAAACTCCACAACATCAAGAACCCGAAGCAACAAATCATATGCAAGAATTTTACCATGGCCACATCTCATGATTAAATATCATGTAAACTTAAAAAATTAAAGCATGAAGACCCTAATTGCTTAACTTCATCCAAAGCAGGATAAAAGAACAAACTACGCACAATTAGTTACAATAATCAGGAGAAAAACATGCCATTCAAAGTTCAAACATATATGAGCTGGCGTCTGCTTAAGACATTCATCGACTGATCATTTCAAGATCAGAAGCATCTTTTACAACTCTGATATTTTTGTTTATCACTGGTTTAAACCTTAGGAGAATCTCAGCAACGTAAGGCTCTGATACGCAGTGACTAAATAATAAAAAGGACAAGTCTGAGGATCACATTGCAACCAGTGCATGAAGAAACAGTAGAAAAAGGAGAATTCAGTGAACCACATAAATATAAAAAATAACAAAAATGTTGTGATAGAAATATGCAAATAAAGGTGGTCTATTAGCCTGTTTGCCAAACACGAATTAACATTAATATAAATAAATTTGCATAACTCTTGGCTGGAAAAATGAAACCATGCCTGAAAATTGACATTCAACAATTCATAAAAATACCACTCTCTCTCAAAGTATACCTGCAACAACCCACATTCCAAAGCAGAGAACTCTATCCAAAACAAGGGGCAATTGAAGCAAACAACCAATTGGAATAATCCGACCCCTGAACCGAACCAAGAAAAAAATTAAGATATGAGGGACAAGACCACATGCATGGACTCAGGCAATAGGAAGGAAGAATCAGTATTATAAGAAGTCCACTATCCAGATAAGAACAAAATAGAAGCAAGCAAGGAGGAGGGAGATTATAGCAGCAGACAATTGGCGATCAAATATAACAGCATTATCACAAAAGATGGCATGTTCCGGTTAAAAATAAGATGAGGGAAAATGCAACCACTCAGACAGTTAGTTTTAGAAATACCAAATCATAAAGCCAATTTCATAAAGTAGTTCTACTCCTATCTCCAAAACACATGGAGAAACAAACTGGATGCCAAACAACCTTAACGAGTGATTAAAGAATATTAAAATGTCTGACGTGTCCAGCTCAAAATCAACCATAGCATAGGCAAATTCTCAAATAAATTGGCTAAAAGTTCAAGTAATGCAAGTTTTTCTTTTTTCTTTATTCAGAACAATAAAGCAAAGTTTAATATGAAGTACATTATCAGATGACAATACAGTGATGAATCACAAACAGTCTCAATGTTCCAAATACGTTGATTTCTTTTTATATAAGCTAACTCAATGCTAGTCCGTTATCCTTTATCTAATTTTCATGAATTGCTTATTGATAAAAAAAAAAAAAAAAAAAAAAAAGATCTCTTCAAGGTCATTACCAAAAAGTTAATAAAAGTATAAAACAGTTGAATAAAGAGTAAAATGAATCAATCAGTACCAAAAAAGTCATTACCCATTATATTTCCATTCACTAGAAAAAAAAAAAAAAAAAAAAGGAGGATCCATTCTTTAAGGCTTTGTTTGGATTTTGAATTTTTTTTTTACCTTGCTTTATGATTAATTTTTCTTTTTTAACTATCTTCTTTTTCCTCACAATCCCTAAACCCCAAGTCAGCTTAAGTTCTGGAACATGCATTTATTAGTTTCCAATCATTTCATTTCTACATTATACTCAACGACAAAAGACGATAACAAGGAGAGCTGACCTGATGAACTAGGCTGGTTCGGCCATTGCTTCTGCTTCTCCATGCTCGAAACACCAGTATCTATTTCCTGATAGAGAATCAAGCGGACTGCGGAGCTGAACGACGTCGTTATACGTGACGGCTTTGTGCCCGGGTCGACCAAATTCGAAGGAAAGCATTCCAACCTTCATATCTATTATTAGTGCGTATTGATAATTAAAGATCTGGACCATTTTATTTTATACATGGGGCCGAGCAATTGGATAAGTTTGTGGGCTTACAAAACGGGCCCAGCTTTTTATGGACTTATCTATGAGTTGGTGGAATTCAAAAGCCTGGCCCATCTAGTAGTAGGCGCCATGTGATTCGAGAAACACCAGTTGCGGCGGGAAAAAAACTCAAACGAAATTATCCCCGCGGCTATTCAAAAATTCTAAGGGAAGAATCGATACTCTTTCTAAGACGTGTCTCATATTTCTGCTCAATTTCCGATCTCTCTCTCTCTCACACACGCACACGCACACGCACACGCACACAGACAATTGAGAAAATGGCAGACTTATCACATCTCGAAAGAATGGGAAGGGAGCTCAAGTGTCCTATATGGTAAATATATTTCTTCAATTTTGAACTATCATAATCTAGATGTTTTGGGGTTTTAGGTCAGAAACTAAAAAAATTCTTATTTACTTTATCAACAGCTTGGGTCTATTGAATTCTGCCGTTTCACTTACCTGCAATCATGCGTTCTGCAAGTAAGATCTCTTCTGCTCTTTTTTTTTTTTTTTTTTTTATGTGTTTAGGGCTCAATGTCAATTTCTTTTTCTTTTTTGTGTATTGATGCAGTTCTTGCATTGAGAAATCCATGAAGTCGGCTTTGAGTTGTCCAGTTTGTAAAGTTCCTTACAGGCGTAGAGGTAAATATTCATTGATAGTATTTTAATGTCATGCCGTGTGAGGTTGATGCAGATTGAGAATTGCTTCAAATCAAAATCAATTAGTGGTCTAAATATTGATAGTCGGTACTACACAACATTATCCGGAATGCTATTAAATGCATAAATATGGTATGAGGAAATGACAGGGTTAATGCATGATTTTACCACTGAAAGATATAAAAGTACACCGTATTCATAATGCATATAGAATGGACAAATGAATTGCTAAATAGCCAGCAAAGTAGTGTTGATTTCAAGGATTTTTCTATTTCTAAAAACAAACTCAATGCTGTCTGCAGATATCTCTGACTAGAAAATACTACTAGTCTCATGGATGGGTGCATTTCTTTTCTTTGTGTGATTCGAGGAGCCCTTTGGCTCCTTGATCTAACAATCGATTGAGTTTATTTATCTTACTCATTCCCTAGCAAGTTTTTATCAAGTTAATATTGGAATGGCAATTTGGGTCTTCCTTCATAAAGTCCTTTTTTACATCATCTCAATTTTTTTTTCAAGTTAATTGTTTTCTTCTGGCAGAAATTAGGCCTGCTCCTCATATGGATAACTTAGTCAGCGTTTACAAGAGCATGGAAGTGGCATCTGGGGTCAATATATTCATCACTCAAAATGCAGCTTCAACCAAAATATCTGGTAATGATTATTAATACCATCCAGTAAAGTTTACAAAAGTCAAATCTTCTGTCACTCATGCAGGACTGACTGAATGTCATTAGTTATTTCTGAATATGTCTTACATTATATACTACATGTATTTAGATATTGGATTATCTACATACCAAGCTGAATAATTCTTACACTTTCTTTCTACAAATTTGAATTAATATTTACTATAATTGTTGTTTAGAACTACCTCGTATTCTATTGAAATGTGAATGCATTAGTAGAAATTTTAAAATTAAAAAAAAGATGATTAATGCTTAACAATGATGGAGTTAATTCACTATTTAGTTTATGTAAAATGTTAACTTAATCACAGTTGTGAGAGTTTTCACGTAACACTTGCATTCATTAAATTGCTCTTTCCAAATTTCTTTTTATAAATAGGTGAAGATAATCAAACAGATGTTAATTTTTATGAGGCTCGAGATACTGGCAAAGCCCAGCTGGGGACCTTAGACTGTGAAGATCAGAAGCAATCCCGAACTAGAAGATCAAAAAGGGCATCAATGACTAAGCAAAGAGCTTTTGGGTCAAGCTCGGTTAAGCCTTCATTCCCTAACAAAAAAAGAGTTCAAGTACCACAGTATCCAACTTCTGAGACCCAAATGCAGCATGAAAATCCAGGAGGAGGAATTGGTGAAATTGAAGGAAACAAACCTCAAGAGTGTCCTGTTGTACAAAAAGATGTACCCTCAACATGTGAAAAGCATGAACCAATTTTGTCTCCATTTTTCTGGCTGAGAGAGGACGCAGATTTAGAAAAATCAAGTCAGCAGACAGATGGCAATCAGGACATGTATACTCCACCGGAGACTCTTTGCTTCAGTGACATCAAGGACTCAGATGATGATGTACCTGTTAATATAAGTCCAAAAGTGAGCCTCTAAACTCATTGATTATTTGATTATGATAGAAAGATCAGTTTCACATGAACACCATCAGTTGTTCATGTACCTTCATTCATAATTTTTGCAATAACCTCTTTCCATTTTTGAATAGCTTTTTTATGGGCTTGCTCATTTAATATGTCTCCTGGGATAATTAGTTGTTTCATATTCCATATTTTTCTGTACAGAGAGGAACGGGTATCTTATCAAACAGCACAGATTTCATTGACAGTGAGATGTTTGATTGGACACAAAGGCCTTGCTCGCCTGAACTTTGTTCAAGCCCCCTGGTGGTACAGGTACAGGTACTTTTCTTGTGAACACTCAAACAGAAAAAGTAGCCTTTTCAACTCAATATTTGTTTTCGAACTTTCAGCCAATTATATCGATCCAGATTGATGATACTGCTGAACCTAGTGGAACTCAAGAGAAGGCTGAGGCAGCCTCGACAGAAACAGCTACAGGTCTAAATATTTGTTCCAAGAAAAGAGAAGCCAAGGGTAAGAGGAAGACGACCAAGACCTCAGGCAATAAAAGTAGCATGAGAACGTCCAATAAGAGAGCTACTAATGCAACTGAGACTATAATAAGCAAGAGAATCAAGAATACTCTTTGTGAAGAAACTGCAGTTAATAACGAGTCAGAGAAGGTGACTAATCAAAATATGCAAGAGAACTCTGGTAGTAATAAAAAACTGACAAACAAGGCAATAACCAGAAAGAACAAAAAGCTCTGCCCTGAAGGTGGTGTTCAGGAAACAGCTGCTGAAAAGGTTCTGACTCTATCTGATGGGATAAAGCCCCTGCCAAACAGCAATAAAGCTTCATTCATTGATTTTTCAGCTTCAGAAAATGTTATAACAAGCAGTGAAGGAAGTAGCAAGTTAAAGAAATGTGGTCAAAATGGCAAAAGCACCAAAAAGAAAAATGCTCCTCGAAAGAAATTTGGTGATAAAATTAAAGCTGGAAAGTATCAAACTGAGAATGACACAATGAAAGGGCAGTCCAGTGACGTTTTAATTTCTCAGTTAAATACTAATGTGTTGCCAGTAGGTAACGAGAAAATTCCAAATAGCGGCATGACAAGCAAAACTTGCAAGGAAGACAGCAATAATAGGAGCATGACGGACAAAATTTGTGAGGAAGACAGTAATAAAATGCCAAAATCTAAGAAGGTGAAATTCTCTGTAGAAGACATAGCCAAGAACAATTCTGAGAGTCTTCCTACAAGTGGTAATGAGTCTGCAATGAGAGGTCAAACATTTCAAGATATTCAAGGTCCTATAAGCCAACCTCGAAAGAAAATTTTAGCAAAACTGGATAACGCTACTCCCACTCTGAATGACACAGTTTTGCTTAAATGCAAGACATTTCCTAGTCCAATCCAGTGTGCTTTCTGTCAATCTTCTAAAGAGTCTGAGGTACATTTTTCATTTGATTGAAATATTTCCCTCATATATACTCTCTTGTTTTTTCCTGTTAGATTTTGGTGTTTTTTTTAAGCTAAGGTTGCGCTTTTTAACTGAATAGGCTTCGGGGATCATGGTTCACTATTTCAATGGAAAGCTAGTGGCAGAGAGTGACAAAGCAAGATCAAATTCTGTACATGTGCACAAAAATTGCACAGAATGGTATGAGATTGAATGTGATTTTTATATATTGGTAATGTAGTTTTCCAAGTCATGGTAATAACAAACTGATAGTGATGTACAATGTGCTCCACCAGCTTCAGAATACTAATCTCTGATCAATTTACTTTCTCTTAGTCATGAAAGTTAATTAACAATTTCAAGTCTTATTGTTGTGATAACTGAAGACCTCCTTGTGTCTCTGATCTATATCCCTCATTTCTAGTTTTATTTATCCAATAGAAATAGAGAGACATGTGGGGCTTGCTTACTGAGGGAAACAGTCTTTTTGTCATTTATATTTTCCTTTTAAGCTATCTGTAATTAGCTAACATATATGTGCTTTTACAGGGCACCTAATGTGTATTTTGAAGATGATAATGTTATGAACCTTGAAAATGAATTGTCTAGAAGTCGAAGGATTAGATGCTCTTGCTGTGGAATGAAAGGGGCTGCTCTCGGGTGTTATGAGAAAAGTTGTCGCAAGAGCTTCCATGTTCCTTGTGCAAGGTTGACTCCAGAATGTCGATGGGACTATGTAAGTGCTACATGAATAAAGCTGATTCCTGGAATCTGAGAAAGCTAATATGAGCTAAATATTGTGTTTTTTACTTGTAACAGGAAAACTTCGTCATGCTATGCCCATTTCATTCATCCTGTCAACTGCCAAATGAGATAACTAAATCTCAATCCAAGCAGAAAAGAAAATATGCTACTGAAAGGTTTGTCCCTTTTTCCCTGCAGTGGGGTATCGGGATCTTTGTGCAGCTGGACATATTTAATTCCCTGAATTGTTTGTGTTTTGTATATAATGAGTTGTCTTCTTACAGTAAATCTCAAAACCATCAAGCAAAAACCACTGATGAATGCACACCTATTTTAACTACTCAATGGAAAGCACAAAAGAAATCCAAGAACTTGGTTCTCTGTTATTCAGCCCTCAGCAATACAGAGAAGGTAGACAACCTATTAAATTATGAATCTTTTTAGATTGTATGAATAAATTTATTCCCTAAAAAATTACTGTGCAAGTGCAGGACTTACTCAATGAATTTGAAAAAATGTCTGGAGTAACAATACTGAAGAACTGGGACTCAAGTGTCACCCATGTAATCGCATCTACAGATGAGAATGGGGCATGCAGACGAACGCTCAAGTTTTTGATGGGTGTGTTAGAAGGAAAATGGATTTTGAGCATTCAGTGTAAGTATAATTTTCTATTCAAGTGAGAGTCTCAGTATTAATGAGTCAAAATTGTTAAAACAAACTACTGCTCTGATGTACATACATGTTGTTCATTCCATGATTATTTTTCTTATTTAGTTTCTTTATTACCAAATATTTGTCTTCATGCAGGGTTGAAATCTTGCATGGAAGCCGGAGAATTAGTAGACGAGCAGCCTTATGAGATTGCAGTTGACATTCATGGTATTAGAGATGGACCCAGACTGGGAAGATTAAGACATCCGAACAAGGTGATTCTAAACTACTGATAAAATTGCAAATGATATTGTCAATGGCAAATACAGAAATTTTGTGTTATGTCTGAACACTTCTAAGCATTGATATAATTTGTGGTTTGCAGCGACCAAAGCTTTTTGATGGATATAAGTTCTTTTTTATGGGTGATTTTGCCCCTTCATATAAAGGTTATCTTCATGATCTTGTGATTGCTGCTGGAGGAAAAGTTCTGAATAGGAAGCCTATTGATGGTGATCAGTCAACCTCATCATCCGGATCTTCTGCAACAACCTTCATCGTTTACAGTCTTGAGCTTCCTGAGAAATGCAAGCAATCCAAAGCAAGTTCAGTTTTGAACTCTAGATGCTGTGATGCAGAGGCTTTAGCTCGTTCTACTGGATCTGTAGCAGCAAGCAATTCATGGATTCTGAACTCCATTGCAGGCTATAAGTTGCAGAGTCTTGGAGAATGACGTAAGACTTCTTAATCTAGCTTGTTCATCTATTTCTCGTAAATATTGTTAGAAGAATAACATACAATATTTCCTCTACAAGAGTTGAAAATTGAAATCATGCATTGTAAATGATCAGCTAAATTTTGTTAGGCAGTCAAAACCTTAGAACTAAAATACAACTATTTAAAAAAAAAATATGCTAATGAGCTTCACAAATCATCTAACCATTCATTGATGAACGAACAATGTTGCTAATTCTCTTAGATATAATCTCACCTGATTATATCTTAATACAGTGCCTGGCATAACTTAGAGAAAACGAAAAATTAAATCCATCAAATTGGAAGAAAGCTAAATATAAAACTATTCTCATTCATGTGCTTCTGATCCTAAGTTACCTCTTCTCATGCTAGAACAGAAGGCTTACATGCATTAATCTCACCCTTTAGCTTCACACATTCTCCTTGCTTTTGATCATGTTTGGCAACCATAATTTGGAAGCATTCAAACATATTCTCCAATGCCATAATTTCCTCTTGAACATCAACCGGAGGATCGCTCCCTTCAGACAACAACATACGTTCCTTAAAGCTTCGAACTCTCTCGAGGCTAGTCACAACTTTTGTCCCCATTTCATCCATAGTATCACGCATCATCACATTCTCTTCTTGTGCTTCTTTGAGTCTCCTCTTCATCGATCTATACCCGTCAAGTGACCTCAAAAGCTGTTCCGAGAGTGCCTTGTTTCTCTCTTGAAGAGCTGCATTCGCCTGAGATCCTTCTCCTCCTAAACCACTAATACTTTTCTTCTCCTTATGCTCTGGAGCAAATTCTTGTAACTTTTCGAGCAACGTCTCGTTTTGTTCCTTGAGATCATTAATAAGGTCCTCCATCTCACTCAATTCATGAACCTTTCTTGAAAGCTCTGCAGCCATGATCTCCTTCTCTTTCCCCAAGCTAGAACACATCATCTCAAGGCTTTTTCGTGCAGCCAAGCTTGCACTAAGCTCTTTCCTCAGCTTCTCTTTCTCGTCAGCCATTGGCTCGCCACTTCCATGCCTCCTCTCCCTTGGGACATGACTAGGCTTCACGTCGGTGTTGCACCTCCGCAGCTCAGCTTCTGATGTTTTGTTACCAAATGATTGACATTTCTGAATTCTGCCCCTTACATTATCCAGGATGGTCATCATTGTGGCCACCCTCAACATCCTACGTCTGTCAGTTTTCTCTTTATCACAAGCATCTTTGTGATCTTGGATTAGTTTTAGTAATAACTTCACATGTGCTGCCACCCCTGAAACAACATCAATCAAAACAAGAATCTTACACCATTCAATCAAAACAAGAATCTTACACCATTCAATCAAACTTATTATAACAATAAAAAACTTACCCTCTAGAGCCGAATCATCGTACTGTTGTTCGGATGTGGTTGCTGTTGCAGGAACCAAGTCAGGAGATGAACTTGCACGAATCCTACTCATAATTTCCTCGAAAATTCGAGAACCAACAGTTTAAATTTCTCAAAATATCCAAGAATTTTACTTTAGAATATTGTTAACATCAAGAATGGAGGAGGCGAACAAATTCTACAACACAATAAAAAGAAAGAGGGTTGGCCTTTTTCTATTTTATGAATCAAATCCTCATACTTTTTAATATTTTTTAATACTATATGATCAGAGATCCAAAAAAAAGATATTGCTTCTTTCCCTCTCCTCTTTCTTTTTGTTCTTATCTCTGTTTTTTTTCTTAATATTTATTTTTAATTTATGTCATCTTTGTTTAGGTGTTAATTTCTTGAAGAGAGAGAAGCTGAAAATTGTTTAGTTAATGGTAGTTATTAATTTGCGCAATTATTGGAAAGGATCCATTGGCTGTAATTTGGTTTGACTTTGATAGACAAGAGTTGGCTCCATGTGCCTAACTCAACTGCTCCCATACCCATTAATCATTAGTAATATATTTATGGGCAGATACTGACATATATAGAGAGATAGAAACAGTGACACAAATGACAATCATCTTTTCTTTTTCCTCCATGCATGGAAGAAATTCTCCATAGCAATATTTTAAGACTTCTTTTTAGAAAAAAGAATTGTATATTGCAAAATATACTTCATGAGTTGTGATTATTTTTTTCACACTACTTTATGATATTGGTAGTTGGTGGAAATGATAAAAACTACAAAGTCTCTTCACTTTTTTCAATAAATCCATTCCTAAATACTATGGTGACTAAAATGGGATTTTGTATATACATCATTTGGTGCCACTATATCAAGTCAAGGTAAGATGTTAAAAAGTTTCATGACATGTTGGCCATTTGTTCTTCATCTTTGGCCATCAAACAATATATGAATTGTAGAGTAGATTTTATGGATATTCTAAGCACTTGTTAAGTTACACTAATAATTTTCATTAAATGTTACTTCTTTAGTTTTATCTATTGATGAATAACTCTTTTTATTAGATGTTGAATAAAGTTCGAATGGATTCGGTCTCATACATACGTGAAGAAAGAGAGCATGCCCGATCCATAGTTGGTCCAGTCAAGATGATGATGTCGTCAGCTACCATAGTTGAGCATTATTAAAGGAAATAAATATGGGATTATGCTAAATTTTTACATAATTTTATTTCAAACCAGTGTGTATAAATGTGGTACTTGGCTTTATTGATTGAGCTTTTACAGCATATATTATTATAAAAGTCCAACTTTTGCCTATCAACATCTTTCTCTCAGACTCTATAATATGTCATTTTACCCCATTTAAGGGTCAATTGTTTGACTGCATGTTAATTAAATCTAAAGAGATAATTGCACTTGTAGTATCAAGTTTTATATCGATTTTCACTTGTGGTACAATAAAAATTCAGATTGACACATTTGTTATGATAACTTATCAAATTCACTCATATATGGTAAAAATTACCGTTAAGTAGTGATGTGACAGTTAAGTTTATTGCAAAGTTGATGTCATTACTTATGTTAATAAAAAAGTTGATTTGGATATGATATAAGGTCTGGTAGTGACTGATCCTGATATGTTCCTTTCCAAAGGAGGAAATTCAGCTTCTTCAGGCTACCAAAATAGCTCAACATCTTTAAATTACTGATGATTTTAGTTTACATTGTTGTCAAATTTTGAAATTGATTCGAATAAGACCATGTGATGATCAGTTTGGAGATTCTACTAATTATTTTTTCATAACTAGTTTGATTTAAAAACAATATTAATAAAATAAATAATATTTTAACATAAATCTCAAAAAAAAAAAATTTAAGAAAATATATTCTTCTCAAATCTAAGATTTATATAATATTATTAATCTATTATGATATTATTATAATAATAAATTATATAATTAAAAACTTTAATATTTATTAAAATAATAATTTATAAATAATTAAAAAAAATCTAAACCTACTGAAAGTTTATGCAAATAATCTACAAGTACTAAAAATAGATTTAAAAAAGTAAATCTTCATTGCATTTTTTTTGTCCCACTGAGAGTGCATTTCCAGAGATAACTATATATGTACTTTGTTAAATCATATTTTGTATGCCTACTTCGCAATGGAGATAAAGAAAGTCAATATTAATTTTAGTCAAGTCAAAGTCAAACAACAATCAAATACTTCAAACGGTCATAATCGGACCTAGGGGTGGGCATTCGGTATCCAATTGGGAACCCGAACCGTACCGATCAGGTTTTTACTAAAAAAAAAATTATGGGATTTTCGGGTTTTGGGAAACCCGATTTCCCGATTATTATAAATTGGTACGGGTTTCGGGTAGGAGGTCCTACCCGATCGGGAAACCGGTTATATATATCATATATGCACCACTAGTTCTCAATCGGGTCAAATACTCAAATGTCAGTCAATTTTTATTTGTCCAGTGTCCACCCACGTTTTGTAAGATAAAACTAACGCTTTCTCTCAAATCAAATATGAAAATCTATCTTACTTTTAACCTCAATTTTAATTATCAAATCAAAATACTTCCCTCAAGCTATTAAAAAAACTGAAAAGTTAAAAATTTCAGCATTACCGGGTTTCCCGAATCCATTCCCGAATTCCCAATTTTTTTCGGGAACCCGAAATACCGGGTAGAAGATTAATCAGAACGGGTTTCGGGAAGGAAAATTTGAATCCCGAAACCCGAATACCGTTCCCGAAATTCCCGAATTCCCGAAAACCCGTACCGATCCCACCCCTAATCGGATCGGATCCTTCGGATCTAGATTATAGCTAATCAATATTAGAAGCAGAGGCGGAGGGATATGGGGTGCGGGTGCCCACACCCCCCAGCCAATGTTTTCTTCTTAGCATTAGTATAGTTCTTTTATCTTTACTTAATAATTACTTGTTTGTTTAATAATAATAATAATATATTTCACTTAAATCTCGCCCCCTCGATTTAGATTTTTGGCTCCGTCCCTGATTAGAAAATCAGATTCCCTTAGGACACTCTCAACATCATAAATTCCAATTATGAAATGTACGAATATGTCCAATCATCTGATGACACACCTGTCTTTTTTAATGAAGTAATTTTTGTACAACATGACCCGAATTACCACCAATGTTTTCAGAATCGGACCGGACAGTGAATCGGTGAGCCGACTGGTTACTGGTTTTACTGGTCGAATCGGTCGGACCACTGGTCGGACCGGATGACGTCATAATAATATAATAAATATATTTAATTTTAAAGTATATGTAATGTGCGAATAATTTAAACATTATCCTATAATTGATTAAAAATATAAAATTTGTTATATTATACTAAAATTAAATCATATAATATTTATCTAACTTATATCATAACGGTAATATGGTACTAATTTGTATGCTATAAATGATTATATTTCTTTATAAAAATTTAAAAGTGTAAGTTAAAAATACAACAAACTAAGAAATTCATAAATTTTAAAATATGATTATGTATAAAAGTCTAATATTCAAAGTCAAACTTGCATATATATCGATTTGACTCTTTATCCTAAAAATAATATTGAAAATAAATATTTTATAGAATAAATTATTAAAATTTATTATTTGAGTATTAATTTTCATTCATAATGTGTAAAATATTTATTTGAGTTAATTATCTAATTTATAAATAAATTTGGCTACAAGTTTCTATAATTTATAAATTTTAATTTGTACTAAAAGTAAAATAAAAGTGATGTAGCTCAAATGGTAAGGAAGTCATGTTTCACTCTAAAGATTAGGTGTTCAAATCCCTACTTTTATAAAAAAATTTAGTTTATTTTTAACATTAAAAAAATAAAAAAAAAAAAGGAAATTCAAAACCGGGTTGAACCGATCCATACCGGTTCGACGGTTTCGGACCGGTTCAACCCGGTTCAAACTTGATTTGGAGTAAGTGGTTTTAGGGAGTAAACTGGACCGGACCAACCTCCGGTTCGCGGTCCAACCGGTCGGACCTGCCGGTCCGGTCAGGTTTTAATAACATTGATTACCACCGAATATTCAAGGTTGACCTGAACGGGACATTCATCCTATAAGTACGACAATTAATCGTTTAATGCTCGGGCACTTGATCCAAGACTAAAGACCGGAGCTTGAAGATCGTTTTCACGTCCTAATGTTTATGAAGCTAGCATTTTGAGATCGTTTGATAGTTCCCACATTATAAATAGAATTCTAGATTGTATTGAGATTCTTTATTGATTTGGAATTGTTGACTCGTTTGGCTTGTAGACATCACCATATTATTTTTACAATAAATCATTACTGTATGTATTAGCTTACCATTTATTTTGGATTTTTGGGGCTAAAACTAACGTAGAATTTTACATTTCAGCTTACTTGTTCAGCAGTTCAGGTGATGAAGAGTGTATGACCGTGAAATATATTTTCTTCCACAAATCTTTATGTGAATGCTGTATATAAATATTAAAAATTTTATAGGCTTGCCTTTTATAGTCTCTTTTATTTTTATTTTTAAATATTATGTGTATTACAAATATGAAAATTATATATTTTGTGCATTAAATTAAATTAATTTTTTCATAAGTGATTTAGTTTATACGTCTTTTTATTTGTGAGTAATATTTCCTAGTACAAGCTAGTTCGATACAAGTCTGATCTAAACTTAAAGTCTAAAAATTTATATATGAGCTGAGTTTGAGCCAAGATAAATACAAAATTTACGAAACAAGTTTGATCCTATAATATCAAGCCCGACGATATTTAAGTATTAGATATCGGCTGACAAAGTCCGATTGACAACTCTAACTTTGACCTTGATTTTCAATTTTTCAGTTTACTCATGTCTTTGGAAGATCCTTGGGGGCAACTGTTTTGTTAGAGGGGAGGATTCATGTCAGGGGCGGATCTACTACATGAGTTGGGGAGGCCTTGCCTCCCCAAGATTTTGCTTTCCAAAAAAAATTTTATTCATATATATACATATATTTAGTTCATTTGAATGCTTATTGGTTTCTTTTAAAATCTAAAGAATCAAATTTTGCAAATTTAAGTTAAAAAAAAAAAAGTGATACGTCTATTAATTATATTATTATGATATTAGTTTATTCATTATTTTATATGTTCTATATGCGAAATATAAAGTAAAGCTGTAAAAAATAAGCTTGAAAATAATATACTTATTTTGCTAATGTTTTGATTCATAATGAGAAGAATATTAGTTTTATTTAAAACTATTTTATAGTATATTAATGAACATCGTGTACAATTATAATACAGTGAAATTACATTTCAGAGTATACATTTTGTGTCCATCTATTTATGCATATTTTTTTTCATGGAAATAAAAGTTGGCCCCTCGACTTTGGAATCCTAGATCCGCCCCTGATTCATGGGCTTATGTTTGACCACCCACCGTGTGATGCCACGACTCGGCGGACTAGGCTCCACACGGCCACATGTTTGGAAGAAATTTTGATGGTTAGTTACCATAACTTCTGTACCATCAATATAAAATTGACATATGTCAATCTCAATTAGTAAATGGGATTATTTTCTCCACTCATCATCTCCATTTTCAATTTTAAGTTTTAACATCTCTTTATCTCAAATAATAAATAATAATACCAGCAATATTCGTCTTTAATATAGGAAGTAAAAACAGTAGACATTAGCAAAACAAACAACTCATAAATATGAACTGATCTCTTCGTATGAAATGTAAATCTGAATTGATTTTTGGATCCAAGGAATAACTTTATGATGTTCTATTTAATAATTTTGATGAGTATCATATTTTCATAAATTTAGATCTCATCATATTGAAATTAAAAATTCTTTGAATCCGTGTAATTTGATTGATAATTTAAATATCTTTAAGAAGTCTTATTCAGTTTAGAAATCATTTAAAGGTCTAATGGGAACCTAATTCATCAAATTTCTTACTATTCCATTTTAATTCCTATTATTTTGACAATAATCTATGTTATTCATCTTCAACGGTGACTGATATAGTGCAATGATGGAATAATCTTTGTATATCTCAATAGAGTTTTGCAGTATGAATTTTGTAAGGGAGACGAAGAAGATTATGTTGTGTAAATAATCATGTGGGGTTTTGCTTAATGAAATTGACGTGAGTCAATTTTATATTGGTGGTACACTAATGTAGTACATTCTTGTGGTTCAGAAGATACACTGTCGTGATTATCACTAATGGTCTTTCTCATCATTAACTTTTTACAAGGTGACCACTCTTGTGTTTTTTTTTCCACGTTAGTTCCAACTATGAATTATTTGTTTCACTTTGATCATTTACAAGGGGTCTTTTACTTATAGTATTACACTTTAGTCCCTCATAAAAATATTTTATATCAATTAAGTCCATCATAAAACTATTTCTTAATCAATTTAGTTTTCCATAAAACTGTTTCTTTATCAATTTAGTCTCTCATAAAACTGTTTTGACACTTTAATTCATCTTGGACCACCAAAAAATTACCAAAGTGAAATAAATAATTCATAATCTGTAAAAATATAATAACAAGAAGGATCATTAATGGTTTTTACCCAATTTTAATTTTTGAAGTTTATTTAATTTTTAATGAATCATATGGACATAGACATATTCAATTCATACGTTTCACTTTTTATTGAATTAGATACATTAAGACTCCTGATTCAATAAAAAATCTAGATATTCAATTCATACGTTTCACTTTCGATTGATTTTTTTTTATGAGATTGAATTAGATACATTAACCCTCATTATTCAATAAAAAAATATAATAAATCAATGGTGTAAATTACAAATATCCCTTGATTTAAGACCTAATTATAAAAATATTCCTCGTGTATTCGGTATAATGAAAAAAATCTTATATTTATCACCGTCGTATAATTAGACCAATGCCACTAAAATTATTTGTAATATTTATAATATATTAAAAAAAAATAATCTTGAGTGTCAATTATAATACAATATTTCATAAATTATAAAAGTGATAATTATATACTATATTTATCAACCAAAAATATGATAATAATGTAAAATTTCCCATTTTTTTATTTACATATATATAAATAATTTAAATAAAAAAATTTAAATATAAAGTTAGTTAAATAAAGGTAAAATTGCAGAAAACGTCCCAAACTAATTATAGATTTTGGATTTTCGTCCCGAACTATTAAACTTAGCGAATTTCGTCCCGTAATTTAATATTTTTTTGAAATATCGTCCCAAACTAATTACTAATTTTGATTTTTCGTCCAAACTATATCCGTTCTTATTTAATGAAAATGACGTTCAATCTTGTAATTAATTTGGGACGAACTCTGCAATATTATATAATTATTCATGTAAAAATTTACCATATCATGACACTTAAGCAGCCATGTGATAATTCATCGGCAAATGCGCAATTCCGTCTTATAATTATGGTGGGACGATATTCCAAAAAAATATTAAATTACGGGACGAAATTTGCCAAATTAAATAATTTGGGACGAAAATCCAAAATTAGTGATTAATTTGGGACGATTTTTGCAATTTTGCCTTAAATAAATTAATGTACCCTTATTATAATTGGAGGTGTTCACGGACCACGGTGAGAGAAGCTCGAAAATCTCAAAATTCACTCAATGTAAAACCTAACCCTAGAAATCGTATTGTCCGGCGAAAAATTTCCCAAAAATAAAAAAAACAAAAAGGAACGAAGACACGTAATATAGATGACATCCTCTTCTGATGCCGATGAACTAACGCCGCCGTGGGTGGAATTGCCGCGAGAAATAACGGCGACGATTCTTCACAAGTTGGGGCCCATAGAGATACTGACGACTGCACAGGAAGTGTGTACAACCTGGCGGAGCGTGTGCCAAGACCCAAACATGTGGCGGTCGATCGACATGCGAAGTAAAGTTAATATCTGGGAAATGCCATACGAGTACGACTTAGAGAAAATGTGCCGTCACGCAGTGGATCGGAGCGAAGGCCAATTAATTGATATCAATATTGAGAATTTTGGTACTGATGATTTGCTTCTCTACATATCTCGGAGGTAGTTTTTGCGTTCTATTATTAATTTTAATTTTCATCTTTTGTTGGAAATTTAACCGTTATTGTTACATTTTGTTTTGTATGTGTAGTGGATTAATAATTTTATTCAAGATTTTAAATTATACATGTTGTTTACTTGTATATGCATTTGCTAGGGAAATTTTAAGCTTGTATCAGTTTTGGCCAACTCGAGTAAATTGTCATGTCTCATGTGATTGATGAACATTAAAGTCAATAAAAATGCATTTTTTTCAGTTTGGGTATGGAAAGTAGACTTTTTTCCGGAATTAATACCAATCTTACGTTTGCAATTGATAAGTACAAATCGCAGAACTGCGGCAAGAGAAATGAAAGGGATCTTGTGGAAGTAACATCTCTGGTTTTTGTTGTTACGAGCCACTTTGTGGTTGCTTTTTTTTTTTTTTTTAGTTTGTGCATGCTGGTATTATGTTTCATTTTGGTGATCTTTTATTGTTGAACTATATAAGGTGCAATTGCTAGGTTCAAAAAATGTCTCTCCACATGGGATTGGAGGAGTTCTTGTGTCTATTCTTCATGTATTGTAAACTTGCGTTCTGCCAAATAACTAGGTTGTCCTATTTGATTTTCTGGTTAAAGTAATTGTGTCATGGAGCTACTAGAACCAGAAGTTGCCTTGTGTCATGGAGCTACTAGAACCAGAAGTTGCCGTCTTTGAAAGATCATGGCCATTTGAATATGTTGATAAATTCCTTCATATCACATGTGCTCCTTTTTTTTTTTAGTTTGTGCATGCTGGTATTATATTTCATTTTTGTGATCTTTTATTGTTGAAATATATAAGGTGCAATTGGTAGGTTCAAATAAATGTCACTCCACATGGGATTGGAGGAGTTCTCGTGTCTATTCTTCATGTATCGTTCTGCCAAATAACTAGGTTGTCCTATTTGATTTTCTGGTTAAAGTAATTGTGTCATGGAGTTACTAGAACCGGAAGTTGCTGTCTTTGAAAGATCATGGCCATTTGAATATGTTGATAAATTCCTTCAAATCACATGTGCTCCTTTTTTTTTTTTTTAGTTTGTGCATGCTGGTATTATGTTTCATTTTTGTGATCTTTTATTGTTGAAATATATAAGGTGCAATTGCTGGTTTCAAATAAATGTCACTCTACATGGGATTGGAGGAGTTCTCGTGTCTATTCTTCATTTATTGTAAACTTGCGTTCTGCCAAATAACTAGGTTGTCCTATTTGATTTTCTGGTTAAAGTAATTTTGTTTACTAGAACCTGAAGTTGCTGTCTTTGAGAGATCATGGCCATTTGAATATGTTGATAAATTCCTTCAAATCACATGTGGTCCTTTTTTTTAAGTTTGTGCATGCTGGTATTATGTTTCATTTTTGTGATCTTTTATTGTTGAAATATCAAGGTGCAATTGCTAGGTTCAAATAAATGTCACTCCACATGTGATTGGAGGAGTTCTCGTGTCTATTCTTCATGTATTGTAAACTTGCGTTCTGCCAAATAACTAGGTTGTCCTATTTGATTTCTGGTTAAAGTAATTGTGTCATGGAGTTACTAGAACCAGAAGCTGCTGTCTTTGAAAGATCATGGCCATTTGAATATGTTGATAAAGTCCTTCAAATCACATGTGCTGCTTCTAAACTTTACGCAGAGTTTGAACTGTTTTTCAATAAATTTGGTGCTAGATGATTGCTGCATAATTCTGTCACATATGTATTATCTTCTTCATAATCTTTTAATCATTGACCAAAAATTTCCCTCTTATAATAACTTCTTTTTTTCCTTACGCACTGTTTACCAGATGCGGTCGTCTCAGAAGTCTTCAACTTGTATTTTGCTATGACATAACTGATGAGGGTTTGATTGAAGCAGTTAAAAATTTTCCTTCGCTGGAAGAGCTGCACCTTTACTACACTCCTATCGACGCAACAACTATTGAAACTGTTGGCCGCTCTTGCCTACACTTAAAGTCATTTAAACTGAACCATCGTGGGTATAAGTTACCACATCTAGTGTGTGATCTGGATGCTCTGGCAATTGCAGAAAACATGCCTGAATTACGTCACCTTCAACTTTTTGGGAATAAACTGACAGATGACGGCCTGCAGGCCATTCTTGATGGCTGTCCTAATCTTGAATCACTTGATTTAAGACAGTGTTTCAATGTTGAATTTGAAGGAAATTTACGAACACTTTGTGCTGAACGGATCAAAGACCTTAGGTTTCCCGATGACAGAACTGATGATTACGGTTTTGATGCTGAACTTAATGATTATGAAACATCTGATGATGATTATTACATAACTGGATTGTCTGACATTGAAATGGTCTCTGATTATGACGATTTCTCTGGTGGCAGTTTGTCTTCCTATGAGTATGAAGAGGAGTTTTTCATCGACTGATAATGGAAGGAAGTGAAGGGTTTTTAGATCATCATCTTCTTCTGTGATCTCAAGTTGTGCTTGCTCCAGGAATGAAGGGGGAGGGGGGGGGGGGGGTTATTTTCTAATATTACCAGATAGTTTTGGCACTCTTCTGCAATTTTTGTATTTTATTTTTATGTATTAATAGGGAATGACTGAATGGGTTCTTAATGGTAGTCTGCGTGAAGGCTTTGCTCTTACAGTTTCAGAAAAGACTTGTGTAAAAAGATTCAGAATGATGAATATTTTGCTTACAAAAATGCAATATTTTGGTACCATACAATTGCTTACAAAGTGCATTTTTCTAGTAGCATAATTTTTTAATTAAAATTGTTTACTAATTCAATTTCTTAAAGATTTCATGAATCAATGTGCATTTTAAGGTTATTTTGATCAATTTTCTAGTAAAATTGACTTTTAGAATCACATATATTTCATTAAGGTTACTTTGGAAAACATGTGATATTTGATCGTAAAAATTGAATATCCTTGAATATATAAGAACCTCCTTTTTCTTTTTACCGAAGAGTTAAAGTGTATCAAAATTTTAATAATTGTTATATTTTACTCCAAGTGTTACAACCGACAGTTTCGGGTAATACGTATATAACTCTAAAAATATAAATTTTCTTTTTTTAAAATTATACTATCTCCAAGAAAAAGAAAAGGAAAAAGAAAAACTTAGGATGATGATTGATGAGAGAAAAGCAAATTGTGATCATGGATTCCCTTTCCCTCATACTCCCATTCTTTTTAGACTTCTCTTCGCCTTCATACTCCCCAATCCCGCATTGATTGTAGATTAATTATTTAAATGGTTAATAAAGACTTGATCTATTTTTACTTGTGAATATGAGTTTATACATTTGGGCTAGTGGACTAGAGCACAACAATGTTGCCAGGATCAGAAGTAGATCAAGGTCTTTACATATAGTATCAGAGCTGACTTCGTGGTGTTATACATGGGTGCGATCTTGGGCTATTGATCTGAACTCGACGAGGACGTCGAGTATTTGAGTTGGGGAAATTGTAACACCCCAATCCAACATTGATTGTGGCTAAGAAAGACTTTATTTACTTCTATTTGTCAATATGGATTTAAAAATTTTGGGCGAGTGGACTAGAGCCCAACAATGTTGATAAAGACCAGAAGTGGATCAAAGTCTTTACAATAGTCATCTTCAATGATTCAATCTTCTCATTTTATTTAATTCCAATTCTCATACTTCCCCACCACTTAATAATAATAATAATAATAATAATAATAATAATAATAATAATAAATCATTTTTAGTTATATTTCTAATTAATTTCAATTCTCATATTAACAATTAATAAATTTAACCGTGTTACAAGTAACAAAATTAAATTAATGTTAAGCTTCTTATATTAAACTTAATCTGATTTGTTTACCACAACAGACAATTTTTTTAAATGTTATTAAATTTCAAACAATAAAATAAATTAACGTTAATTTTATTACATAAAAGTTACAATATTAGAAGTAATAAAATAAAATTAATGTTGAGCTTATTAAATAAAACTACAAATTATACAAGAAATAAAATTAAGATTAAGATTTTTAAAAAATATTTTATATAAATATTCTTAATTTAACAAAAAGAAAACTAAAAATAAATAAATAAATAAATAAAAAGAAGAACATGTGTTGAGCGTGTTGTCCAACGCAAAGCACAGAACTGCGTGGGGCGATTTGGCTACCCACCACCCCACCCACTTGGGCGGTGGTTCATCCACCACTCCACCACCCATCTACCCTCTCCCTTTTTAGCATAATCTTCATAATTTCTCTCATTCCCCGAACTCCCCTCGCCCCCTGCATCCATTCCTCAGTTTATATACTAAGCAAAAAATTGGGAAAATGAAATGAGAAAGTGATGAATCCCTCGGTTTACGAACATAAATAAAACCCAAATTATATATATTACTCCATTTTTCGCATAGTTGAATACGTTGTGTCCTCGATGTACAACTTTTTTTTCTAATTAATTTGTATTTGAGCAGATTGAACAGTAAATTGATGTAATTCGAGGGAAATAGGGAAAAAAAATATTATTCCAATTTTCACATAACTAAATCAATTGTGTCCTTCATGTATTTAACTATTTTTCGTAATTAATCTGAGTTTAAACAGTAAATAGAGAGAAATAGTGAATTAGAAAATAATTGTGATATGCATTACATTTGCTTTGCTTTGTATTGGTGAATCTCGTTGTAAATATCACTAACTAAATCCTAAAATGCATACATTTATTGGACGATCCAGATTACTTTTTATTTTGATAAAATCTAAGGCTGATAACAAAGCCCTATATTCCTATTATCCTAGTACATTTCAGTTCTTCAAACCCCAAATCCCTTCCACTTCTTCTTCTTCTTCTTCTCCCTTTTCTTCTTTTTCTCTGCAATTAACTCAAAAACCCCCTAATCCATGACATCAATCACCATGAGAAGGAAGAAATTCAAACTCCAGAGGCCAAAAAGTACTAAGAAAACTCCGACGGATGTTTCGTCCACCTCCGCCCCGCCTACGCCGTGGATTGAACTCCCAAGGGATGTGACGGCAAACATCCTGCACAGGTTGGGGGCGATAGAGATACTGGAAAGTGCACGGAGAGTGTGTACTACATGGCGGAATGTGTGCCGTGAACCTGCCATGTGGCGAGTGATTGACATGAAAAACCATGGTGACCTCCTCAATATGCCCTACGACCTTCAAATCATGTGCCGTCGCGCAGTGGATCGAGGCCAGGGACAATTAATTGACATTAATATTGAGTATTTCGGCACGGATGAGTTGCTTCACTACATTTCCGAACGGTACAATTTTGCAATTTTTTTATATTCTAGTTTTACTAAGGACCTGTTGCGGAAATGACGTTTCTAACTTGATATGCAATGCATGATTGTTTGTACTCTGTGGTAGATATTTGCTTTGTTCTATGAGTTTAGGAGTAATGCTGTTGCTGCCTAAGTATTTGTTTATGTAGATAAGACTTGGGAATCAGGATGGATTCATCTAGGCTTCTGGAAAGTCAAGTCATTTTACGTATTTTAGCATATTGATTTTGGAAGATTTACTCTACGAAATTTTGATAGGCTAAACGTACTGTTTTTTAATTCCTTCTAAATGATGCTTGGACAGCCTTAAATTGAATGTAGGCAACTCTGATAATTCTGTTGGAGATCACGTGGAGCTCCGCTGCCGCTGTTCCAGTATAGTGTTATAACTTATAAGATATTTAGATAGAAGTCTATATGATGTTTAAGCGTGGCACTACAGTATTTTCTAATGACAATGAATTGAATGTTAACCTTGACTGGTCCTTGTTTTTCGTTGGATTTGCTAAGGAGAAAGCAGTCAAGTTTTTACAGGGGAATTTGCTTATGATTTAAACCTACCTATGAATTCTTTTTCTCAAAGTTTTCTATCTCCTTCAATTCATGTCTTCCTCACACTTATACTGGAAAGAGTTGCCTTTATATTTGAGAAACTTTTATACTTAAAATCGAGTCCCCATGCTATAAAAAATTATACTGATCAAATTCGAAATTTACCTATTTTTTTGCTTTTATAGATGCTAAATTATCGATTAAATGTTAATAATTTAGTGCATATCTTTCTGTACAAGTATAATTACAAATTCACTTAATCATTCTGTGACATTGTCAATCGTATCTTTTGTTAATTTAAATTTTGAAAAATTTCTTTTCAGCAGAAAACTTTTGCAGATGCATGTAAATGTGCTTTTTTGTTGTAAAGATCAATCTTTTGTTGAAATGTGGAGAAAAGTCTGATAAACGCTTCTCTTAGTTATCAGTTATCGTATGTAGTATGAGATATGGATTTGGAGCATTGGGCTTTCTTTGTTTTGTTATTTCCTTCAGAGAACCTCATTCTGACCTCATTTTTGTTGCATTTCCTTTATCATACAGTATGTGTCAGCATTGAACTTATGTTTAACGTGTTCATATTTTTCTCAAGAGCATACCCTTTTTCCTCATCATTTTTCCTTGTACAGTATAAATTTCATCTATGATTAAGCATCTTAGGGTGTTTAATGTTTCTGTTTGATGGTTGCATTTTCTTGTTCTGTTTTTCATATGATGAAATATCTGTTGTTTGGCTGCATACACCTTATGCATTCTATGGCTATACAGTTGAATTTGGTCTTCCCTTTCAGAAGTTTCCATTAGATACATTCTACTTTTTTGTGGCTCACTCATCTCTTCTACCGTTATTATATTCAACAGATCGACCCACCTCAGATGTCTACGACTTGCATGTTGTTATGATATATCAGGCCAAGGTTTGAACGAGGCAGTTAAAAAATTTCCTCAGTTGGAAGAGTTGCATCTGTTCTTGATGTCATCATCAATCCCTGCTGGAAGTATTGAATCCATTGGCCGTTCTTGCCCCATATTGAAGTCATTTACATTTAATGACCGTGCCTATAAGTATCCCCTTGTAGAAGGTTACGACGCAAAAGATGACGAATATGCACTGGCAATTGCAAAAACCATGCCTAATCTGCGCCACCTTCGACTTTTTGGAGATCAGATGACAAATGAAGGGTTGCAAGCCATTCTTGATGATTGTCCACATCTTGAATCACTGGATCTCCGCAAGTGTTTTAATATTGATCTAACAGGGGATTTAGGGAAAAGACTTTCTCGGCATATAAAAAATCTGAGACGCCCATCTGACTCCACTGCTGATTATGAGTGGGATGCTGAAACTTATGACTCTGGATCATTCAGCGACGAGTACTATCTAACTGATTATTCTGATTCTTACTCCATAGGCGATTTTGATGACTATACTGATCCTTTCAGCAGTGAATACTATCCTGATAATGATTCTTGGTTCTTTGACAGACTGACTATATCAGATATTACCGACTATATTTGAGCTTGGAATATGTAGACGGTGATGAGATTAATGGCCCTTCGTTTACACTTTTGCATTTAGTCTTGTTAATATGTTCTTTATTGATTGTTCGACTTCTTTTTTGTAGGGTGGTGGTGTTGTTGCTATTTGTTTTTTCGGAAGCTTCAATGGTTTTCGCTTGGCAATCTGTTGGAGTTGCATTCCGGATCTAGCTGCTGTTATCTCATCTCTACTTTTTTGGTTTTGCTACATCTGACTCAACCAATGTTGCGAAGCTCTTTTTGTTAGTATGGATAGAGGATGATATATTCTACCCCTTTTTTTTTTTGGTTGTCACATATTCAACTTTTGTGAATCTTTTTTATGCAATTCGCAGCTTTATATATAGGGGGTATATGTGGTATGCAATTCAAATGGTCTATTCTGTTTCCCATCAAAGATGAAATTGTTGCTAGGTTAGCCTTCCATATTGATCAGATTCACGCAAGAAAAACCACAAACTATAAATCTAGTTGAACGTATAGATGTGCATGAAAGCTAGCTCCCAAAATGTGAATCGGATGATGACTAATTCTCAAAATCCTTGCGGATTTCCCACCCAGTAGGTAATATTGCATTTGCATCGTAGGCACTGATCCGTAGTTTTATGGTGTCTCGACTTTTTCATATCTTGATTTCTGGGGGGGAATATAATTAACAATATTGTTGCCTAATTTCTATGCAAATTAAAATGGTTTAGTTGTAAGATGCAACTAAATCTAATTTCCTTTTTCTTTTTTAATTCAAAACTATGTTCAAGTTTTTGGATAGCCTGGATGATGAATCAATCGTCAATGGGTTGGAAATTTAGATTCTGATTTTGGAATTGAAATTTAGAACAAAAATATTAATGAAGTTTCTGGAAAATAATATAAGTTATTTATGCGTAAAAAATAAATGATTGTGTAATTAAAGACCGATAATGGTCAACAAGGGCAAATAGGTCTTATTAAAAAAATTGTTTTGGTAACAACATATTGTGCTCTAGAAAAAAAAAAAATAAAAAAAATACTAGTATGTTTTTACTCATCCCTTGGCAAAAACAGAAAAGGCAATAAGAAATTAATTGTTTATGTGTCCAACAAGATGGTATCCTTGCAATGCTCTGGATCATATCAAAATGTCCAGCTTCTTCAGGTCTTTAATAATCTCGGGTAACTCAATAAGATTTAGCAGATCATTGAATATTCCAAGGCTCTAAACACATCAGAATCGAGAAATGGCGATTGTTTGGGTTGCATTTCCTTGAAAGTTAATTTTCTTTGATATATTCCTTGAGATATTTCAATTATTTTGTTCAATATCTTAAGAGGCGCGGGCGTGATATTCGCCGCCATGGAATATGATTATATTTAATTAGGAAAATAAAATTAATTAATCAATTATCATATTTTCAAATTAAATTTATAACAATATACGATAGAATTTAATCGTCTATAAGTCTTCTTTAAACAATTATAACATGGAACAAAAATTGGATTTTTTTTTTTTGGGTACCCGAAATACGAAAAATTCTTGTATAGACCAGGTCTAAGGTCTATGAGCTTTTCATAGACCTTGTGGTTGTAAATGAATCACATCATACATTTTGATGATGTCATACTCTCAAAATGTATGATGTGGTTCATTTACAACCACAAGATCTATGAAAAGCTCATAGACCAGGTCTATGCAAGAATTACCCCGAAATACTGTGGCAACTTTAGGTAAGGTTTAAGTAGTTGACACTGTGTCCTTTTTATAACTTGCTACCTGTTGTTCAAGTTGTAAAAATGTAATAATTTTACTATTTTGACCTTATACTTTATTTTAATAGATTTTGTTTGACTTAGTTAAAAAAGGTTTGACTCCATCTTCTTCCCCTTTCCCCCAACACCGATGGCACCTTCTTCTTCCCCCCACCCATCGTCGGCGTTCTTCTCCATCACAGATACCTGTTAAAATGCATGTTTAGTCACCCAAGTTTGACTCCAAACACACAATGGTCACTCAAGTTTCAGGAATAGTATATATAGTCACTCAAGTTACAATTAATAGCACCATTAATCACCTAACTAACTATAATTAACAGAGTTAACAGAGAGATAACAGAATTGAGGCTTGCAACATGTGTCCAGTAAATGAAAAAGAACAAAGTTGAGAAAAGGTGGTTGAATAAAATTTGACATATGCTACCCAATATCAACCTACATAAGTCACTCCAAATACTTTCATTTCTTCAAACAGAGACATTAATATTCAATTTAACGTAAACAAACATACACACAAAAGTAAAATCACCAACTTCAACAACTGTAGAAACAATATTCTAGAATGGTTTCTAACGAAACAAAAGTGATCAACTGTCATCAAAATGATATAATCAAAATATGGCCAACAAAAGTCTCAAGCTATGTTCTAGAAATTTTCAAAAGCAAACTAGTATTGCTAAAATACTAGTACAACACTAGTGTCAACAAAATGATATAGTCAAAAGATGGCCAGCAAAAGTCTCAAGCTAACTGCCTAAAATTTTTAAAAGCAAAATACTTCAGCATTAGTTCTTGTTTCTCGATGAGTCCAGGAATTTCTTCATTTTTGACAATGTAGTGTAGGATTTATTTCCCCTAACAAAAGCTGGAGTCATAGTAGTGAAGCATGGCCTTGTAGGAGTAGAGTTTTCTGCATTAAAAGATGGGGTTGATTGTATTGTTGGTGGTCCAGATAGACCTTGGTTGAACAACTCACATTGAAAATTCAGTCCCATTCCTTGCTCCATCACTATTGTAGCTTCAGAATTCACGTCCCCTCCAGTGCAATCTACATCAAAATTCTTCTTCACCTGCACAACACACCAAATAAGCAAAAAAATAATTTCAAATTTCAAAGTTAATTCTTACTTGTAGTTTTTCTTTTTTATTTGCATTAGATGCCACTCCAGTAGATTCCCTTGATCCACTTGCTTCATGCTGCCAATTATAGTTATAAATAAATAAGATTTCAATAATTTGTAATGTAGCATTGTCATGATAAAAAAAATATCATGTTAGGACTTACTACTACAGTTTTCTTTGTTGCCACAAGATCATGCTTTCTTTTGTTGCAGCTCCTTGCATTGTGCCCTTTAACATGACAATAACTGCAAGTAATAGATTTATGTTTTCTTGCTAGCTTGTAAGGATTTGGATTCTCTTGTTCCTCGTGAAAGTCCTTCATCCTTAGTTTCTTTGGCCTCCCTTTCTTATAAACTTCATACTTTGGTGGCAGTGGTGGAATCTTTTTAGATTCTGGCCACATGTTCTTACCTTTAATGGACATGATTGAATGTGCATAGCTTTTTAAATAAGTCTCAGTGTGATACCATTCATGCACATAGTCCTCAGGTTCATCCCCTTTCCTCCATATGGCAGCACATGCATGATTGCATGGTATTCCCGACAACTCAAATCTTCTGCAGCTACATTTTTTTTCATATAAATTAACTGTATGTTGACTGTGGATTCCCATAACCTGGTAGTTCCATTGATCTGCCTTAGAAACAATGAACTCCCCCGCTTCATTTATATTTTTATGCAGTGTTTGTTTGATCCTTGGACATATTTTTCCTCTCCATTTTTCTGCCTTCTCTCTGTTTGTTTGCCATCTTACCATCATTAAGTTTCTTATTGTCTCCAAACATGTTATGACTGGTTTGTCCCTAGCATCCAAAATCATACTGTTGAATGACTCACATAGGTTGTTCAATAACATATCACATTTTGGATATGGATCAAAGAATGATCTGGACCACTGGACAGAAGGTTTATCACAGAACCAATTTGCTGCTTCTTCATCTATATCATGCATCTTTTTAATTGATTCATGGAAGTGTTTATGTGTAGAAGCAGTTGCAGCAGCCCATCATGCATCTTTAAGTGCTTGTCCTCCAAAACCAGCCCTCTTGAAATTGGCATGCATATGTCTAACGCAAAATCTGTGATCAGCTTCAGGAAATACCAACTGCATTGCTTCAATCAACCCCTTTTGCTTGTCCGAAATAAATGTCCATCCATAATGTTTTTCATCTCCAATATCTCTATGCAACAATTCAAGAAACCATCTCCAAGTAGCCTTCGTTTCACCTTCCACCATAGCCCAAGCTAAGGAAACATGTTGTTATTGCCATCAATGGCCACTGCAGACAACAATTGACCACCCTGACCCTTTAAATGACATCCATCAACACCAATTATTGGTCTGCAGCCACTTAGAAATCCTATTTTACATGCCCCTAGGCATAAATACACTCTCAAAAATTCAAGTGGGCCCATTTCATTTGTGTCATCTTTCAGTTTCACAATAACTGTAGTATGTGGCTGTGTGTCAGCTAGTTCTTGAACATAGTCCCACAATTTTGTGATCTCTTCTGCATTTGTTCCTTGGACCAATGCAATTGCCTTCTTCCTCGCTCTAATGGCTTGTGTCTTAGAAATGTGGCTTCTAAGGTGAACCATCATCTCATCTCTAAAGTAACGAGCTTGAAGCTTAGGATTTAACTTGAATTTATGCATGTAGGACTGAGCCAACCACTTGGAATTCAATGTAGAATTGTAGTATGTCCACCCACAATTATGAATTGAGTTATACGTCTTAATCTGTATGCAATGCCCTCCTTCCATATGTGATGCCCATATGTACTAAGGACATTCCTTAGCCTTACAAATTACTTGTATTCTCTTTTTATCATTTCTTGCAAACTTTATTTCTTTTCCTCTAAGAATTGCATGAAACCTTACGGCATTCTTGAGCTCCCACGCGTTGCTAAATACCATGCCAAGTTTGAATTCAAAATTCTTATCCATATTATCAGTTTTAGGATTGTATCTTGGCATACTTTCCTCATCATCTGATCCATCTGAACCATGAAGACTTATAAGATCTGTAGATTCTGCACAATCGGAATCTCCGTCCTCATCCTCCACCATTTTCTTTCTTTTTTTACTTATAATTTTACTTATGCCTTCAACCACATGATCTTTGCCTGGCCACTCAACCCCGGGATCAACCGTCTTATCAAATAGAGCATCATCATCATCTGAATTTTCATCATAATACTCATCATCTTCAAAGTCAGAACATTCAGATTCTTCAATGCCTTCATAATCAAGATCAACCTCATTATCTCCATCACATCCAAAATCAGTATTGTTGGACTTTTGTTGTTGTAAAACATGTTCTTTATCAAACGGAGTTACACCCGATTCAATCTGCTTCTGAAAAATGATATCATAGTTCAAATGCTCCAAATAAATCTCAATTTCTTTACTTTCGGGAATGCTATGAATTAATCCAGAAACTTGTCTATCATTCACTATTCTTCTACTTCCATTGTGTAAATTTCTACCAAACTTGTACCACAACTGAACTAACTTAGGCTCATAAATGCAATCAATATTTTGTGCCATACTCTTTAATTCTCTAACATCTAACTTGTCTCCTTCTACATGATCATACCATCCAATATCACCACCAATATACCTTCTCTTAGGTTCATGCAACAAGACTCCTCCGTGATACATCTTTATAGTAAATTTGTGTGGATCTAAATTAGTATCTAAAAAAGAAAAAAATCAGCATATGTATCAATACCAAAAAAAAAAAAAAAAATTACAGCGTACACATCAAATATTGCAGCATAATTCATGTTTATATCACAAATTATGTATTTTCTCTTTACAATGAACATAAAGACACAACTCAACTATATCAAATAACAAGCAAAAATTATCTAAAATTGAAGCCCAATTGAAGTTACAAACTCTAAGAAAATAGGGGAATATAAAAACGGAGAAAAATTAACAATTACCCAAGATTAATACCCTTTTACAAAGAAAAAAAAATTAGAACAATATATAATTAATAAATCTTACCATAGAGTGGAGTTTTGGATAATCCAGTGCATCCTCTATATGCCATTTAACTATTGAAATCAAAATTAGTAATTGAATTTGCCGAGATCGATAAGGGTTAGTAAGTTTGAGGAGGCAGAAAATAATATACGTCTTAGGGTTTTGAGTGATTTAGAGGATGAGGATAGAGTTTTTTTGGCGCCAATAACTTTAATTTCTCCCTCCCAATTTTGTGGATTTAATGCTTTGTCTTTCACGCCGTTAATTTGTCAGTTAGATGTCATATAATTGGTGATGAATGGTAGTATTAATTGTAACTTGAGTGACTATACATACTATTCTTCAAACTTGAGTGACCATTGTATGTTTGGAGTCAAACTTGAGTGACTAAATATGCATTTTTCCCTAAGGTTTAAGTAGTTGACACTGTGTCCTTTTTATAACTTGCTACCTGTTGTTCAAGTTGTAAAAATGTAATAATTTTACTATTTTGACCTTATACTTTATTTTAATAGATTTTGTTTGACTTAGTTAAAAAAGGTTTGACTCCATCTTCTTCCCCTTTCCCCCAACACCGATGGCACCTTCTTCTTCCCCCCACCCATCGTCGGCGTTCTTCTCCATCACAGCCGGCGCGACCGCCGCTGCAATTCCGAACCATTATTTCTCACCATTATTATTTTTCAAACTTAGTTGTTCATTTTTATCTTCTCAACATCAAAAAAAGAATGGGCAGATTCAAGAACAAACACAGATCTGGGCATAAACACAAATCAGCTCCAACAAATTCCTAAGGCCCAGTTCGGTTTGGCTGATTGTAATCGGCCCAAATTCGAATTTTGGTTCATTAAATAATCGGGCCCAATTAAATTGTATTGTGTTCGTCCGATTATAATCTGGACCCAATAACTTAGTTGGACATTGGCCCAATTTATGTATTGGGTGTTCGGTTGGCCCGCGCGTGATGCAATTACTATTATACCCTCAGATAATTTTTAATCTCGTCGTTCATTTCTTGATTAATTCTCGGCCGTTGGATCAACTCTAATAGAACTGTAGCTCTGATGTTGTTCAGTTCTTCTTGGATCAGTGGGGCATTGTGCTGTGAACTAAGGATGAGACCTTCTCCTCAAATCTTTTCATAGATTTCTTGTTCCTCTCCTCCATTTTGCTCCACATAGCACTTTGCTAAATTTCTGGAGCTTGCCATTCAATAGCGAGAAGCTCCTTCTCTTGTGGAATTTCATCAAGTGGTATTCCAGATTTCGAAATTAAGACCAAGCAGGGAACACAAAATGCAATTGGGGAAAATTTTAACACTCCAACTCATATAAAATGTTTTTAACAAACCAAAATATAAATATTACAACTAATGGGCAATGTGTTCTTACCCTAGTTATTCTTCTTCTTGAATGTATCCTTCACCTATGTTACAAAAAAGTAAAAAAAAAAAAAAATTGAAACAAATTTAATATCTCAAAGTTTGGGTAGTCAAGAATTGATCATTCTTCTTGTTATCAAAAGAATAAACAATAATAAAGAAGAAGAAAAAAAAGAAAAAAAAACTCACCTTCTTCAACTTCTTCTTCACCTATTTAAAAAAAAAAATTGGAACAAATTAATATATCAAATGTTTGGGTACTCAAGAAATCAATGTTCTTGTTAACAAAATAGTAAAAAATAATAAAAGAAAAAAAAATTGAAGCTCACCTTTCACGATGACAATGGAGGGAAAATAAAAATGGAAGAAGTGGGAGGATGGTGAAAGCTGAAGACTTATTTCTAATCCTGGGCAATTATTTCAATGGCAATTGGTGTAATTATTCTGAACATCAGGGTCATATTTGTCTCAAAATTTAACAATTTGGCCCAATTAATTAATATCTGGCCTAACCCTCCAATTTGAATAGGCCCGATAAGTGGGTCTGGCCCACATGTTCCCCCAATAAGTCCGGGCTGCCCGCAATTATCTTGGCCCAATCGAACAGGTAATTAGGGAAATTATTATGGGCCGATTACATCAATCTTGGGCTAATTGAGAGCTAATTGTACCAACCGAACTGGGCCAAGAATACTCTCAATTGGTTATACACAAAGTCCAGTACTCTACTTTATATATATAGAATACTTAAAAATTCAGATCTTGAATGCATATCCATAGACGAACGACACCGCCGCGGGGACGAAACCAGAATGACGGTGATGCAACTTTGGCGGAGGAAGCACATATGGGTGCCGCGGCCTGAACGGCGGTTCAGGCTGCTAATGGTTCGCCGGGGATGGAGAAGAAAAGGCTTTTTTTTTTGCTTTTTTTTTTTTTAAATAAATTGTCTATCAATATAAATTTTAAATTTACTAATTGAAGATTAAATGTTAAGATCAACACACAAAATAATGCTTATTTTATGAATAATGTTATATCAAAAAATCAAAATAGCATTTTTAATCCCTTAAGTTTTACTAGTCTGCGAAAGTAGGACACTTAAATCTCCGGCAAGCATTTTTAGTCCCATAAGTTTCGTAAGTCTGCGGAATTAGGACATTTAAATCTCCGGCAAGCATTTTTAGTCCCATAAGTTTCGTAAGTCTGCAAAATTAGGACATTTAAATCTCCGGCAAGCATTTTTAGTCCCATAAGTTTCACAAATCCGCGAAAGTAGGACATTTAAATATTTGGCAAGCGTTTTTAGTCCCTTAAGTTTCACTTGTCTGCGAAATCAGGACAATTAAATTTCCGGAAAGCATTTTACATCCCTTAATTTTTATTTTCCGCGGAATCAGGACACTTAATTTTTCAGCAAGCATTTTACGTCCCTTAACTTTCACAAGTCGGCAAAATCAGGACACTTAATTTTCCAGCATGCAAGATACGTCCTATAACTTTTCTATACCCGCAAATTTAGTCCACTTGACTGCAATTATAGTCCACAATTGTCAAAAATTGCATAATTGCCCATTGGACAATTAATTTGAGAATTTTGCCACATTGAACAATTAATTTAGGGATTTTGCCAAACTGGACAATTAATTTGAGAATTTAACCTCACTGAACAATTAATTTAGGGATTTTGCCAAACTGGACAATTAATTCGGGGATTCATGTGCTTTATTTGTAAAATTTAGAGCATCAACTTAGGTAGTTTCTTATTTATAAAATAGTGTTCTTTGTTTTCAATAGTTGTACTATTTAATGTTATGAATGAATTGGAAAGCGGCGTATAGCCATTAAATTGAATTTTTTTCCAATATAGCCATTTAGATAAAAGTATTTCCCAAAATGACTCAAACTGAAAAATATTTCCCTAAATGTACTTTTTGTGAAAAATCGCAGTTGCCAATTGCGATTCTTCATTTTTACGAAATTATGAAAAATAAAAATAAAATAAAAAATTTACCAAAAATCGCAGTTAGCAACACTTGAACAATATAATTATATTCCAATAGCAATACTTGAACAATACATGAATGCATTGGGCACAAATATATTTTATCTGATTATATATAAACATGCTTGATAAGAATGCATGAGACACTTAATTTATTATTTATAAATATAAGAGATAACACAATGTCATACTTATACTGAAATGGAAGACAAACATTTCATTTAAAATACTATTACTAATATAAATATCAAATACTTACAAAACTCAAGCCATTTTATCAAAAAAAACCAAAAATAAAAAATTTACCAAAAATCGCAGTTATCAACTGCAATTTTTGGTAATTTTTTTTTAATTTTTCATAATTTCGTAAAAATGAAGAATCGTAGTTGGCAACTGCGATTTTTCACAATAGGTACATTTAGGGAAATACTTTTCAGTTTAAGTCATTTTGGGAAATACTCTTATCTAAAAGGCTATATTGGAAAAAAAATTCAATTTAATGGCTATACGCCGCTTTCCAATTCATTCATAACATGAAATAGTACAACTATTGAAAACAAAGAACACTATTCTATAAATAAGAATCTACCTAAGTTGATGCTCTAAATTTTACAAATAAAGCACATGAGTCCCCGAATTAATTGTCCAGTTTGGCAAAATCCCTAAATTAATTGTTTAGTGTGGCAAAATTCTTAAATTAATTGTCCAGTTTGGCAAAATTTCTAAATTAATTGTTCAATGTGGCAAAATTCTCAAATTAATTGTCCAGTTTGGCAAAATTCCTAAATTTATTGTTCAATGTGGCAAAATTCTCAAATTAAGTCCAATGGGCAATTATGCAATTTTTGGCAAATTGTGGACTATAATTGCAGTCAAGTGGACTAAATTTGCAGGTATAGAAAAGTTATAGGACGTATCTTGCATGTTGGAAAATTAAGTGTCCTGATTTTGCCGACTTGTGAAAGTTAAGGGACGTAAAATGCTTGCTGAAAAATTAAGTGTCCTGATTCCGCGGAAAATAAAAATTAAGGGATGTAAAATGCTTTTCGAAAATTTAATTGTCCTGATTTCGCGGACAAGTGAAACTTAAGGGACTAAAAATGCTTGCCGAATATTTAAATGTCCTACTTTCGCGGATTTGTGAAACTTATGGGACTAAAAATGCTTGCCGGAGATTTAAGTGTCCTACTTTCACAGACTAGTAAAACTTAAGGGACTAAAAATGCTATTTTGCCATATTTTAATAAATTGTCAAACAATATATGTGAATATATGATTTAAATTTAATTCATTAATTGTAATATAGAAAAGAATCAGTTAAAAAGCAATGTTTGGTAGATAGGGTTGAACATGCATGTTTGTAAGCCAAATATGAATCGATAACATTAATATTAATTAATACAAAGTAATGTTGATAATTCTAAAAAAATCAATTTATATTAACCACACATATGTACGTCAAATATGAATTGTTAACATTAATTAATACAAGGTAATGTTGATTATGTGTGTGTTTGTACTTTTCATATTTCATATTATAACCAACTACAAATAATGTGTTGTTTGGTAAATCATAAATTAATTCATTTTGTGATTGTCTATAAGTTTGTTAAATATGAAATTATTAGCATTCATAAATTAATTATACGTGTTTAAACTTTGAACTTCAACTTTCATGCGTTCAACAGATTTAAAAATAATTTAATTTTTGTGAAATTACATTGAATATATGAAGTTCAATTTTATCTAGCATTACCCCAACTTCAATAATGTTGATTTGTTCAAGAATTATAACTGTTGGGATTCGGTAAGATAAACAGCCCTAGGCACAGCGGAATATAAAAATTTTAGGACCTCTTACGGAATCTTGCCAGGATACTCTCTAGTTGTATATATATGAATAAATAAAACGATAGTATAAGTTTGCACGTTATACCTATCTCCTTGCAAATCCAAGTTGGCAGTCAGCAAAACGGACTCTGAAATTCTCCTCAGCAAAATCGACCCAAGCTCTGCAGTAGCGCCCCACGTGTTGCGCCTCTACGGGTTGATACACCACAATTACACGAAAATAATAAATCTTGATCAGCTAGAACACAAGATATATTATGATCTAGGATTTAGGAACGATTTAGGAACAAAGTCGAAAACGAAAAATTCTTCCAAAAGGAAGACAGGGTTCGGTCGACTACACTGGGAGAGGGGAGAGAGAATTTTTTTGCTCTTGCTCAATTTTTGCTTATTGAGTTGTGTGAAAAATAACTACAAGATAGCTACTTATAGTTATCTCCCTAACCTAGTCCTATTAGGACTAGGGCTCTTCTCTCCTACATGGGCCATGGCCCTCTTTAATTGGAAGACCAAGTCTTCTAATTAATTCATGGCCCAGTTAATTAATTTGACCAGGCTTTATTTAATCTCCCAATTAAATAGCCCAATTAATTAACTTAATCTCCCATTTAATTAAATCAGACTCTAAGCCCATTTAATTAAAATCTCTTCTAATTAATTAAATCCAACTTAATTAATTAATCCACAAATTAAATTCCAATTTAATTTATGATCCTGATCCAATTCCAATTGGATCCCAATTTGTTCCAATTGGGTCGACCCAGTCGACCCACCCATAATAATCGACCCAGTCGATTATTCACCCAGTCGACCCAGTCGACTCGGTCGTTCTTATTTCCTCGCTTTCGCTTCATGTGTATTGTGTATGCCCCCGTAGGTTCACCACATAATTGGCCGTGGGTTATAATTAAATATTATTTAATTATTCGAGTAAGATTTACTCTAAATCAATCGAACACTCTGTCGATTGACCATTCCAAAATTAGCACCCCTGCCAATTTGAGAATTCTCCCACACTCCACGGTCGATGTCCAGCCACAAGCCCATGGAGCCCAATCACTGGTGAATTAATTCAGTGAACCTTTTATCTCATTTACAATTTCCATATACGACATAATCTCTCCATCGATCAATCTCCCAGTCGAGACTTAAGGGTATGGTCTTTCATCGGTTTCCCTTTTCTTTTGTCTTGACCTTATGCATTCTGGTCTCGAAATAATTCTCTTTGACTTAATCTTTATGAGCTACTTACATAAAGCCGTCAGATACCTCGGCCGAGGATTTTACCAGAATTAATTTCTCACAGAAATCCATAGGAGAATTTCCCAACCTATCAAGTCGGGTCAATGGATCATTTGTTGATGATATGAATCTGCATACGAGTTCCTCTATACCCAATATGAGTCCACAGAGACTTTCTGGCGATCTCCAGTCAGTCGGGACTCATATCAAAGCATAGACGTTCTCGCACCAGATAAACCCTACCATCTCAAGTAGTTAGGGATCGTTCCTCGTATACTATTGTAAATTGGAATAACTTCAACCCCGATATGCGACTACCGCTTCCATGGTGAGTTATTTCCTAATTGGGGTATTCAGTGCGCTTGCCATCCCAGCAAACCACCCACTTATGTGTATCGACTATCCCAGTCACGCTCGTGGACCCCAGCGTTCTCCAGTTCATCGGAGTATACACAATAGTGAGAGTCTAACCGAATCCAATGATGTCCTATCTCTATTGGATTCTACGACTCTTGAATATATTCTAGATCACGGCCTTGGAGATCAGTCCACGGGTTGTCCCATAGCCCTGTGATCTAAGGACTTCTATCCTTATGCGTAGATAATTATTACATAAGATAAAGTTGGCCATATATATATAAATGCATTTATTAATCCAATCGAATGGTCCTTTCAATTAAATGCAGCCAAAACAGTTGGCTTGCAAGACACTATTCTATCAATCTCCCACTTGTACTAAAGCCAACTTTTCACACTTCTGATTCCCATCTTAGACAGATGTTTTCAGATGCCTTTGAGGCAATGGCTTAGATAGCGGGTCCGTCGTATTATCCCTTGAGGTGACACGTTCCATCTTTATGTCTCCTCTACCAATGCTATAAATATCAAATGGTATCGTCTTAATTCGTGCTTGGATTCTGATGAGATCTCGACTCCTTCGCTTGCGAGATAGCTCCATTATTATCACAGAAGATAGTAATGGCTCGACAATGCTAGGTATCACATCCAATTCCTGGATGAAGTTCTTCATCCAAACACCTTCCTTTGCTGCATCACACGCGGCAATGTATTCTGCTTCTGTGATTGAATTTGCGGTAGTGTCTTGCTTAGAGCTCTTCCAGCTTACCGCACCACCATTGAGGCAGAACACGTATCCAGATGTCGACTTGAAGTCTTCTACATTACATTGGAAGCTAGAATCAGTATAGCCTTCCAATTTCAATTCTCTTCCACCGTATACCAAGAACAATTCCTTAGTCCTTCTCAGGTACTTCAGAATTGCCTTTACGGCTATCCAGTGCTGCTCATCTGGATCAGACTGGTAGCAACTTGTAACGCTAAAAGCGTATGCTACGTCTGGTCTCGTACATAACATACCATACATTATGCTTCCTACAGCGGATGCATATGGTACTTGAGACATTACTTCTCTCTTCAGGCGTCTTTGGGCCAAAGACTTAGAGAGTGCAATTTCATGTCTCATTGGAAACAATCATCTCTTGGATTCTTCCATACTAAATCTTTTCAAGATTTTATCTATGTACTGGGATTAGGAGAGGCCCAGCAGTCCTTTCGATCTATCTCGGTAGATCCTTATACCTAGTACAAAGGATGTTTCTCCCATATCCTTCATTGAGAATCGTGTAGATAACCATGCTTTAGTTTCGAACAACACTTTCACATTGTTTTCAATGAGAAGAATGTCATCAACATAAAGCACCAAAAATTCAACTGTACTCCCACTGATCTTCTTGTACACGCAAGGTTCGAACATGTTTTTGATGAATCCAAAAGTTTGGATTGTTTCATCGAAACGAATGTTCCAACTTCGGGAAGCTTGCTTCAGTCCATAAATGGACCTCTGGAGTTTGCACACCTTGTGTTCATCTCCTTTGGATGTATATCCTTTTGGTTGCTCCATGTAGATCTCCTTGTCAATGTCCCCATTGAGAAAGACAGTTTTTACATCCATCTGCCATATCTCGTAGTTATACCACGCAGCTATGGCCAGCAAGATCCGAATGGATTTAGGCATTGCGACGGGCGAGAAGGTCAAAGTCGATACCTGGCCTTTGAGTGTATCCTTTTGCCACTAGTCACGCCTTGTAGGTTATTACCTCTCCGTTCACTCCAAGCTTTCGCTTATAGATTCACTTGCAACCCACGGGAGCTACTCCCACTGGTGGATCTACCAAGGCCCAGACCTTGTTCGAGTGCATGGAGTCCAATTCGAATTCCATGGCTTCACGCCACTTTCCCGAGTCTATGCCTAGCATAGCCTCTTCGTAAGTCCTTGGGTCGGTTAGAGACTGTCTAGACTCACGCAACAGACCGTAGTACCTCTCGGGTTCTCTACGTTGTCTTTCTGACCTACGAAGTATCGGTGTACTCTCTGATGTACTTTCATGCTCTTGTTCTCCCACTGCCTGTGGTGATGGGTCAGCTTGATCGACCTCTTTGGTCTTTTAAGCTTCAGTGACCTCATCTAGTTCTACGTTGTGTTCCTTCTTGCCCAGCAAGAAATCCTTCTCCAAGAAGTGTGCGTTCCTTGAGACAAAGGTAGTTTATCTTGTAGGATCGTAGAACTTGTATCCTATTGAGTTTTCTGGATACCCCACGAATTGCATAAGATGGACTTTATGTCCAACTTATCTCCCACCAGCTTATTCACATAAGCGGGAGACCCTATATGCGCATGAATGCATATGAAGGTACAATACCAAAACTCATATCACGTGATATGTTTTGGATCTGGCTTCAGAGATACTTAGCTCAGTATCTTCGATTTTCTCGATCAAGTTTCATTTGTTTGAATAAGGAATTTCATGCAAGATTTCTTAATGGACATTTACATGTCCAAAATGCTCAACAACTGACAATGTTTTGAGCGAGTCTTACATTTCGAGAATCTAATTCTCTATCAAATAATCAATGGCGTACTGCCTATGCATGTTTGATTTTGAATCGATCCAAATCTCTTACATGCTTTCATTGATTAGGCTCTCTTCTTTTATTCCAAAAGTAATTTGGATTTGTACATCACAACGTACTTTTACCCATGAGGGTACTAGAGACGCCTTATCTCCCACTAATGCTTTAGCATTTCTACACACTTATAAATGGATTAAATCCATTGCATTTGTTTATGCCTCTTGGTTGCCTAGCAACCAACTACTAAATCTAATTTCCATTAAGCAAGATTCGAAAGTCGGTTACTATGTACAGCATCCCAGTCAAGCTCGACCCAGTCGAGCTCAGTCTTTGAATCTTTTAATTCGAAAATATGTTTTAGTATTCGTGTATCGCCTTTCGGTTTTTACAACGACTCAAGTGTGTGAAATCTTGATTATTTATATTTTATTGACTATGCATATTTTATTTAGTCGATATATGAGTATCCATACTCATTTGCTTATGTACACCTTTTGCGTATAAATCTTATAGCGCAATCAGTTCCAACCATTATGGAACTATCACATCCCTTAAGACAAGGGATGGTATAAGCAAATTCCAATGATCTAAATAATTCATGGCTTTAGATGCATTGAATGCATCAATGAGTGCTTCATCGGGCATCCAACACCCTTATGCATTACTTTAACCATAAGGTTAAGTTCAATAAAATTTAATCATCCCTTATGGGATGAATAGGTTCAATTCCCTTTTCCCTTGATCTTAATCCATGGAAGAATCATTTTGATTGACTTTTCAACTTATCATCCTTACAGAAAAACCTCCAAGGTTATTTCCCTTTAGAGAGGATACATTCCTCTTCTTCCATCTCTCGAGCCTTTTGAGGCCTTTTCACAAGATGTTACTTCCCATTCATGGGAGACTTCATGTTTGCCTTCAAGAAAATTTGGGCTTGAGAACCATCCTCAACCCTCTGGTGAAACTTATCACCTTTCTTATTTGAAGAGTAACTTCGAAAAAAAAAGGCAGCTTGGTGAAACCTATCACCATTCCAGTCGAAGTGTAACTTCGAAAGGAAAAACAATGAAATCTTTGTAAGGAGATTAGTCCTTGCTTGGACTCGAGAATAATTTCTCAAGTTTCGAAGTCATTCAAAATTCATTTGAGTTCAGTCAATTTATTTGATTCAAGTATGATGGTAAATATTCATGGATACATAACTTATGATAAACTATCATAAACATGACGATAAATACGCGGCAGATTAATATCAATGCATAATTTACAAACATGGTTTTCATTTGTAAATTACTCCCACTATTTTTGTCGAATACTTATGCCCCCACATAAGGTTCGGGAAATAAAAATTTCCTAATGGGCTCAAGGCCCAAATGCAATCGCTCAGTACCCACGACTCGTTGGCCATACCAATCGATCCACTTGGTGGGCGATCACGTCGCCGATTAACCATCCCAGCTAACCCTTGAGTTCATTCAGCCTCGGTTTTCGTTATGGACCCACGACCCGTGAGACATCCATACTTACTCGCGTTAAATCATGTCCAATACTCGTGAAGAGAAATAGTTCAATCCTAGACGCCCCACGACTCGTGAGACAACGCCTAGAACCTTGCTATCCCCTCCCTTGGCACTAAACTGTGCATCGAGGCAATAGACATATCATCTTCCTATAGCTCGACCCACGACTCGTGAGACATCGAGATATATTTGTACAATATGCCTAAGACCTAGTAATTGGATAGGCTCGGACCATAGACACCATTCATATGCGCCCGTTAATCGATTTAATATTCTAATTGAGTTTTTAAGTTCAATTGGAGGTTTTAAGTTTTCTTCGTTCGAGGTCTCATCAGATTATGCTTTATCTTGTTTACGTGATCTATTCTAAGCATGCAAGACATACATCAAAGAATAATAGTAAACATATATCACCTAGCATTGCACATATGATTGGTCGATTGTCCATCCTATGCGATCCATCACGAGCCATGTGATGGATCAATTGGTCAGTATAGGGTGGAAATTAAATGACCTAACTATTACAATTTTCAAACCCATACATCATGGGCCTTCTTGTAATATCCACCTTGATTGGGCCTCCATGTAATGAATTGGGCCTCCATGTCCTCCAAAGTTAAGGTTATGGCCCTCCATGTGGATCTCCAAGTCTTCATGAGGTCTTCTCGGCTCCAAGCCTAATATAAGCCTAGCTTATAAAAATAAAGGCCCTATTCTATTACAATTGTTTGCGCAAGCAAGGGCACCAATCAGGCCCATTTAATTACAACCCATAAAAATAAATAAACCAAAACTACACAGGGCTTAAGGGCAAAATCGACCAATCCACATATTCACTCAAGAACATGCATAAATTCACATAAGGGCATAAATGTAAATTTACCGGCTCGTTTAATTTTAATTCACAAAAATTATCCATGTTAATTTAATTTTGAATTAACAATTAATCTCTAAGATTAATTAACTCTTACTTGAGTTCTAAGTAATCTACAACTCTTATCTTGATTTAGTTGGTTAATTAAGATAGTTACAAATCTTCCAAGATTGCTATCTTATCCAAAACTCTAAGTTTCCCAATTTTATAAATCTCTAAGATTCTCAAGATAATCCTATTTTGACAAGATTAGTTAACTAAGGTAGTGTCCAAATCCACCAAGATTTCTACCTTATCCAAAACTCCAAGTTTCCTAATTTAATAAGATCTCTAAGATCTTTAATCTTGGTAACTTAATAGCAGAGATTAATTTTAATTAAATCTCTTATCAGAAATGAAACTCTAAGTTTCCTTGTTTAATAAGATCTCAAAGATCTTTAATCTTGGTAACTTAATAGCAGAGATTAATTTTAATTAAATCTCTTATCACAAATGAAACTCTAAGTTTCCTTGTTTAATAAGATCTCTAAGATCTTTAATCTTGGTAACTTTACAAGAAGAGATTAATTTCAATTAAATCTCTTATCACAAATGAAACTCTAAGTTTCCTTGTTTAATAAGATCTCTAAGATCTTTAATCTTGATAACTTTACAAGAAGAGATTAATTTTAATTAAATCTCTTATCATAAATGAAACTCTAAGTTTCCTTGTTAATTAGATCTCTAAGATCAATCCAAGATACACCAAGATTCCATAACAACCAAATCTCCAAGATTTTCAGATTTATCAAAATAGGCAGAATTAGAGTCCAACCGAAAGTCAGCCAACATGTGACCAATCGAGGATTGCCATGTGGCCAACACACGCGACCACAAAGTCCGCGCGTGGGCTGTCTATGGCAGCCGCGGCTGCGCGTGGCAGCGCACTACAGCGTGCGGCTGTGCGTGACAGCACGCGATAGACAGCCCGTAGGCTGCTGTCGTGTGCCGCACGCGCAGCCAACGTGCTGCTCGCACGCTGCCGTGGGCAGCAGCCCACGGTGGGTACCTCGCTGTGGTTGGATTCCGAAATTTTTTTTTTTGTTGTTGTTTCGATTACTTTTGATTTAATTAAAACAGATCCAATTAATTAAATCCAAATCCAAAAATTAAAAAATTAACACGATAAAATTTTGAATCAAAATTTTACATTAACTCTAAGTTAATTAACATACGTCCTAAAACATGCAAAGTTAAAGAACTAGCCACACATAAATCAAACATATGATTTATAACACAGATTTGCAAATTCATATATATACAAAGCCTAGAGTTGGCTCTGATACCACTGTTGGGATTCGGTAAGATAAACAGCCCTAGGCACAGCGGAATATAAAAATTTTAGGACCTTTTACGGAATCTTGCCAGGATACTCTCTAGTTGTATATATATGAATAAATAAAACGATAGTATAAGTTTGCACGTTATACCTATCTCCTTGCAAATCCAAGTTGGCAGTCAGCAAAACGGACTCTGAAATTCTCCTCAGCAAAATCGACCCAAGCTCTGCAGTAGCGCCCCACGTGTTGCGCCTCTACGGGTTGATACACCACAATTACACGAAAATAATAAATCTTGATCAGCTAGAACACAAGATATATTATGATCTAGGATTTAGGAACGATTTAGGAACAAAGTCGAAAACGAAAAATTCTTCCAAAAGGAAGACAGGGTTCGGTCGACTACACTGGGAGAGGGGAGGGAGAATTTTTTTGCTCTTGCTCAATTTTTGCTTATTGAGTTGTGTGAAAAATAACTACAAGATAGCTACTTATAGTTATCTCCCTAACCTAGTCCTATTAGGACTAGGGCTCTTCTCTCCTACATGGGCCATGGCCCTCTTTAATTGGAAGACCAAGTCTTCTAATTAATTCATGGCCAGGTTAATTAATTTGACCAGGCTTTATTTAATCTCCCAATTAAATAGCCCAATTAATTAACTTAATCTCCCATTTAATTAAATCAGACTCTAAGCCCATTTAATTAAAATCTCTTCTAATTAATTAAATCCAACTTAATTAATTAATCCACAAATTAAATTCCAATTTAATTTATGATCCTGATCCAATTCCAATTGGATCCCAATTTGTTCCAATTGGGTCGACCCAGTCGACCCACCCATAATAATCGACCCAGTCGATTATTCACCCAGTCGACCCAGTCGACTCGGTCATTCTTATTTCCTCGCTTTCGCTTCATGTGTATTGTGTATGCCCTCGTAGGTTCACCGCATAATTGGCCGTGGGTTATAATTAAATATTATTTAATTATTCGAGTAAGATTTACTCTAAATCAATCGAACACTCTGTCGATTGACCATTCCAAAATTAGCACCCCTGCCAATTTGGGAATTCTCCCACACTCCACGGTCGATGTCCAGCCACAAGCCCATGGAGCCCAATCACTGGTGAATTAATTCAGTGAACCTTTTATCTCATTTACAATTTCCATATACGACATAATCTCTCCATCGATCAATCTCTCAGTCGAGACTTAAGGGTATGGTCTTTCATCGGTTTCCCTTTTCTTTTGTCTTGACCTTATGCATTCTGGTCTCGAAATAATTCTCTTTGACTTAATCTTTATGAGCTACTTACATAAAGCCGTCAGATACCTCGGCCGAGGATTTTACCAGAATTAATTTCTCACAGAAATCCATAGGAGAATTTCCCAACCTATCAAGTCGGGTCAATGGGTCATTTGTTGATGATATGAATCTGCATACGAGTTCCTCTATACCCAATATGAGTCCACAGAGACTTTCTGGCGATCTCCAGTCAGTCGGGACTCATATCAAAGCATAGACGTTCTCGCACCAGATAAACCCTATCATCTCAAGTAGTTAGGAATCGTTCCTCGTATACTATTGTAAATTGGAATAACTTCAACCCCGATATGCGACTACCGCTTCCATGGTGAGTTATTTCCTAATTGGGGTATTCAGTGCGCTTGCCATCCCAGCAAGCCACCCACTTATGTGTATCGACTATCCCAGTCACGCTCGTGGACCCCAGCGTTCTCCAGTTCATCGGAGTATACACAATAGTGAGAGTCTAACCGAATCCAATGATGTCCTATCTCTATTGGATTCTACGACTCTTGAATATATTCTAGATCACGGCCTTGGAGATCAGTCCACGGGTTGTCCCATAGCCCCGTGATCTAAGGACTTCTATCCTTATGCGTAGATAATTATTACATAAGATAAAGTTGACCATATATATATAAATGCATTTATTAATCCAATCGAATGGTCCTTTCAATTAAATGCAGCCAAAACAGTTGGCTTGCAGGACACTATTCTATCAATAACAAGTATTGATTTGGATTACGATTAACATAATTATACATTACCATATGGTCAGCAATGTTGACTTCGTTCAATAATCTGGACAAGTATTGATTTCGGTTACGATTATACATTAACTTATGGTCAACAATGTTGACTTCGGTCAATTAATCGAGCTAATTATCGATTTTGGTTACGAATAACTTAATTATACTTTATCTTGTGGTCAACAATGTTGACATAAGTCAATCAAGTCACTTATCCATTTCAATTATGAGTAATCTAATTATACTTTACCGCAAGGTCAATAGTGATATTGATCAACTAATCGAGTCAATTGTCCATTTCGATTTCAATTAATCTAATTATACATTGTTACCCTAAGGTCAAATGTTAGGTTCCTACAATAATCATTAGGAAAAGTATCGATCTGAATACATAACCATATGGTCAACATTCAACAATGTTTACTTGGGTCAATTAATCGAGCAAATTATCGATTCCAGTTACAGTTAACCTAATTATACATTACCTAAGGTAAAAAATGTTAACTTTGGTTAATTGTCGAATTCACTTACAACTAAAATTTTAAATTACCCTAAGGTCAATTTGACTTCTTACAATATCAGGACAAATAATTATCGATTCCAGTTACAGTTAACCTAATTATACATTACCTAAGGTCAAAAATGTTAACTTTGGTTAATTGTCGAATTCACTTACAACTAAAATTTTAAATTACCCTAAGGTCAATTTGACTTCTTACAATATCAGGACAAATATCGATTTGAATTACGATTTACCTAATTATACATTACCCTATAGTCAACAATGTTGTCTTTTGTCAATTAAGCGAGCCAATTATCGATTACGATTAACCTAATTATACATTACTCTATGGTCAAGAATGTTGACTTCGGTTAATTAATTTAGTCAATTATCGACTTAGGTTATGATTAACATAATTATATATTTCATTAAGGTCAAATATTAGGTTCCTACAACAATCGGGAAAAGTATCGATTTGGATTACGATTAAACTAATTATACATTACCCTGTGATCAACAATGTTGATTTCGGTCAATTAATCGAGCAAATTATCTATTCCGGTTATGATTAACCTAATTATACATTACCTATGGTCAACAATGTTAACTTTAGTAAATTAATCGGGTCAATTGTCGATTTCGGTTACAGTTACGGTAACGATTAAGCTAATTTTAAATTACCCTAAGGTCAACAATGTTGACTTCGTACAATAATCGGAACAAGTATTGTTTTGAATTACGATTAAACTAATTATACATTACCTTATAGTCAACAATGTTGACTTTGGTCAATTAATCGAGCCAATTATCGATTTCAACTAGGATTAACCTAATTATACATTAGTATATGCTCAATGATGTTGACTTCCATCAATTAATCGAAATAATTATCTACGATTAACCTAATTATACATTACCCTAAGATCAACAATGTTGACTTTGGTCAATTAATCTAGTCAATTATCAATTTCGATTATAATTAACTAATTATACATTACTATATGGTCAAGACGGTTTAGCTCGGTCAATTAATCTAGCCAATTATCGATTTCGATTAACATAATTATACATTACAGTAAGGTGAACAATATACTTGGGTCAATTAATCGAGGTAATTATCGACTTCAGTTACGATTAACCTAATTATACATTACCCTATGGTTAACAATGTTGACTTCGGTCAACTAATCGAATCAATTTTCGATTTCGTTTACGATTAACTTAATTATATATTACTCTATGATCAATAATGTTGATTTCGTTCAATAATCGAGACAAATATCGATTTGAATTACGATTAACCTAATTATACATTACCTAAAATTTTCCAACTAATGCATAATTGTGAATTTTAGGGTTATGTGTCGGTTTGGGATATAGGGTTTAGTTCGAGATTTCAAGGTGAAATTGGTCCAACTTTGTATGAAATGTGATACTTTAAAAAAAATATATAGATGCTCCAAATTTATTTAAATATTTTTCAATTTTTAATCAAATCAAATACAACAATTTACTACAAATTATAATTTTTTAATTAAACTAATTAAGTTTTAGTATATAAAAAATTCAATTAGTAAAATTATTTTATAAAATTACACATAATTTGTTGTTTTCAATTTGTTATTCCTTATTTGATAGTTTTTTTTTTTGTTAAACCTTATTTAAGATAATAAGTTGAAAATATTATTATATGTATTTAATTAAAAAGATTAAAAAAAAAGAAAAGAAAAAAAAAGGGTCATCCTTCATCTCACTGCCGGAGCGGCAGCGACGAAACGCCGCCGTTTTGGTCACGACTAGAACGGCGACAGCGAGCTTGCGGCCACCAAATCTGGTGGCCGAAGGTTTGCTGCCAAAAGATTAAAAAAAAAAAGAAAAAGTAAGGGTCATCTTCTTCGTCTCAATGCCGGAGCGGTAGCGACGAAACGCCACCGTTCTGGTCACGACCAGAACGACGCGGAGAGCTTTGGCCACCAAATATGGTGGCCGTCGAAAGTTTGCCGTCGTCCTGGGGTGATGGGTGTTATTGTGAGAACTAGAACGACGGTGCAAAGCTTGTCACGACGGCGGTGGTGGTGCTGGTGGCGATAGTTTAGGGCGATTGGGGTTAGGTTTTTGATTGAGTGGGTGGGTGAGGGATGATGAGTGTTTAAAATTAATTTTTCTGTTGTGTTATTTTGAAAATTGATGGGGACAATAAAGGAAATGTACCTAAATTTGCAAATTGGATTCTTTTTTTGTACTGAGTACGTCAGTACTCTCAATAGTACGTCAACCGGTTCATCAGGTTGCCTTGATCTCCAAATTAATGATTCAGATTAATTTACTCAAAATCTAGTGATTGGATTGGGGGTACCAAACTTACGCGGAGTACGTCGCGTGTGATAAAAATAAATGCCCACAATAATTTACTATTCTTACTTTACGGAATAAATAAAAAGAAGAGAGAGAAATGCACTTAGTCACTTATCATACAATACATTATTTACTTTATACATTTAGTATCAGACTCACCGAAAAAACAACATTAACGATTAGATGGCCCTTGACAAATTTAATTTTATCGTCAAATATTTGAGCTATTAAATTATGTTTGACCCTTAAAGAATTTGAAGATGCAATGTGGGCAGTATCTAGAACTATAATTATTCCTCAATTTGACATTAAGTTTAAGGAATATTATTAGAACTTGATGATAAGTTGATGAAATAGTCCAAAAATTTGCCAGCAAAATCAAATCAGTCAGATGCTGTCAAATTGTGGTATTGAATGTGTTATTTTAGAAGTTTTGGTACCAAATGCATAAATATTAAATTGTGGTATCAAATATATTCTTTCAGAATGTTTGATACCAAATGTATAAAAATAAGATGTGATGTCTATTGTGACTCATCCTTAAAAGTAAGTCACCAACAACTATTTTGAAATCCAATCAAATTTGGACACATATTCATATTCCAACCCAAATCAATTCATGTACAACCCCTAATCCCGTGAAATACCCAATTTGCCTTCACTCGATATTTTGTAAAAATTCCTATATACCCTTTTACTGAAAAAAATATATATGAGCAACCCCTCTATCCCCCTGCCCCGTACGCCCCCTATATACAATTTATTAACAAATTCTAAGCAAATTCCTACATTTTGAGTGTTTTGTTGTTTTTACAAGAGGTAATAATGTAAAATTACTATTTACAATGTAATATTAATTAAATTTTTAGGTGTAATACATAAAATGTGAGTGTGGTACACATTTGTACATAATTAAAAATTAAGATAAATTACTTTTATTTTTGAATGGTTGAGATTTATTTGTAAATATTACTCAAGATCTTAGGCAAAAGTCACCATAGAATCCCCAAAATAAGATAAATTGTAGTTCAAAAAGTGTAATTCCATCAATAAAAAAATATAACCCTTTTTCCATTATACTTTCTAGATTTATAAAACAAAAGATCAATCTATAAATTGTGGATGTACTGCGGTCCATTTTCATTTGGTTCGGATTTAAAATATTTTGACTATGTATTTTGAAGATTCTCTTGAAATTTATGTAAAACAATTGAAACATGATTTAAATTTACATGTATTTTGGTTAGAATATTTTAAATGTGAAAACTATACTATTAAAATAATGGTGAATCGATTGTGATTTATATGTATTTTTAATGTTGGAGTATAGATGGTAAGTGCCAAAAAAATGTCTTTATTAATTAAATAAATTGATTTGATAAAAAATGTTATTATTAATTTTAATTAAACTAATTCGAAATACACCAAATGATTGGTTTTTTTTTTGTTTCACAAGGATTTAATCCCTTTCGAGGCTCGTCGGGCATATAAAGTGGGAACCTCTCCCAACAGGGATTCGAACCTGAGTCCGCTACTTTGTAGTGACTAGTCCTTTCCACTAGACCAATCACCTGTTGGTCCAAATGATTGGTTTAGTGAAATGGACTAGTTACTACAAAGTAGCGAACCCATGTTCGAATCTTTATTTGCGGGGGTTCTCACTTGTCTGGCGCATCTAGAGAGGAATTAAACTCTTGGAAGAAAAAATCGAAACATGTGTTTTCTAAGTTTGGTTCAGTAGAAATAGTTCCAAATGGTGGTCCAATGAAAATCTAAACATTTATGCCAAAACAGGTCCTCGTAACTTCCAAATTTATGAGGGAAAAATACATATTTAATTATTCAATTTTACCTCCCAGTCATACAATAGTAACCCTAGCTAGTTTCATGAATGACATATTTAGTCACACAGTTCATTATCGAAGAAAATATTTAGTTGATGGAGAGATAACAAAATATGATTAATGTTTGTACCTAAGTGAAAAAAATGCTTATTTAGTCATCAAAACTTTAATTCTAATCATTCAGTGGTCACCTTAGTTTCATAAATAATTTCATAATTGTCACATTTAATCGGCCAAACTATAAATAGTGGCACCACCAAATAGAGGCGGTTGACGGAGAGACAATGGAAGTCTTTTCTATTTCTGCATCATTAAAAACCTTAAGATCCATATAAGAAATTGCTATGTTATTTTAGATAAAGAATAGAGTGAAAAGTATTTTTGGTCCTTCTTATGGGTCAAATTTTGCATTTTCGTTCCTCTTAAATTTTTTGTAGCAGATTGGTCCCTCTTATCAATGTAATGTCTTACATTCGTCCCTCTTATAACACAATCTTCCCTCTTAAATTTTTTATAGCAGATTGGTCCCTCTTATCAATGTAATGTCTTACATTCGTCCCTCTTATAACACAATCTTCCCTCTTCAATTTTTTGTAGCAAATTCGTCCCTCTTATCAATTTAGTGTAACACATTAGTCCTTTTTACAAAGTACATCAACTCTTGTCTACTTTAGTATTTTGAATTTAAGTGATATATTTTGTATTTATATGTTACACTATATAAATAAAATGGACGAATTTGCTACAAAAAATTTAAGAGGGACAAAATGTGTTATAAGAGGGATGAATGTGATATACTACATTGATAAGAGGGACCAATCTTCTACAAAATATTTAAGAGAGACGAAAGTGCAAAAGTTAATCCATAAGAAGGACCAAAAGCGCGATTTATTCTAAAGAATATATATGCTTATCTATTATAAAAAAAAAATTAACATTATGGTTTATTATTTGCATTAAAATAAAAAAGAACTCTTCCATTTCTACATCATTAAAAACCTTAAGATCCATATAAGAAATTGCTATGTTATTTTAGATAAAGAATATATATAAAAAAAAAAATATTAACATTATGGTTTATTATTTGCATTTAAAAAAAAAAGAACTTATTAATTCGACTATCACTTCCCAAAACCTAACCCTTGAACTTGAAAAATTTTCTCCGAAAATCAATCAAACAAAAAGGAACGGAAACACAAAATATAGATGACGTCCTCTTCAGATTCAGTTGATGCAGCTCCGCCGTGGGTGGAATTGCCGCGAGAAATAACGGCGACGATTTTTCACAAGTTGAGGGTTTCAGATAAGCTGAATGCAGAGGCAGTGTGTACTACCTGGCGGAGCGTGTGCGAGGACCCTGGCCTGTGGCGGTCGATCGACATGGATTTCACAGAGGTAGGAAAGTGCTGCCCCGCAGTGGATCGGAGCCAAGGCCAATTAAATGATCTCAAAATTCGGTATTTTGGTACAGATGAAATGCTTCTCTATATTTCTCAGAGGTAGTTTTTGTTTCTTGGAGTTTTTTTAATTCATGTTTTGATGGAAATTTAATTGTTATTGTTGATTTTGTTTGGTATTTTGTAGTGGATTACTAGTTTTATTGCTGCATTGTAAATTATGTACGTTGTTGCCTACTTGTATATGCATTTTCTAGGGAAATTCTAAGCCCGTTAGTCAGTTTTGGCAAACTCGAGTAAATTGTCATGTGATTGGTGCATTAAAGTCGATAACAATGCATTTTTTTTCGTTATGTAGGTCTGGCCAAATCAATTAGAATTTTCTGGAATTAATACCAAGCTTCTTTGGCAATTTATTAATTGATAGATACAAATAGTAGAACTGCTTCGGGAGAAATGGAAGGGATCTCGGAACGATCCTCTTTGTGGTTGCTTATTTTGTTATCTTGTTGGCATTATGTTTCATTTGTTGAATTTCCTATCTTTTACATTTGTTCCATTTGATTTTCTAGTTGAAGTAATTGTCATGGAGTTATTATAACGGGAAGCTGCTGTCTTTGAAAGATCAATCCCATATGTATAGATTAATACATTCCTCAAATAACACGTGCTTCTAAATTTTACAAAGTGTTTGACTATTTTTTAATTAATTTGGTGCTAGATGATTGCTGCATAATTCTGTATGATGTAAAAAAAGTTATATTCTTCATAATCTTTTAATTGTTCACCAAAAATTTCTCTCTTATAACAACTTCTTTTTTCCCTTACGCAATGTTTAACAGTAGCAGCAGGCTCAGAAGTCTTCAACTTGAATCTTGCCATGAAATAACTGATGAGGGTTTGATTGAAGCAGTTAAAAATCTTCCATTGCTGGAAGAGCTGCACTTGTACTACAACCTTATCCGCGTAGAAACCATTGAAACTGTTGGCCGCACTTGCCTAAACTTAAAGTCATTTAAATTCAACCGTCGTTTTTATAGACCATATATATTTCATGAGTGTGATTTCGAGGCTTTGGCAATTGCAAGAACCATGCCGGAATTACGTCACCTTGAAATTCGTGTTAGTGATCTGACAGATCAAGGCCTGCTGTACATTCTTTATGGCTGTTCTAAACTTGAATCACTTGATCTGCGTGGGTGTAGAAGTATTGAATTTGGGGGAGATTTACGAAGACTATGTGCTCAACGGATCAAAAACCTTTGGCTTCCAGATCATGTCATTGACATGGCTTCCTTCTCTAGTGACTGTTCGGCTTCCTTCTCTAGTGGCTGTTCGGCTTCCTTCTCTAGTTGCAGTTCAGCTTCCTGTGGGAATGACAGCCGAGTTTTTCATTGACTGATGATGGAAGGTAGTGAAAGGGAGTTTCCTATTCCTTTCTGTTAGTGAAAACATTTTAGATATCCTGTAATCCAAGTTATGCTTGCCTGGAAGGAATAACCTCGGGGTTTGGGGAGGGTGCGGGGGTGTCTTATTTTGTTAGATTACCAGATAGTTTTGGCAATCTTCTGCAACTGCAGTTTTTGTATTTATTTAGATAATATTTGGAATGACTTTAAGTGGGTTCTTAATGGTATTTTGCGTCGAGGCTTTGCACTCACAGATTTCATATTCTTGACATTGATTCTAATCAGTATTTTTCATTGTTTACATTCATTAGTTCTGTTTTGGTAAATGATTCTACTTCGGTTCAACTGCAAGTAGATTCATATTAGTTCGTCGATATATTTGATAATTCGCATATTACCCTTCATTTTATTTATATTCCTGTGTTTTACTAGCTTGTATGGCTGTCAAATACTCATTTAAGTTAGGAGAGGCTTTCACTACTGTTTTTTATTCATTATAATAAATGCTAGCTAGATTTAGATTTAATTTCCTACAAGGGGAGGGGGGAGGAGCTTCGTGCGCTTCGCGGTTTGTTGAAGGCAAATACTTGAAAAGGATACATTGGATTGATGAGAAATCGATCGGCAGTTAAATTTACAATTTTTAGATTGGATTTTGAACAAATCAGAAGTTCACTTCCGAATATATATAGTTAAAAAGGATAGAGATAGAGAATGTTTACTTTATATGTGAAGTGATTAATTTTTGTCGGGTGAAGGTTACGGCAGATCGAGGTTGATGGGTAGATGGTGATTTTGGTTTGGAGGAGGGGATAAGGACTAAGGAGCCGTCGTGATTGAAGAATGAGATTCTTTCTTCATAAGTTCATATCTTGTAATTATATGTATTTATCTCTTAAAATAATGAAGTATTATATGGAGATTGTTATATCTTACAGTACAAACCTTTTTTTTTGTTTAAACAAGGTGACTGTGTATTGAGAATTTCTTTTGAAGGAGAAAATTGATTTCTTTTTTATGATAAGAAATATAAAAAAGGTGGTTGTCAAAATTAGATCCATATTCTTTCGGAAATGTTCATGATATAAAAATACAAAATATATTTAGTCATCTCTTAGCAAAACAAAAAAGTAAATCAACTATCTATTATTTTTTGCTCTTGCATGAAGTATGATTACAATCCTCTTTACGAAACAAAAAAGTCAATCAACTATATATTGATTTTTTGCTCTTGCACGAGGTATTATTTCAATCCTCTTTACGATACTGGTCTACTTTGGTGTTGGAACATCCAAACAGACTAGCGATAAGATTTGTTGTGATATTGTGTTCTTGAAGCATATATTGCTTTTCACGAGTTAACTGCATGATTTTATACTTATAGATAACATAATTATGTGTGGAATTTGTATCATCAAAACGTTCAACTTATTCTAATCGGTTGTCAATTTGATCCGATCAACCCTCCAAAATCACATTTATTCCTGATCAGTTTGAAAAAAAAAAAAAACGGCTAAAAACTTGTAAAATCAATGAACCAGTGAATCGATTTAACCACTATTCCACTTACTAAATAAAAAGATTACACTACAAATTTTTACTTCTCTTCCGCAACCTTTAGACTTTAAAAAAATCTCACATTTCTTCTATTTTTCACTTTGAATCAAACAAAATAAACAAGAAACCTAAAACCTAAAATCTTTTATGCAGTAAGTTATAGAAATATACTTGAGCAAAAATTTCACTAAAAAAATCATTTTCCCCCAACTTCAAGTATTTTCATTTTTTTTATAAAAAGGTTTAGGTGACAAAATTCATCAATATTTTCTCTTTTTCATAGGTAGTTAATAATAAAATTATTGTTTTTGATATGATATTTATCATAGTTTGAACTATTGCTTTGATATCATGTTATCATACTTGTAATTTTGTTGTTATCATTCATTCACAACTCAAGATTTGTAGGAATAATAATTTGTGAGATAACATTTAGTTTATGAATAAATAAACTTGAAAAATTGATAAGAATTAATTTTTTTAAGGGTAAATACAACTTTTGGTCCCTCTTATCATTAACTTTTTACAGAGTACGTGGTCCCTTTTATATTTTTTTTCCACTGTAGTCCCTACTATGAATTATTTGTTTCACTTTAGTCCCTACTATGAATTATGTGTTTCACTTTAGTCCTTATCAGGTGGTTCCGATAACACGTGACATGCATATGAATATTTTTTAGGGCATTTTCGTCCGTTCGCTATTGAGACTATTTGAGATATTGTTTAATTAGTGAGCAATTTTGGTGTTTGAAAAAGATTTTAGGAAAAAACTTTAGTTTGGAACGAAATGTACGATTAAGTTCGATTGGAATGAAAGCCTAGTTTGGAAATTTAGTTTTTTTTTTAAATAATTAGAAAAACGAAAATATTCATGTTAGTTTACTTGAAATGACAAAATCGCCCTCATGAGCATATCACATGTTATCGGAATCGCCTTGGACCACTTGAAAAGGACTAAAGTGAAACAAATAATTCATAGTAGGGACTAAAGTGGGAAAAAAAACATAAAAGGGACCACTCTGTTAAAAGTTAATGATAAGAGGGACCAAAAGTGGTATTTACCCTTTTTTTAATGATAATCTAACCAGTAACTATTAGTAAAGCTACGGTTCAATGTCCGATCCGATTTTTAAAACATTACTTGAAAGTTTGATCTGCTCCTCGGGAAACATTCTTCTCCTCACCAATCTTTTCAATCATCTTGACAGGCGTAATTTTTACTGTCATGGAATTTGGTAATATTTATTTAAGCAAATAAAATTATACTTGAAATCAATTAATCACTTATAATATTTTCAAGGGAAAATCGCACTTTGCCCCCCATCCTTTAGACCTTTTTACACTTTCCCACCTATCCTTTTAAAATTCGCAGTTACCCACCCCACCTTTTTAAGTAGTTGCAGATTCCCCCCTGAAGTAATTGGAGGTGGTATTTCTGCCCAGATTTTGTCATGTGCCGATCACATGCAACTTTCCAAAGGGTAAAATCGTCTTTTCAATCGCACATTTATTAACTTATCTCCTCCAATTTTTTCTACCCTGTTAGTTTACATATGATGAAAATAAACAACATTTTGGGGATCAAAATCAAACCAAATTACTCATTATTCAACTCGAGATCGTTCGATAATTTTTTAAACTTGGTTCGACCTCGACGATAAATTACAAAAGTGACAAAAAAAATATGTAAATATATCAAGATACTCTATCATCTAGCATTAGTGAATCTTTCAACTATTTTCAAAACTTCATTACTCAAAATCAAAGAACAACACTGGAATAGCTAGACCCAAATAAAGATTAAAGATACGTCACATATTTCTTACAAGCCAATACACTATCATCACAAGTTCACAACTCTTTTTAATACTCTAGAAGTGTAAATTTTCGCATTCAAATTTTGCAATTTATTCTGATAACTAAACTCATACCTCCTCTTGAGCATATGTTCAATAAAATAAATTGACCCTCAAGCAATTGGATTGTCCGACTAAAATTGCATAATTTACCCAAAATTGAACATATTAAGTGTATCTCCTCCATGCTAAAGTTCGATCCACGACGTTCTCTTTGTCAATTGATTTGCAGACATTTGAGCTTTGTCGTCAATTTGCTGTTTATTTTCCTCATATGTAAACTAACAGGGTAGAAAAAATTAGAGGAGATAAGTTAATAAATGTGCGATTGAAAAGACGATTTTACCCTTTGGAAAGTTGCATGTGACCGGCACATGACAAAATCTGGGCAGAAATACCACCTCCAATTGCTTAAGGGGGCAATCTGCAACTACTTAAAAAGGTGGGGTGGGTAACTGCAAATTTTGAAAGGATAGGTGGGAAAGTGCAAAAAGGTCTAAAGGATGGGGGGCAAAGTACGATTTTCCCTATTTTCAAATTAAATTTATAACAATATAATTGACCACCACATAATTTAATCGTCTACAAGTTTATTTTAAATAATTATAAATGACAACAATAATTTGCTATTCTAACTTACTTTACGGAAAAAAAACAGAGAGATAAATACACTTATCATACCGTACTTTAATTTACTTTATACATTTTATATCAAACCTTTCGAAAAAAACACACCCTTGATAAATTTAATTTTACTGTCAAATATTTAGACCATTAAATTATACTTGGCCCTTGAAGAATTCTAAGATACAATGTGGGCAATATCTAGAACTACAATTATTCCTCAATTTGACATAAGGTTAAGGAATATTGTTATAACTTGACGATAATTACTGAACAAAACTAAATCTATCAAATGATGTCAAATTGTGGTATAAAATGTGTTATTTCATAATGTTTGATACAAAATGTATAAATGTCAAATTGTGATATCAAAATATATTTTTTCAGAAAGTTTCGTACCAAATGTATAAAAATAAGATAACTTGTAGTTCGAAAAGTGTAATTCCCTCGATAAAAAATATTAAAAATCTTTTTTTTTTTATTATACTTTCTAAATTTATAAAAGAAATAAGCTCGTTTCATTAATTGTGGATGTACATTGGTCCATTTCAATTTTGTTTGGATAAAAAAAAGGTTAGGTATTGCGAAGGTTTCCTTGGAACCGGTATAAAATAATTGAAACATGATTTAAATGTATTTATGTTATTATATTTTGAATGAGAAACTAAACTATTAAAATAATAGTGAGTTGATTTAAAAATGTCCTACTATACCTTTTGGCAGAAAATGGTTCAATTAACTAATCTTTAATCTAATTTATTCATATTTTGATTTAGTTAATTTCTTTCCCATTTTCAAAAAAAACTTCGAAAGTATCACTGCAATAAATGAAATAAAGATGTTTGGTTTCTCCATTATATCCATCTCCTTCTCCAGACATTGTTTTATTTATCATACGAATAAGTATAAAAAAATTGTGTAAATATCCATTCGTTGCTACTTGCTAGTAGGACTGTCAATTGAGCCGGGCCTACCCGAAGCCCGATGGCTCGGCCCGATTAAATATGACCCGAACCCGAATAATTGTGAGCCGGGCCGATTTTGAGCCATTATATTAAACCCGATCAATTTATGAGCCGAGTTTGAGCCTAATAAGGCTCATCCCGAATAAAGCCCGACCGAATACTACTGCTAATTATTTATATCAAAATTATTTTGTACCAAATATCAAAATCAATTACATACAATTGTACAAGCCAAATGAAAAACATAAAGGGAAAAAAAAAAGGAAAAAGATAAAAGAAAGTGATCAAGATTGGGAATTTGGAAGTCTTTGAACACTAAAACTCTACTTACCTGGAGTAAAAAAAACGTATATCAATAATTCTATTTCTAGGAAGATGAAAAGTTTTTATTTAATACAGTAATACAATTTAATGTTATTTAATGTTTAATATTATGAAGAACAAGTGTGGAATTTACATATTCTTGTCTCATGTGTATTAAGTAAGAGTGGTTTATTCATATTAGTACGTAATTATTTTATTTATGGAGTAACATTTGCTAGTATTAATAAACCCGACATATGCCCGATATAAACCCGAAGCCCGAAACGTTACATGAGCTGAGTTTGAGCCGAAACAATTAAAAAATTTATGAGCCAAGCTTGAGCCTATAACTATGAAGTCCGATGGTATTTGAGTTTGAGCTATTTAAAGCTCGGCTCACAAGGCCCGATTGACAGTCCTACTTGCTAGTAATAACGTCTTAAATAAATTATATGCTTGGTTTGGCTTTGGACCCCGTTACATTTTCTTGGGGAAAATTGTTTTTTTGGTACCATAGGATAGGCTGACTTGCACTTTTGGTACCATTAGATACGAAAATGCAAATTTGGTACCATAGGATATGTTGTCATTGCAATTTTGGTACCAAACTCAATTTTTCTACAAAGTTAATGGCAATTTACCCCTTATGAAATGCATAATGTTCAATTTATCCCTCTATAATTTGAAAAAAATCAATTTACCCCATGTAAAATTTTAGTGAAGCAATTTACCCCCTTCAGCCGAAGATTGTAACTCATTTGCCGAAATTGAGAGTATGCATGCATACTATTTTATTTAACATAGAGGGATAAATTGCCACATTTATCATAACACAATGGGTAAAAAATCACATTATCATAATAAAAGTGGATTAAGTGCCGCCTATAAAAATATCGGGGAGGCGATGTGAAATTTTTACAAAATTTCAAGGGGTAAAATGCTCATTTTTAAACTACGAGGGGTTAAATTGAACATTATGCATTTAGTAGGGGGTAAATTGCCATTAACTTTATAGAAAAAATTGGGTTTGGTACCAAAATTGTAATGAAAACCTATCCTATGGTACCAAATTTGCATTTTCATATCCAATGGTACCAAAAGTGCAAGTCAGCCTATCCTATGGTACCAAAAAAGCAAATTTCCCCATTTTCTTGTAATCTTGATGATGTAACCTCCATTGTAAGGATTAATTAGGGTGCTGACGCATAAATTATTACTTTACAATATTTAGAAATGAGTATTGTTCTTAAAATCATAATATTAAATTATTTAAATTATATATCTCTTTCTTTTGATTCAACTTGATTTTTATTTAAGATATCTAAAGATTTAAAAATCTCTAACCCCCCATTAACAAACCCTTCCCCCCACCAAAAAAGAAAAAGAAAAAGAAGGAATAATAAATACCTGCAGTATGAATAAATCCTTAGATAGCATGCTATTTAATTTTGACATGTGTCAATTTTATAATGGTGGTACACAAATGTGGTATATTTGTGTGGTATAGAGGATCTGCTGCCGTTTTAATTAGTTAACTTGGCGAAATTCAAGGAGAAATTAATTAGATCATTTCCTTTCTAAGAAGGGTAAAAATGGGAAACTAAATACTAACTCACTTTTAACATTTTAATATTCAAGGGCGTTTTAGGAAATTTAAAATATTTGTGTGGCGCAATATATATATATATATATATATATATATATATATATATATATATATATATATATATATATATATATATATCCCAGCTTATCTAGGAACAGAAAACCCTAAGTAAAATATTACTCCCGAGTCCCGAGTCCTGACTCTTCGCATAACCAAATCCTAATAGATTACTCCCGAGTCCCGAGTCCTGACTATGGAAAAAAAGAAATTCGAACTCCAGAGCACAAAGAAAATTCCGACGGATGTTCCGTCCACCTCCGCCCCTCCTCCGCCCTGGACTGAACTGCCAAGGGATGTGACGGCGAACATTCTGCAAAGGTTGGGGCCGAATGAGATACTGGAGAGTGCACAGAAAGTCTGTACTACATGGAAGGATGTGTGCGCGGATCCTGCCATGTGGCGAGTGATTGACATGAAAAAGCTCGGTTACCACAATATGTACGACTTTGAAATCATAATCATGTGCCGTGAAGCTGTGGCTCGAAGCCAGGGACAATTAATTGAAATTAATATTGAGCGTTTCGGCACAGATGATTTGATTCGCTACATTTCCGAAAGGTACATTTTTGCAATTTCTATATAAATGCTATATAAATTGTCGATTAAATGTTAATAATTTAGTTTTTCCAGCATATCTTTTTTTCTACATAAATAATTACAAGTTAATAGATTAAAATTTTCATGTTTTCAATCACGGAAACGAAAATAAGTTGTAATTTCAAAACTGTATTTCTGCCTTAAACTCTTTTGTTTTTTTTAATGTTGTGACATTTTTTTTACAATTTTTCTAGTGTTTTTGAAAAATTCTAGAAAAGTTAAAATTATTTACCTAATCGAAATATACACTCGAAACTAAATTTTGATCCATGAATTCACTAAATCATTAGTCATTACAAACCTTTTACTGTTTTACCAGAAGCGGCAGGCTCATAACTCTTAACTTGGATTTTGCAATGACATAACTTGTGACGGTTTGATTGAAGCAGTTAAAAATCTTCCATTGCTGGAAGAGCTGCACCTCTATCGTATCTATTTCGGTTCAGCAGTTGCACTTATTATATTTTCAAATTAAATTTATAACAATATAACTGACCACATAATTTAATCGTCTACAAGTTTATTTTTATTTTAAATAATTATAACATGACAAAAATAATTTGCTATTCTAACTTACTTTATGGAATAAAAATAGAGAGAGAAATACACTTATCATACCGTACTTTAATTTGCTTTATACATTTGGTACCAAACCTTCTGAAAAAACACATTCTCAATTTGAAGACCCTTGATACCGTCAAATATTTGGACCATTAAATTATATTTGGCCATTGAAGAATTCTAGGATACAATTTGGGCAATATCTAGAACTACGATTATTCCTCAATTTGACATTAGGTTAAGAAATATTGTTAGAACTTGATGATTGTTTAATGAACAAAACTAAACCTATCAAATGATAAATCACGGACTCTTTTGCCTTAAACTCTTTTGTTTGTTGTGACATTTTTTTTACAATTATTCTAGTGTTTCCGAAAAATTCTAGAAAAGTTAAAAATATTTAGCTAATCGAAATATGCACTCGAAACAAAATTTTGATCCATGAATTCACTAAATCATTAGTCATTACAAACCTTTTATTTTTTTTACCAGAAACGACAGGCTCAGAAGTCTTCAACTTAGATATTGCGGTGACATAACTGGTGACGGTTTGATTGAAGCAGTTAAAAATCTTCCATTGCTGGAAGAGCTGCACCTCTATCCTTACTATATGGCTTCAGCAGTTGCACTTATTGAAACTGTAGGCCGCTCTTGCCTACCCTTAAAGTCATTTAAATTGAATAATTCTTGGGTTCCAGGTCGAGGATGTGATTTGGAGGCTCTGGCAATTGCAGGACACATGCCCGAGTTATGTCAACTTCAACTTTTTAGGAATACACTGACAGATGAAGGCCTGCGGGCCATTCTTGATGGCTGTCCTAATCTTGAATCACTTGATCTGAGGCAGTGTTTCAATCTTGATTTTGGGGGAAATTTACGAAGACAATGTGATCAACGGATCGAAGACTTTAGGGCTCCCGGTGATGATATTGATGATGTTGAATATTTAACAATATATGATGATTATGAGCATGATGCTTATTACGTGGATTCAGATTGGGACATTGATTCTGACTGATTTCTCTAGTGGCAGTTTGGTTTCCTATGGGGTGTGACGGTGAGTTTTTCATTGATTGATGATTGTTTAGATCTTCTGTAATCGCCTGGAAGGAATAATCTTGCTGGGTGTTTTTTTTTGTCTTATTTTGTTATATTACAAGATAGTTTTGGCACTCGTTTGCAATTGCAGTTTTTGTATTTATTTAGATAATATTTGGAATGACTTTAAGTGGGTTCTTAATGGTATTTTGCGTCGAGGCTTTGCTCTCACAATTTCATTTTCTAGAAATATTAGTTTATCTTAACATTGAATCTAATCAGTATTTGTCAAAATTGTTTACATTCATTAGTTCTCTGATGCTAAATGATTTAAACTCCAGTTCAACTGCAAGTACATTCATAGTAGATAATTTGCATATGTGCTGTCAAGTACTCAGAATTGTGATATTTGGATACAAATTTACCTGCTGCTTAGAATAAAGGTTAACAAAAAATTATGTATTGAACATAAAAACTCATGTATTATATACACTTAATAACGACCAGATGAGGATTTTTACTTTTTTTATTTTGTGGTATAGAAATTGATTTGAGCAAACAGTTATGATAATTTAGAACTTTCATTACTGTTTTTGATTTATTATAAATACTATTTGATTTAAGAGTTAATTTCCCACTAGGTGAGGCGGGAGGAGCTGCATGCGCTTTGCGGTTTGTACTATTTGGCATCGGTTCTACCTTAGAATTGTGATATTTAAATATAAATTTACATGCTACTTAGAATATATGTTAACAAAAAATTAAATTTTGAACATAAAACAACAAGCTTGTAATCATAACTTTCAATCTTAAAATGTTAATAGGTTGTTGGACCAATAGGTCATGTTATGAAATTACATAAAATCGCTGAAAAAAGGTTGTATTTGCATGACTTTAATTTATATGATCGATAGTAGTTTTCCTTGTTATTATGATGAGGCAAGTACATATGTATACAGAATATCATCTTATATACATCATAGATTTTTTTTAATTATTATTATTTGGAGAATATTACCTTATATATTTATAATTTTACATTCAACAAGCTACAAAAGGACATATTTAAAGATACACTATACTTGTTCATGGATTTTAACGAGTAAAATACTAGGTAACATATTTTTTTCCATCAAAGTTGAACTCTAAACTTATTGTCAATTATCATTTTCCTCATAGTTTTTAGCACTAAAATTTAAGAATGAAACATAGGATAATTATTTTTATATTATCACTTATTTCTTTTTAGAATTAAATTTAATTTTTAAATCACACAATTGCACTAATTTTGTATCGTGTATTATATATATCATCTTTAGTATTCCATAACAAAACGATTAATAACTAAAGTCACCGGCCTCCCATCATTTATCTTAGGATGAATGGTGATGATTGATGAGAAATGAAGAAATCAAAATTTACAATTTTTAGATTAGGTTATGAACAAATCAAAATTTCAGTTCCGAATATGGTTAGAAAATGAAGAAAATGAAAAATAGACGAGGATTTTTTAGGCAAATCACTTATTATTAAAACTTTTAAAGAAAGCAAAACAAGTGGAGTGCGACAACCTAAAGCATAAGTCTCACGTTTTTTTGAAAAATAAATGGAAGATGATATAAATATAATCCAACTATAATTAAGGGGTACCTGATGTTAAAGAGCAAAAGGGGTACTAACCATAGACAAGGACTCCTATATATTTTATGGAGTGAATATTCTATTATTTTTCAAACAATAATGTAAACTTTATTCTAGAATATTCTTTTTGGCCTTCTATTTTCCGAGATTGGTAGATTGAAATTATTTTTGTCACAATATCAATGTCTTTGCTCTGTCCTCGATGTTCAAAATAGTACACTTCCATAACAAATCAAAATGAGTATTTATTAGAACCTGATCATCACTTGAAAAAAAATTGTTAATTAGTTTGTCTATTTGATCTCAATCATAACAAAATAAGAAAAAATGAGGATAAAAAACATGATGTGTTGAAAAATAATGGAGAGGCTGTTGTTAAAACTACGGGTAAATAAGTAAGAAGACTAGATTATTTTTTAAAGAATTTAAATGGATAGATTATCTAATCCTCAAATGTTGCCGAAATTATTTTCAAATATATTGGGTCTGTTATTTCGGACTTTGACGAAAAAAATTAAGAAGATTATTATGTATAAGAATATATCTTCAGAGAATGGGGAGGTCAAAATAACAACTGAATTAGGGCTAGTTTGATATGTTCTCTTTGTGGTGTTAAAGATATACTAAAATTAAATATGCGTTATTGTTTCGGTTAAATAGAGATTTCACAAAAAATAGATACAAGGGATCGGGTCGACCTAGAGTTATATTTATTCCATATTCGAATTTCGAAATTTTATAATCAAATTAGATCAATCGAATTTCTAACTAGACTAAAATTCAATTAAATCGAACCGAATTCGAATTTGATTCAGATTTACAATCCGCCTATTCACAACGGTAGTCTAAACTTATTATACCTGGCCGTAAAATAAGGAAATAAAAATTGAACTAGGCACTTTTTAGGAAATGTTCATGATAGAAATATGCAAAATATATTTTAGTCATCTCTTAGCAAAACAAAAAAGTCAATCAATTATCTATTGATTTTTTGCTCTTGCATGAAGTATGAATACAATCCTTTTTAAGAGACAGATCTATTGACTATTATGGTGTAGTGACATTGTCTTCTTCAAGTATATATTGCTTTTCATGAACTAATTGCATCATTTTATTATTAAAGACAAAAGAATTATGCGTGGAATGTTCAACTAGATGGTGAAATTTACAATATTTTGAATCATCAAAACGTTCAGTTCCTTCGGAGCTCTGATCAATCTCGGGTAACTCAATAAGGTTTGATTCAAGAATATCATCGAATATTCAAGCACATTAGAATCGAGAAATGGTTATTGTTTGAATTGCATCTCCTTGAAACATCAAAAACCGGATCGCCGGTTGGACTTGTTTAACTGATAATCTATTGTCAATTCGGTCCGGTCAATTCTCCAAAATCACCTTTATTCATGACCAGTTTGACCAAAAAAAACCAAAAACCTGTAAAACCGATAAACCAGTGAATCAATTGAACAACTGGTCCACTTATTAAAAAAAAAAAAAGGTATACGCTACAATTTTTACTTCTCTTCGCAACATTTAAACTTAAAAAGAAAACCCTCACATTATGCAATAAGTTATAGAAATATATTTGAGCATCAATTTCACTAAAAAAAACTCATTTTTCCCAAACTTCAAGTATTTTCATGTTTTTTTTATATAAAGGTTTAGATGACAACATTCATCAATATTTTCCCTTTTCTATAGGTAGTTAGTGATAAGATTATTGTTTTTGATATGGTATTTATTATAGTTTGAACTATTGCTTTGATATCATACATGTTATCATACTTATAATTTTGTTATTATCATTCATTCCCAACTCAAGATTCGTAGGAAAAAGAATTTGTGAGATAACATTTAAATTATAAAAATAACTTGAAAAAATTGATAAGAATTTTTTTTTTTTTTAAATAATTGATAATCTAAGCAGAAACCACAAGTAAGTCTATTGATTCATTGTCTGATCGGATTTTTAAAGGGAAATTTGTCTTTTTGGTACTATAGGATAGGCTAATTTACAACTTTGGTACCATTGGATACGAAAATGCAAATTTGGTACCACATGATATGTTTTCCATTGCAACTTTGGTACCAAACTCAAACTTTTTCCAAAGTTAATGATAATTTACCCCCCTGTGAAATGCATAATGTTCAATTTATCCCCTTATAATTTAAAAAATAGTACTTTATCTCCTGTGCTTTTATAAAAGTTTCACACAGCCTCTCTGACATTTTTATAGGCGGCACTTTATCCCCTTTTAGTACGATATTGTGGCATTTTACCATCATGTGTTATGATAAATATGACAATTTATCTCCCTATATTACAAAATATTTTTCATGTCTATTCTCAATTTCTGGAAGTGAGTTACACTCACCAGCTAAAAGTGGTAAAATGCTTTATTAATTTTTTTTACAGTGGATTTTTTTTTTCAAATTATAGGGGGATAAATTGAACATTATATAATTCATAGGGGGTAAATTGCTATTAATTTTGGAGAAAAAATGGATTTGGTACCAAATTTGCAATGAAAACCTATCATGTGGTATCAAATTTGTATTTTCATATCCAATGGTACCAAAATTGCAAGTTGACCTATCCAATAGAACCAAAAACACAATTTTCCCGATTTTTAAAACATTGCTTGAAAGTTTGATATGCTCCTTGGGAAACAAAACAATCTTCTCCTCACCAATCTTTTCAATCATCTTGAGAGGCGTAATATTTGACGTCGTGGAATTTGATAATATTTATTTAGACAAATAAAATTTACTAGAAAACAATTAAATCAATTTGAAAAGGAATTATTATCTTTTCAAATTAGATTTATAACGGGAAAATTGCTTTTTTGGTACCATAGGATAGGCTAACTTGCACTTTTGGTACCATTGGATATGAAAATGCAAATTTGGTACCATAGGATAGGTTTTCATTGCAATTTTGGTACCAAACCCAATTTTTCTATAAAATTAATAGCAATTTACCCCCTATTAAATGCATAATGTTCAATTTAACCCCTCGTGGTTTAAAAAAGAACATTTTACCCCCTGAAATTTAGTAAAAATTTCACATTGCCTCCCTGATATTTTTATAGGCGGCACTTAATCCACTTTTATTATGATAATATGATATTTTACCCATTGTGTTATGATAAATGTGGCAATTTATTCCCCTATGTTAAATAAAATAGTTTCATGCATACTCTCAATTTCGACTAGTGAGTTATAATCTCCGACTGAAGAGGGTAAATTGATTCATTAAAATTTTACAGGGGGTAAATTGATTTTTTTCAAATTATAGAGGGATAAATTGAACATTATGTATTTCATAGGGGGTAAATTGCCATTACTTTTGTAGAAAAATTGGGTTTGGTACCAAAATTGCAATGAAAACCTATCCTATGGTACCAAATTTGCATTTTCGTATCCAATGGTACCAAAAGTGCAAATCAGCCTATCCTATGGTACCAAAAAAGCAATTTTCCCGATTTATAACCATATAATTGACCACAAAATTTAATCGCCAACAAGTTTATGTTAAATTTATAACATGACAACAATAATTTGCCATTTTAACTTACTATACCGAATAAAAGTAGATCGCATTTTAATTTAGTATATACATTTGATAATACCGTTAAATATTTGGACCATTAAATTATGTATGACCCTTGAAGAATTCTAAGATGAATGTGGGACAATATCAAGAACTACAATTATTCTTCAATTTGACATTAAGTTTAAGAAATATTGGTAGAACTTGATGATAATTTAATGAAACGGTTCAAATATTTGCAACAAAACTAAAATCTATCAAATGATGTCAAATTGTAGTATAAAATGTGTTATTTCATAGTGTTTGATACCAAATGTGTAAATGTTAAATTGTGGTATCAAAATATAGTTTTTCAGAAATTTGGTGCCAAATATATAAAAATAAGATAACTTGTAGTTTGAAAAGTATAATTTGCCCAATAAAAAAAAATTAAAAACCTTTCTTTATTATACTTTCTAATTTATAAAAGAAATAAAATCGATTTATAAATTGTGGATGTTCATTGGTCCATTTCCATTTGGTTTGGATGAAAAAAATGGTTAGGTATTTTGATAATTCTCTTCAAACTCGTATAAAACAATTGAAACATAGTATTTAGGTTATATTATTTTGAATGAGAAACTATACTATTAAGATAACGGTGAGTTGATTTGAAAATGTTGATTGTGGTTGTCTGTATTTTTTTTATTAGAGTTTAGAGAAGAAATATAGGCGGTATGTGTCAGATCGTGTATTTTTTAATTAAATTAATTGATTTGATTGGAAGTGTTATTACATTATTTTAAATTGAAACAAGTTGAAACATATGTTTGTAAGTTTGGTTAGGTGGAAGTCATTCCAAATGATGTTTGTTCCAACAAAAACCCGAAATATTTAAGCCAAAATAGATCCGAACAGATTGTAACTTCCGAACTTATGATGAAGATGCATACTAAGTCGTTTCAAATGATGTTTGTTCCAACAAAAACCTGAAATATTTAAGCCAAAATAGATCCTAACAGACGGTAACTTTCGAACTTATGATGAGGATGCATAATTTATTTATGGGTAGCGATATTGTCAAAGCAAAAATTGTTGCTGTCAGATCAATTATATTCTTTCAAATTCTTACTATACCCATTGGCAAAAAATGTTTCAATTAACTAATCTTTAATCTAATGGGTTCATATTTTGCTTTGCCATAATAAATCTTTAATTTATTTCCCATTTTCAAAGGCAAAAATTCATTTTTGGCACCATAGAACTAGGCATTTTTCAATTTTAGTACCATTGTGTCAATTTTGGCACTTCTGTCAGTTGACGACACAATGGTACCAAATTTGAATTGTGTCAAAAAAGATTTTTTGCCAATTTTCCTCACCAATTATTTTCAATTCACAATTTATGTCACTCCCATTTCAATAATAATAATAATAATAATAATAATAATAATAATAATAATAATAATAATAACAAAATAGTAAAAAAAATATATATTATAAAAAATATTTGGGTACACAATAATAATAATATTTTTTTTGCTACACATGTTAACATCAGAACCACTCCTTATTACATTGACTCAACTTCATCCAATAATTCTCCTTTTTTTTTTATGATGACAAAACATTCAACTAAAAACGTTTTATAAGTCTTCAGTTTGATCTTCACTCAAAGATGAAAATCGTTTGGCTGAATAAAAATATACAATTATCTTCTGATTTAAACTTCCGCTTTTCAGTTGTATCCTTATTTCAATTGTAAGTTGTCTTCTTCTCATTTTCTTCTTTATCTTCTTCTCCTTATTATTCCAAAAACGGAGACGTTGCTTCGGTGCATTACTTCTCATTTTGAAGAGTTAGAAGCGATTATTTGTTGATTCCCTTGAAATCGTTCGGAATTTTATAAACATCTTTTATACCATATTTGAAAGTTGGGTTGAAATAATAAATGAACAATTCAATAAACTGCATTGATGTGCTATATAAAAAAATATGAATAAAATAATATAGAAACTAATTTTATATATTCATAGTTAAAATAAAACACTTTAAATAAGTATGCAAACTATCACATGAGAATGTATAATATATTTATATTCTCAAATTTACATTTAGCTAAAGGATTTGATCTTAGTTTTCTTTTTTAGCTGTATCTCAAGAGATATTCCTTATGAAACTTATGAATAAATATATATTTTTTTAATTAATTCAACCTTCATGAATGATAATTCATTTTTGGCACCATAAAACTAGCCATTTTTTTTTTATTTTGGTACTATTGTGTCAATTTTGGCACCAATTTTGACTGGCCTTTTCAATTTTGGCACTTCTGTTAGTTGACTTAACGGTCAACTGACGGAAGTGCCAAAATTGAAAACGGCAGTTAGAATTGGTACCAAAATTGATACCATGATACCAAAATTAAAAAACGCCTAGTTCTATAGTGTCAAAAATTAATTTTTGCCCATTTTCAAATTAACCTCGAATATATCACTGCAATAAAGGAACCAAAGATTTTTGGTTTCTCCATTATATCTATCTCCTTCTCCACTGAACCAAGACATTATTTTATCACAAGAAATAACTACAAAAAATTGTGTTAATATCCACTCGTTGCTATTATCGTCTTAAATAAATAATAGGCTTGGTTTGGCTTTGGACCCCGTTACATTTTCTTCTAATCTTGATGAAGGATTAATTAGGGAGCTGACAAAAGAATAATATGCATATATTATTGTTTTACAATTGTATATGTTTTGGGAATAATAGTATTGTTCTTCAATCTCATAATATTAAATTAGCCTATTCCCATACTATGCACAAAATTACATTAATATATTATAAATAATTAAAATGAGATTATTCAAAACTCGGTTATGAAAAATAAATATAGCATGAAAAATAATTTTAATGAGAAATTATAATTACCGAAACACATCATTGACTTGGTGAACCAAAGCAGGGATAATTATAAATAAATAAAACTTTAATTAGGTTTATACAACTACTATACTAACGTGTAGGTTTACCAAATCGAATGCTAACATGTATTACACCTTATTTTCAATCAATCACATTTTTTTAGAAAATATAATAAATTAGTGTACGCTCCGTGCTATGCACGGAATTATATTAAATTCTATTTAGTTAGTTAGGATATATAGAAAAGAAACTTAAATAAATGGTAAATGTAATTATTTGTAACACAAATGATGAAACAGTCAATTTTTCTTTAAAAAAAAAGTATTACTTCACTTAATGAAAGATAATATTTTTTCGAAAAAATAATCATAAGTAAAAGTATATACATGGTTGGGAACAAATATTTCCAAGCACTATTATCAATCCTTTTATTTATGCTGAACAATAAAATCTCAACAATAATTTCTAGCTTGCATAATCTCTATTTTATGTGTATTCTAACTTCACATCCATCAAGCCTCATATGCTATCCTGATCATGGAATCTTTAAAACTTCTGTCTTGGAAATGCGCATCCTATTTTAAAACAATAAGATTACATACAATCATTAAAGTTAATACTTGATAACAAAAACCTTGAGAAGTATATAGTTAACATTTTCACCTTGCAAGATTTATAGTAAATCCATGAAAGCTTAGTGACCGTGTGCAAAACTCATTTGTCTAGTGTATATTGTGCATTCCACACAAAGAATCAACAAAAAGACTATTTCATTACCCACACACATGAAATTGGTACAACACCTGCATTAGAATTAAACAATAAAAAAGCTAAATATGAGATAAGCATATTGTCAATTATACAGACCTTTCATAAATCCAACAATGAGAAGATCAACAACAAAAGGCAAGAAACACATCAAATTTATCAAAGACCTTAAGGTTCCATCATTGAACCAATGATTACCCTTCTCAATTAGTTTCAATAATATCCTAAACAATCTTATTTTTCCCACTCAACCCTACTTCTTACACAAAGACCAATAATTGAAATGACTTCACCTTTATTCTATTTCGCATGTTTCCTCACGGATATTAAATGTAATGCATAGAAAAATTTGTGCCGGCAATCTCCTATATATGTTTTTCATTCTTGGGTAAACCAAAATATTACAATAAACTATAAACAGTCTCATCGAAATAATTTCACGTTTTCTTATTTTTTTTATTCTTTTCTAATACTAAATTTCATATTACAGGCTTTTTGAACTCTATTTTAATTTAGCCTAAGCCAAAAAATCACATAGTTGAGTGAGCACTCTCTCTTTTTCTCCACTTCCTTCTATCTTGTATATTCAAGAAATGGTATACAAATTTATGCTCTTTTGTATATTATTCCTTAAAAATCAAGTAAATTTACCAACTAAATTACCAAAATATACCGACATTGAGTTAAATATCCGAGTTCTCCGAAATCCAAAAAAAAAATGTAATTAGGAGTCATATTATCAATTTTATTGCTAATCTTAAAGATTATGAAGTATAAGAAAGTTGTTCTAAGCCAACTTCTATGAATATCATAAGGTAAGACTTCTAAAAGAAAAATGAAACAAAAGTTATAATTAGCAACTTATACCATTTTAATGTCCATGAACAATTCACAGCAAGAAGGGCATTTCTAGCAGCTTATTTTCTTATGAAAAACTCCTACTTTGAGTTATTTCTAGCAGGATCTTTATGTTTCTTCCATCAAGTGTGCTGCAAAATATTCGCAAATATCATTTTTCCATGCTATGCAATTCGCAATCTCAACGCCTACAACAATTTTGGCAACATGTTGTTACTTAGTAGTTCTGAAAAAATTGATAATAAAATACCCTAGACAAATATAATGTTGTTAATGACATCGATCACATTAAATATTACACATAGCATGAAAAACTATATGACACAAAACAATAGTACATATTTTGACACAACTCAGCCAAATCAATAAAATAAAAAATTATATTTTAAGAGAATAAAGAAAAAAAATGTTCAATGCAAGGTATTTCTCATTTAAATCAAAGTAGTATTTGTATTAAGCCATAAAACACACCAGAAATCTTAGTTCAATGAAATATGCACGAAAAATCACACAATCTCTTCTATTTATCGATCCTACATCTCTATTCACCTTCATATATGTCCACACCATCTCTTTGCACCGATCTCCAATATAGTCTTGCCTAATAGATGACTTGAATTAAAGCAAGTTTATCCCTCACCTTTTTCCACTCAATCGAAATATTTAGCACATGACACAAAACCAAATAAAGAATTTAAGAAAGAGCAAAAGTTTAGTAGCATTGATATTGAAAGTGAACTCATTCTTATTTTGTAATCAATGAATGGTTTTCAAAAGAGAAATTATAAAGTTTTTGTATATACAGTTTTTGGTTTACGTAATTAGTGAGGGAGAAAGGAAGATGAGAGAAATTGGGAAGTTGTTGAGAGAGAGAGAGAAATGAACCGATTTTGAAGGAAAGATTGAGAAAGTGGATAACTTGAATTGGTTATTTGAAAAATTTCTTCCATCATTTAATAAATAAAATAATTCAAAAATCTGAGAAAATAGAATTTCAGTCAAAATATAATTGTGACAGTTAAAGACTGATCTCAAATATATATATAAGTAGATTAAAATTATCAAAATTTAGTATTGAGTCCAAATTGAAGGATTTTGGTCAAAAGACCATTCTTTTTTTTTTTTTTTTTTTTTGAGGATCAACCTGTAAAGTATTATTAATCAAACGTACTCAGAAACAATAATGTTCGAAACAAGATCCGGAAGACCCGAAGAAAAATCAAAAGAATTTGCAGCTAACTTAGCCAGTTGATGAGCTACTGAATTGTTAACTCTAGAGGTGTAATCGCACGGAAAGAAGCGAACCTTCTTCCTAAAGCTTTAATGTCTTGCAAAATATGTCCCAGGCCCCCTGCGGACAAAGAGTCTCCTTCAATTCCCTTAATAATTGAGCTACTATCACCTTCAAGAATCAATTTTGACCACCCCAACTCCAAGCCAAATTCCACTCCTTTAAGCGTAGCCATAGCTTCTGCTGAGTCCGGATTCAAAAGATAAGGAAGAAAAAAATGATTCCAGCCTATACATTTCCCTTCGAAATCCCGAGCAATGATCCCAATTCCAACCTTGCTACCGTCCCCAGATAAGCCTGCATCAACATTAACTTTTAGATAGTCTTCCGGGGGAGGAGACCAACGGGGTTGAACATTGTTTGGTGGAACCAAGCGGATTTTAAGCAGCGCCATCTGATAACGTTCATGGAAATCTCGGGCGAACATTATAACTTCGTGTGGCTGAACATTATAACATCATTAGTTTCTGGATTATGATATAATATGGTTATTATATCTCTCTTTCTATTGATTCAACGCAATTTTTCTTTTAGATATTTAAAGAGTTAAAAATCTCTGAATCCTTGGTTAGTGTTAATCAGTCTGCATTAACTTAATTAACTTGTCGAAATTCAAGGAGAAAATAATTAGGATAATTTCCTTTCCAAGAAGGGTCAAAATGGGAAAGTAATTAACTCATTTTTAACATTTTAATATTCAAGGGCGTTTTAGGAACATAAAACCCTTCATTCGCATAACCGAATCCTAATAATTCTCCATGAGAAAAAAGAAATTCAAACTCCAGAGCACTAAGAAAAGTCCGACGGATGTACCGTCCACCTCCGCCCCTCCTCCGCCTTGGACTGAACTGCCAAGGGATGTGACGGCGAACATTCTGCAAAGGTTGGGGCCGAAAGAGATACTGGAGAGTGCACAGAAAGTCTGTACTACATGGAAGGATGTGTGCACAGATCCTGCTATGTGGCGAGTGATCGACATGAAAAATCTCGGTCACCACTATATGCGCGACCTTGAAATCATGTGCCGTGACGCTGTGGATCGAAGCCAGGGACAATTAATTGAAATAAATATTGAGCATTTCGGCACCGATGATTTGATTCGCTACATTTCCGAAAGGTATATTTTCGCAATTTGTATTTTCTGGTTTTTTCGCTTATACTAACCCTATAGTAGAAAATTTACTTATTTTTTTTGCTTTTATAAATGCTAACTTGTTGATTAAATATTGTTAATAGTTTTGTTTTTCCAGAATATCTTTTTTTCTACATAAATAATTACAAATTAATATATTAAAATTTTCATTTTTTGGTTGAAAAGATTGAAAGTTTTTTATTTTTCAATCACGGAAACGAAAAAAGTTGTAATTTCAAAATTATATTTCCTGCCTTAAAACTCTTTTTCTTCTCTTAATTTTGTGACATTTTTTTACAATTTTTCCTTGTGTTTTCGAATTTTTTTAGAAAAGTTAAAAATATTTATCTAATTGAATATACACTCGAAACAAAATTTGGATCCATGAATTCATTAGAAACCTTTTTTTCTCCTTGCGCACTGTATACCAGAAGCGGCAGGCTCAGAACTCTTCGACTTGGATATTGCGATGACATAACTGGTGACGGTTTGATTGAAGCAGTTAAAAATCTTCCATTGCTGGAAGAGCTGCACCTCTATCCTTACTATATGGCTTCAGCAGTTGCACTTATTGAAACTGTAGGCCGCTCGTGCCTACACTTGAAGTCGTTTAAATTCAACAATCGTTGGGTACTGTGCCCACCTCGTTGGGTACGGTTCCCACCTCCAGCGTGTGATCTGGAGGCTCTGGCAATAGCAGAAAACATGCCCGAGTTACGTCACCTTCAACTTATTGGGAACACACTGACAAATAGAGGCCTGCAGGCCATTCTTGATGGCTGTCCTAATCTTGAATCACTTGATCTGAGGCAGTGTTTCTACGTTGATTTTGGGGAAAATTTACGAAGACGTTGTGATCAACGGATCAAAGACCTTTGGGCTCCTAATGATTTTATTGATTTTGAATATGTAACATATGATGATGATGATCAGTACATGGGTGGATATTTTGACATTTAAATGTCCGATAATGATTCTGACAATCGTCATGACTGATTTCTCTAGTGGCAGTTTGGTTTCCAATGGGGTGTGATGGCGAGCTTTTCATCGATCGACTGATGATTGTAGGAAGTGTAAGGAGATTCCTTTTCCTTTCGTTAGATGAAAATCATTTTAGATCTTTAGTAATATATGCTTGTTATTTTGGGTGAGGTTGTTATTTTGTTAGATCTTTAGTAATGCTTGTTATTTTGGGTGAGGTTGTTATTTTGTTAGATCTTCTTAGTTGTATTTTGCGTTGAGGATTTGCTCTCACAATTTCATTTTCTTGAAATATTAGTTTATCTTAACATTAATTGAATCTAATCAGTATTTGTAAAAATTGTTTACATTCATTAGTTCTCTGATGCTAAATGATTTATACTCCAGTTCAACTGCAAGTGGATTCATATTGGGAAAATCGCACTTCACCCCCCAACCTTTTTATGTTTTTGCAGTCTCCCCCCTAACCTTTAAAGTTTCGCACTTTCCCACCTCACCTATTTAAAAAGTCTCAGGTAACCACCTCATTGAGCAAGGCACCCCCCAACCTTTTTAAGTTTTTGCAGTCTCCCCCCTAACCTTTAAAGTTTCGCACTTTCCCACCTCACCTATTTAGAAAGTCTCAGGCAACCACCTCATTGAGCAAGGAAATGGAATCTGACGGAATATTCCGTTTGCTTGAAGTGACGTGGCTTTAGTCAAGGGTAGATTAGTCCTTTAAGGCACAAAAGTGCGAAACTGTAAAGGTTAGGGGGGAGACTGCGAAAACTTGAAAAGGTTGGGGGGTAAAGTGCGATTTTCCCTATTTATAATAATTTCTAGATCAAAATTTCATTTCGAGTATATATGTTTCGGTCAACAAAATATTGAAATTTTTTGAAGAAATTCTTCGGAAATATTAAGAAAAATTGTGAAATATTCATTTAGTAAGTTATTTCTTCAAGAAATTTCAATATTTTGTTGACCGAAACATATATACTCGAAATGAAATTTTGATCTAGAAATTATTATAAATAGGGAAAATCGCACTTTACCCCCCAACCTTTTCAAGTTTTCGCAGTCTCCCCCCTAACCTTTACAATTTCGCACTTTTGTGCCTTAAAGGACTATTCTACCCTTGACTAAAGCCACGTCACTTCAAGCAAACGGAATATTCCGTCAGATTCCATTTCCTTGCTCAATGAGGTGGGAAAGTGCGAAACTTTAAAGGTTAGGGGGGAGACTGCAAAAACTTAAAAAGGTTGGGGGGTGCCTTGCTCAATGAGGTGGTTGCCTGAGACTTTTTAAATAGGTGAGGTGGGAAAGTGCGAAACTTTAAAGGTTAGGGGGGAGACTGCAAAAACATAAAAAGGTTGGGGGGTGAAGTGCGATTTTCCCATTCATATTTGTAAACAACTGATTCTGAACATTTTTGCATTTTTATTCTTTTTTAAGTGTAAATTTCAATAAAAATGAAAAAGAGAAGAAAATGTATGAGGTATTTCATGGCAAAAAATGATAGCAACAATTAAAGATGGTTTTATTGACATTTTACCATATAAAAATAATTCATTATGTGGTTTTTTAATTCGTAAAAAAAGAAGAAATGTATCAATTAATTTGAGACGGAGAGAATATCTTTATTGAATATTCATTCCTTTTTAAAACAACAATATATTCATATTTTAGAGTGTTATTTTTGACCTTCTATTTTCCGAGATCCGTAGATAGAAGTATTTTTGTTTTCAAAATATCAATGTCTTTGTTCTAACGCTACCATTCTACTCTACCCGATGTTCAAAGCCGTACACTTTCAACAAATCATAACCTTATCCCTTGAAAAAATGTCGATAAAAAAATGAGTTGTGTTGAAAATATTAACTAATGGAGAGGTTGCTGTTACAATTACGGGTATTTAAGTTAGAAGAATATATATTTTCTTTTTAAAGACTTTTTTCTTTGAGGAATTTGTCGTAAATGGATAAATTATCTCATTTTCTTTTCCTTAAATACTGTCGAAATAACTTATTTCCAAAGATATTGGGTCTGTTATTGCAGTCTTTGAATGAAATAATTAAGAAGGTTATTATGTCTAAGAATATATCTTGAGAGAATGGGAATGTCAAAATAATCAGATCAAAGTTTCATTTTTAATATATGTTTCGGTGTATTGATTTAAAAATGTGGTTTGTGGTTTGTATACATTAATTTTTAATTTTGGAGATTAGGAAAAATAAAGGTGGTATGTATCAAATCTTTGTCTTTTTCAAATCAAATTAAATTACGTTAATTATAATAATTGATGTGATTGAAAGTTGAATTATCTTAAATTGAAACAAGTTGAAGTAGGGCATTCAATGGGTCGGATTCTGGTCGGATCAGGCTCGTCCAGATCCGGCTCCATTTATATCGGATCGAATCCTGACGGATTCGGATCTTGATCGGATTGTGCTCGGATCTAGATTTTTTGAATCCAATGGATCTTGGTCGGATTTGGCCGGATATCGGATATTTTTCGAATTCAATAAATTTGTATTTAAAAAGTTAAATTAATATTTTTTTCCTAAAACATGTTTATTATCTTTTCAATTTTATTTAATTTTAGCTCACATTTTCAAAGTTTCTTTACTATATTCATATGGTAAAATTGCAGAAAACGTCCCAAACTAATTATTGATTTTGGATTTTCGTCCCAAACTATTTAATTTGGCGAATTTCGTCCCGTAATTTAATATTTTTTTGGAATATCGTCCCAAACTAATTACTGATCTCGATTTTTCGTCCCAAACTATATCAACTCTCTAAATTTCGTCCAATAATTTACCATTTTGTATGAATTTAGTCCCAATATTAAATTTCAAATTAAATGGAAATGACGGTTCAATCTTGTAATTAGTTTGGGACGAACTCGGCAATATTATATAATTATTCATGTTAAAATTTACCATGTCATGATACTTAAGCAGCCATGTGATAATTCATCGGCAAATGCGCAATTTCCGTCTTATAATTACGGTGGGATGATATTCCAAAAAAATATTTAATTACGGGACGAAATTCGCCAAGTTAAATAGTTTGGGATGGAAATCCAAAATCAGTTATTACTTTGGGACGATTTTTGCAATTTTGCCTATTCATATTTGTAGAATGAATATATTGGTTTAAATAAATTTATAAACGGATTATAAATTACTATCTTCTTAAATTGACATTGAAATATTATTAATGATATTTATTTTTATAAATCATTTATTTGTATATATATCTTTCTTTTTATTTGTTGTCGGATACGAATCTTTAACGGAACGGATCGACCTAAATCCATATTCGCTCCATGAGTTTCGAATTTCGGATCTTTCTAATCGGATCAGGTCCATCAAATCTCTAATCGGACAATTATCCTAATAAATCAGACCGAATTCGGACGGATCCGGATTGAAATCCGCCCCATTGACAGCCCTAAGTTGAAGCACATGTTTTAATTGTGAGTTGATTCGGTGAAAATCATTCCAAACAATGGTCCGACAAATTTCTAAAACATTTAAACCAAAATAGATCCCGTAACTTCCGAAATAGGAGGGAAAATACATATTTAGTCACTCGATTTTAACTCTCAGTCAATGTCATATTTTATTTAGTCACCCAGATAATAAATTGTGGCACAATCCATCATCAAATAATACAAACCAAAATCATAGTTTGTTATCTCTCTATGGTCTGTCCCATATTTGATGATGGATTGTGAAACTATTTATAACTTGGGTGACAAAATATGTTATTCATAAAACTTGGATGACTATTGTATGACTGAAATAAAAATTGAGTGATTAAATATTCATTTTCCCCAAACTAAGATGAGGTGAGAAAGAATAATGAATATGGGATAATTACGGTAACTCGTTTTTCTAAAAAGTTCTAATTTTGCCCTTGAGAGTTATTTGCAATATCTTATAAATTTTAAAACTTAAATGCCAATTACTATATCTTATAAATTCTAAAAGTGATAGATATATATATATATATTTAGTACCTGTTGGATAAGGATGAAGATGAAGTCACTGAAGACAAATGTATAAGGGAGGTTTTGATGCATTCCAAAACTTCAAAATCGGCTAAGTATGGGGTAACTTAGCTGATGTCCCTTTGGAAGGAATTTTGACTAAGTATAGAAGACATCAGAAGAGTCAAAATTTCAAGGTCCAAGACTTCTGATCAGCTGAAGGAAAGATATCAGACTGATGAAGATCAGCCGACTCAAATCAGATTTGTTCAAGTTTGGGATCAGCTTAGTTCGCCATCAGACTTGCACTTCCGTCAGCCAAGTGGAAAGGATCATAAAGTCTTCCCAACGGTAATAAATGCCCCTGGAAGTAATAAATGCTGAAGTACAAGGATATTAAAGACAAATGATTGAAGAAATGCTTCGCATCAGCTGGGTGCATTTAATGCTGCCTGCAGAAAAGTACTGTTGATAGTACGGACAGACTGCAAAAGAGCCGTTCGCGGAAATTAAGGACCAGTACTCGAGGAATTTGAATCCTGTCTCTCTTCAACGGACATTTTTCAAACCTCAAGTATAAATAGCTGAAAGAGACGAAGAGAAGACAACAACACAATCTCTGAGAAATTTTCGAAGCAGAACTCCTTAAGTCTCAAGAACAGCTCACTCATCAGCTTAGTTATTTGTTGACGAAAAGCGAAGTTGAAGAACAAAGCTAAACACATCTTCTGCGTGAATTTGTTAAACTGAGTTTTGTGAGAAGTAGATATCCATCTTAGTGATTGATATTACTTCAGAGAGTAGGATTTCTTTGTGATTTCTTACTGCGCACTTACGGCTTGTTCATTTGTTAGGCGTAAGCAGAGTGTACTGGTTACTTTGTGTTTCTAGTATAGCCCAAGATCTTTGTGACTTGGAAGAGTGGACTAAAGGATATTCACATCAATATAACCACTATAAAAATTACTTATGTTTTTACTTGCATTTTTTATTGGCATATTTCAAGACTGCATAAAACACTTTACTTAATTGTTTGAAAAAGATTTAAAAGGAGTTTATAAAACTGGGGAAACATTTTTCAAACTACTGAGGATACTTGTGAAAAACACTTTGAAAATCCGCTGCAAGTACTCTAAGTATTAAAACTGATTTTGACAAAATCAGCTAAGTAACTATCAGTTTAGTGGTCTACGAAGCTGTTCAAAGATTTGTTCGCGATCAGCCGAGGAATCTACTGTTGATAACAGCTTAGTCTGTTTAAGTTAACAAAAAGGTTTTAAAGTTAAAAATTGCAAAAAGTTTAGAGGTCTATTCACTCCCCCCCCCCCCCCCCCCCCTTAAGACCTCATCTGACCACTTGGGACCAACAAGTGGTATCAGAGCAGGTGGTTCATTAGAATCAGCTGCCTGATCAACGAGCTTGATCCAAGTGTTTTTCAAAGGTTTTAAAACTTTTCAAAAGAGCATCTTTTTGAAAAACAACACTTTTTGAAAAATGGACTGTATCAGCCATGTTCCCCACATTGCTGGTATGTCGTTTGAAGACTGGAAAATCAGGATGGAGATTTTCCTTGCTGCTTACAGTGATAACATGTATACGTGTATCATAAAATGTCCATTTAAATTCACCAAGACTATTATAGTTGATGAAGCTGAACTAGTGGTGGAAAAAGATCTAACAGAGATGACAGCCGAAGAAATAAAGCTGTTCAATCTGGATAAAGTTGGCCGTTTCATCATGACCAAAGCCCTGGATAATGATCGGTTTGATAAAGTCAAACATTGCAAAACTGCAAAGAAAATGTGGGACAAGGTTCGTGACATGAGCGAAGGAAACGACGCCATCAAAGAACATCAGCAGAGTGTTGCTCTGGAAAAGCTGGACAACTTCAAGATGAAGTCTGCGGAAACCATTGACCAGATGGACACAAGGTTTACAAGGACATTGAATGAAGTGTTAAAGCTTGGAAAAACCTTTTCGGACAAGGAGATAACCGTCAGAGTTCTGAAAGCCCTAACTCCAAAGTTCAACATAAAGGTGACAGCCATGGAAGAGTCAAGAGATCTGGGCAAGATTTCTCTCACCGAGCTGTTCTCAGTACTCAAAGCGTATGAGTATAAACTGCCAAGAATGGGTGTTGAAGAAACCTCTACTTCAAGTCCCACAGCTGCACTTGTTGCTGCTGAAAACCCCAGAAGGCCAGCTCACAAAAGCAAAGATGTGGACTCATCTGATGAAGCCACACTACTCAACAAAAAGGAGTACACTGCTGGAGACGTAGCATTGCTGATGAACAACTTCAAAAAGTTCTATAGACGAAAAATGAAGAACAAATATAACAATGCTTCTACTTCTAACCCTACTTCTTCTTTTCAGGATAAGGATTCTTATAAATCCAAAATGATGTGCTATAATTGTAGGAAACTGTGTCATTTCATCAGAGACTGCCCATATCCTAAAGCTGAGAAGTATACAGAAGAAGAAAAGAGAATCAGAAAAGAAAGAAAGCATCAGAAAGGAAAGGTGCTGGTAGCAGAAGCAGAAAAGCTAGCTGCTGTCTACTCATCTGATTCAGATTCAGACACTTCTGATGAAGAGAGCCCTTCTCTTCTCTGCCTGATGGCTAAGGAATCTGATAACTCTGAGGATGAGGTAACTCTTCTTGATAGTGAATTATTTAATTCATTTGAACAAATGATGCTTAACAATACTACTATTGCTGAAGCATATAAGAAGCTTAAGGAAGTGATTATATTGCTAAAAGAGCAAAATAGTTCACTGAAACTCTCAGCTGAAAAGCCAAGAGAATCAGCTGAATATAAACAGCTTGAGCAAGAACATGAATCTCTGAAAGCTGAATGTGAAGTCTATAAGGGTAAAATCATTGAGCTTGAGAAAGTCATTGAGTCTCATGAGAAGTCATCTGTTGCATCCACTCACATGTCTAGTAAACAGAAGACACATTTAGATCAGGATAAGTTAGAACTGAACCATACTGAAAAATTTATATCAGCTGACAATAGCAAGGTCATACTGTATGTTCGGACTACTAAACCTGCTTCACCTGAGAAAGTATTAAAGGAGAAGAAAACTCCTAAGGCTAAAAAGAGCAAAGAGCCTAGTGTAGGAAAACAGACTAGTAAGCCTAAACAGAAGAGTCCTAGGAAGTCCTCTGACAAGGCTAAAACTAATCAGACTAGTGATAAAACTAAGTCGTCTGTTAATGAGCAGGCAACTAGTAAACCAAAGAAGCATAAGAATAAGAAAAATCAAAATGCTTGGTATGGAAATGAGTCTTATTATGTGCAAACTGCTGCATATCATCCTATGTATCATGCACCTCAATTTCCAACTACTATGCGCCATATCCTGCTCATCCAATGCATACATATCCTCCTTATCATGCATCTTACTCTGCATTTGAACATTATCCTTATCATGCTGATCATCAACAATATGACAAATCTGATGAACGTGGTAAAGGAAAAGCTGTTCATACTCCTGTTGAAACTCAGAAGCCTAAGAAGCCTAAGACCTCATCATCTTGGGTTATCAAAGATGGAACTAATCCTTCAGGACCCTCTCAATAAGGGTACCTAAAACAATTTTATTTTGTTTTGTAGGTTAGGATTAGGAGTAGGAGTAAAGTAGAGAAGATTTGGTACTTGGACAGTGGTTGTTCAAGACACATGTGTGGAAGCATACATGAACTGACTGATGCTGTTGCTGTGGATGGTCCAAAAGTTACTTTTGGGGACAGTAAAGAAGGCAAGATTGTAGCAAACGGAAGCTTAATCAAGGGAAACATAGAGATATCTGACGTCTCATATGTTAAAGGCCTAAAATTGGTACAAAGAAGGTAATTTTATCTGGAAGACGACAAGGGAATGTCTACACAGTGGACTGGAATTCTGCTGACAAGAATTCAAGTATTTGTTTGGTGGCATCAACACCAAGTGAAGTCAGTTGGCTGTGGCACAAAAGAATGAATCATGTGAATTTCAAGACCATCAACAGACTAATCAAGAATAATCTGGTAAAAGGAATTCCAAAGACAGTCATGAACAAAGGTAAGCTGTGTGACGCATGTCAGAAGGGTAAACAAATCAAGTCATCATTCAAAAGCAAGAAGCATCAATCTTCTGGAAGAATATTGGAGCTGCTACACATGGACTTATTTGGACCCATTGATCCAGTCAGCAATGGTGGAAAGAAATACTGCCTAGCTGTTGTGGATGACTATTCAAGATATACTTGGGTGATATTCATGAAAAAGAAAAGTGAAACCAAGGAACATCTTACTAATCTGATGGAACTGATCCAGAATGAGAAAAGCATAAAGATATTGAAGATCAGATCAGATAGAGGGACATAGTTTACAAACTCTACTGTTGAAGAGTATTGTAATATCAAAGGAATACATCATGAGTATTCAGCTGCTAGAACCCCTCAACAGAATGGTGTTGCTGAAAGGAGAAACAGAACACTGAAGGAAGCTGTCAGAACCATGATAGCTGAAGCTAAGCTGCCGCAAAGATTTTGGGCAGAAGCAACAAATACAACATGTTTTACCCAAAACAGATGCATGATCAACAAGCACCAAAACAAGACTCCATATGAAGTTTGGAACAACAGGAAGCCAAACATTCATTATTTTAAGATATTTGGTTGTAAATGCTATGTTTTAAATAATGGGAAAAATCGCCTTACTGCATCTGCAGAAAAGGCTGATGAAGCTGTTTTTGTAGGATACTCTACTGTTAGTAAAGCTTATAGAGTTTTTAACAAAAGAACATTACTAATAGAAGAATCCATTCATGTAGTATTTGATGAACTAAGTCAATCTTCTGAAAATAATCAAAGTATTAATCAAGATCTGTCTACTGATTTACAGAAGTTGAATATTGGAAAGAATGAAGAATATGTTCCCATCATACTACCTGATCTCAACCCAGCTGATAACTCAAGTGCTGTTCAAAATCACAGTGCTGATTGTCTAACAGACGAGTTGCAAACAGCTGATAGACCAGAGACTGTTCAACAGACAACAACTGTTCAACAGACTACTACTGGAACTCCAACAGTAGTGTTGCAAGATCAAAACAAAGGACAACATTATGATTTGCAACCTGATCTCAGGTGGCTCAAGAATCATCCACCAGAATTGGTGATTGGTGATCCTTTGGATAAAGTGAAGACAAGGAGAGCTGCTGCAAGTGATGCAATGTTTGTCAGCTTCCTATCTCAAATAGAGCCCAAACAGATTGAAGAAGCTCTTAGTGATTCCAACTGGATTGAAGCTATGCAAGAAGTGCTAAATCAATTTGAAAGGAATGAAGTCTGGTACTTAGTTCCTAGACCAAGTCATCAAAGAGTCATTGGCACTAAATGGGTATTCAGAAATAAGATGAATGAAGATGGTGAAGTCACCAGAAACAAAGCAAGATTAGTGGCCAAGGGTTACTGCCAAGAAGAAGGCATTGACTTTGATGAAACGTTTGCACCAGTAGCAAGATTAGAGGCAATCAGACTCTTTCTTGCCTATGTTGCTCACAAGTCTATCAGATGGATGTGAAATCAGCTTTTCTCAATGGAGAATTGCAAGAATAAGTTTACGTTGAACAACAACCTGGTTTTGAAGTCTATCAAGAAGGAGACAAGGTGTATCGTCTGAATAAAGCCCTCTATGGACTGAAACAGGCTCCAAGAGCATGGTATGATACCTTATCTGATTTTCTTTTAATTAAAGGATTTCGCAAAGGTAAAGTTGACAAGACCTTGTTCACTATTGAATGGGAAGAACATATTTTGCTTGTGCAAATATATGTGGACGATATTATTTTTGGTTCAACTAACCAACAGATGTGTGACAAGTTCTCAAAGCTGATGCAGAACAAGTTTGAAATGAGCATGATGGGAGAACTTAATTATTTTCTTGGTTTGCAAGTAAGACAGTTGCCTGATGGAATTTTCATCAGCCAAGCAAAATACACAAAGGATTTGTTCAAGAAATTTGGTATGGAAACTAGCTCTACTGCTACTATTCCAATGTCTACAAGTCTTCGTTTGGATAAAGATGAAGATGGCAAATCAGTGGACATAACCAAATACAGATGCATTATTGGGTCACTGTTGTATCTAACAGCAAGCAGACCTGATATTATGTACTCAGTTGGGGTCTGTGCAAGATTCCAATCAAATCCCAAGGAATCTCATCTCCTAGCTGCCAAGAGAATACTGAAATATATTAAGGGCACTCAAGATTTGGGATTGTGGTATCCTAGAGAGTCTGGATTTTAGCTTATTGGATATTCAGATTCTGACCTTGCTGGCTGCAAGATTGATAGAAAAAGCACAACAGGTGCCTGTCAATTCTTAGGTAGTCGTCTGATCTCATGGATGAGTAAGAAACAGACTTCAGTATCCATATCTACTGTTGAAGCCGAGTACATAGCTGCTGGAGCTTGCTGTGCACAAATCTTATGGTTGAAGCATAAACTAGAAGACTGCAATATCAAAATCAGTGGAATACCAATCTACTGTGACAATACAAGTGCAATCAGCCTTACTCAGAATACTACGAGTCATTCAAGGACGAAGCATATTGAGATCAAGCATCACTTTATTAGAGATCATGTGGAGAAAGGAAATGTCATAATAGAATATGTGTTTACTGAAAATCAAATTGCTGACATCTTCACAAAACCTTTAAGTGAGACAAGGTTTTCAACTCTAAGAGCTGAACTAGGTTTATTAAAATTGGATGCATAAGCTGAGGGGGAACTTATCAGAAGAATAAAGTTCAACAGCTTACTCATCTTATTTATCTTCAAGGATTAACTCTCAACATACTAGTTAACTTATGAATTCTTAAAGTCAGGGGGAAAGTGTAAGACTAGCGGTACTTCTGATTAAAAGATGAAATTTGTTAATGACAGTTAGTTGAAGTTATGTTTTCAACAGAAGATTAAAGTTTTGAAGATTGAAGACTTATTATCTAGCTGGATTGACAAACAGCTGAGGAAGGTTATCAGCTATTGGCTTTCACTGATAACAACTGTGTCATCAGGACAGTAGTCCATCAGATAAGTATTTATTTTACTCATCTGATCGCTTGTGTAAAAGCTTACTGTTTAAAACATTTTATTTCAAAACACGCTTTTACAAGTGACAGAAGGGCGGTACAAATTCCCGCTCCTTATTTAATGCAATTTGAATTTGAAAGGTCGTAACTGACACCGCACGATCAGCACTGACAAGAAACGGATCTAACGGTTAGCTGGTATCACGGAAACCGAAATACCCTAACTCTATAAATCCCAATCTGATCAGCCGTGTAGTTCTTTACGCACCCTAAAATTTCAAAAGCACTTGTGAGAAAATACTTGCAATCTTTCTGCAAATCTCCTCTTGTTTCTTTAATATATCAACAGATTACGATGGCCGCTGAAGGTATGTTCTTAGTGTATGAGTCATACTATCAATCTGGAACGGATTTGATGAAGGAACTGCTGGAAAAATTCAAATCTGCTTCGTTGGTGAACTTTATGGAGTACAATGAGGGAGTGATATCCGGACTGATCAAGTAATGGAGTACTACAAGACTGCAAAAGTTGATTACAGCACACTGGAGATTAAGACAGTGGGAGGTAAATCAATAGTCATTACTCCTGCTGTTCTTCATGAAACTTTTGGGCTTCCTAACAGTGGACGACATGACGTCACTGTACTGACGGAAGACAAGCACCAACAATTCTGGGCGATCTGCGCCAAAGAAGGAGAGATGTTGTCTGGCAACATCAAGAAGAGGCAACTGAATGATGAATATCAGCGGATGGCTGATATGGTCTCGAAGCTGATAGAAAATTGTACTTTTTCTCTGGATGCTGTTACCATGAAAAGGTTCAGCATAATGGCTGCCATCTACTATGGGCTAGAAGTCAATTGGTCTACAATAGTTTGGTACATCTTTGCTGATTTTCTTGAAGTAAAGAAAGGAAAAGGCCCTCACACCAACCATAGAATCACACTCAGTTACCTGCTGTTCAAACTGGGCTGTGATATGACAAATGGTAAGGGAGATTCACAAGTCCAAGGCAATGTCCAAGTACTTGCCTGTTCTGAAGAGAAAGGCTGATGAGCCTGAAGAAGACGAAGATGATGAACCAAATGAGGTTCCTGCCAAGAGGCAAAGGAGACTAGTCAAAACAGCTGACTTAGCTGTTGAGACTTAAGAAAAAGAAGGTTGCTGATCAACCAAAGGAGAAGGTTTCTAAGAAAGTAAAGACTGTGGCTGACGTTGTTGTTGATCAAATCATAAGTCAGACCACTGCTGATGTAAGGGGAATGTCTCCTGCATCACCTTCCAGGACTCCTTCTGCTGAAATGCCTGCTGGGAATGTCTCTCACAGGACAAGGAGCCAACAAAGGGACACTGCTGCTTCAAGACCCATTCAGGGTTTATCAAAGAAGTCAGCAAGGAAGCAGATGACATTCATAGAAAAGCCTACTGAGTTGGAAAACTTAGTAAGACAAAGTCATGTATCTGCTGAAAGACCTGTTGAAGCTGTTGAGGCTTCTGTTGCTGACAAAGCTGATGCGCAACAGTTGACTCAAGCTACACCAACAGTTGAGGCTGCCCAACCTCAGGATGATCCAGATGTCATGATCATCCATCCTATTGCTGCTGCACTTATCTCATCTGCTGGTCCAGCCCCTGCTCCAGCTGATAAAGGAAAGAAAAAGATCGTGATTAAAAGGAAGAAGATCTCCAAAGCTGATAAGAGAAAAAGGGAAGAAGCTGAACAGAGAAAACAGGATGAGATGGAGGAGAAGAAGGCACTTGAATTAAGCAAAATTCAAGAGGCAAAGGATGAGGCAAGACGAAAAATGTCTGAGGCAGAAAGAAAAGCTACTGAAAATGCTGAAATGGCTGTGGTCATTGAGCTAAGCAAGACTGATGCCTATGGACCTGTCCATGGAGGAGGCATAAAGATAAACGAGGCTAATGATGAAGATCATCAGGAGACTGGAATGGAAGATGTCCCTGTCCACCAGGAGACTGAAGAAAAGGAAGCTGCTGCTTCTGCTTCATCAGGTGATGAACACTCATCACTGATGGAAGCTTTCCAGATGCTAATGGAGAATTCAATGAAGGAACTGGAAGAGAAGCACATCCAGCAGCTGACAAAGTTAAAAGAGGAGCTGAAGGTAGACCTCAAAGCAGAGTTGGCAGAGTCCAACAAACTTCACCTGGAAACTATGCAACAGTCAACTGAGAAGATCATCAAGACTGAAATTGATAGTTTTCCTATACCTCAAGACAACTCTTTGCAGTTAGTACACAACCTTACTGATATGAACAGAAATGTTGAGGATGTGAAGGCTGACATAAATCACCTTCATACTGCCTTACAAAGAGCTGAACACAAGATAGCTGACTTAACTGCAACTTTCATTAAAGTCAGTGAAGAAGAGAAGGAAGTCAATTTTGGGATGTTGCAAGAAGTCTCAAACGCTGAAAAGGAACTACACAATGAACTTGCAACAATGCAACTGAATATTGACTACTTCAATGATCAAACTGACAACATCAGTACCACTCTTCATCACTTAACAGCAAGTCATGATGTAGTGAATCAGAACCTGAAGACTTTATGTGCTGCATTGAAAGTTCCTACTGTTGCACTCAACCCTGCTGCTAAACCTGAAGGAAGTCATCAAGTCTGATGATGACAAAAAGGGGGAAGATAAAGGGGAAGAAACAACCAAGGAAACTTCTGCTGCTGTTGAAGCCAAGAAGACTGATAAAGCTACTGCAATGACCAAGACTGCTGAAGAACTTGGAAAGGTAGAAGAAAAAGAGAAACCTGAAGAAGAAACTACCAAGTACAAGAATACAGAATCAGCCAGGAAGGTAATGGAGCTTTTGAAGGAGCAGCAACTTAAAGAAAAGATGGATGCTGCCAAAGCTAACATTCTCCTGGATGAGGAAGCTGATGATGATGAAGAAGAAGAAGACGAGGAAGAATCTTCTTATGAGTATGAAGAAGTACTTGAAGGATCTGATGAAGAAGCTGATAGTTAGAACTTATAAAATATTGTAATCAGTTTACTTTATCCATTCTTCAGACATCTCATCTGATGAACTTGTACTTGTAATATTTTCTCTATCAATAAAAAGTCAAGTTTAATCCAACACATCTTTTCTATCTCAGAAAATTTTGAGGATCACAATCTTTAGCTTAGGCATTAACAGGTACTTGGCTGAAGTTTTGTCATCATCAAAAAGGGGGAAATTGTTGGATAAGGATGAAGATGAAGGCACTGAAGACAAATGTATAAGGGAGGTTTTGATGCATTCCAAAACTTCAAAATCGGCTAAGTATGGGGTAACTTAGCTGATGTCCCTTTGGAAGGAATTTTGACTAAGTATAGAAGACATCAGAAGAGTCAAAATTTCAAGGTCCAAGACTTCTGATCAGCTGAAGGAAAGATATCAGACTGATGAAGATCAGCCGACTCAAATCAGATTTGTTCAAGTTTGGGATCAACTTAGTTTGCCATCAGACTTGCACTTCCGTCAGCCAAGTGGAAAGGATCATAAAGTCTTCCCAACGGTAATAAATGCCCCTGGAAGTAATAAATGCTGAAGTACAAGGATATTAAAGACAAATGATTGAAGAAATGCTTCGCATCAGCTGGGTGCATTTAATGCTGCCTGCAGAAAAGTACTGTTGATAGTACGGACATACTGCAAAAGAGCCGTTCGCGGAAATTAAGGACCAGTACTCGAGGAATTTGAATCCTGTCTCTCTTCAACGGACATTTTTCAAACCTCAATTATAAATAGCTGAAAGAGACGAAGAGAAGACAACAACACAATCTCTGAGAAATTTTCGAAGCAGAACTCTTTAAGTCTCAAGAACAGCTCACTCATCAGCTTAGTCATTTGTTGACGAAAAGCGAAGTTGAAGAACAAAGCTAAACACATCTTCTGAGTGAATTTGTAAAACTGAGTGTTGTGAGAAGTAGATATCCATCTTAGTGAGTGATATTACTTCAGAGAGTAGGATTTCTTTGTGATTTCTTACTGCGCACTTACGGCCTGTTCATTTGTTGTTAGGCGTAAGCAGAGTGTACTGGTTACTTTGTGTTTCTAGTATAGCCCAAGATCTTTGTGACTTGGAAGAGTGGACTAAAGGATATTCACATCCATATAACCACTATAAAAATTCCTTATGTTTTTACTTGCATTTTTTATTGGCATATTTCAAGACTGCATAAAACACTTTACTTAACTGTTTGAAAAAGATTTAAAAGGAGTTTATAAAACTGGGGAAACATTTTTCAAACTACTGAGGATACTTGTGAAAAACACTTTGAAAATCCGCTGCAAGTACTCTAAGTATTAAAACTGATTTTGACAAAATCAGCTAAGTAACTATCAGTTTAGTGGTCTACGAAGCTGTTCAAAGATTTGTTCGCGATCAGCCGAGGAATCTACTTTTGATAACAGCTTAGTCTGTTTAAGTTAACAAAAAGGTTTTAAAGTTAAAACTTGCAAAAAGTTTAGAGGTCTATTCACCCCCCTCTAGACCTCATCTGACCACTTGGGACCAACAGTACCAGAATTATTGATCAAGTTTATAAATTGCCCGTAAGTGTTAATAAATATTGCAAAAAAAAAAAAAAATCATTTACATTTTTATTTACAATTTAAATTGTATAACGATAAATTAAATAGAATATTACTAAAATATTCTATAAATATAAAAAAAAACTCGTTGCACATTTACTTAAATGAATTAATTTTTCTATATTAGTAATAAATATGTAATTGAAACTTTATTACAATTGTAATTTGTTTTGATAGTAAATATATAATTATCACTTTATTACAGAGTATAATAATTAACACCCAACTTTTAAACTTTGTATATTACAAAAATTAGAAATAACGTCTGATTGTAATAGAGTGTGACTTTTAAACTTATGATAATTCATAGTTTGGTGAAATACTTGTTTCCCCCCTTAAAGTATGAGAGTGGTATCAATTACCCCTTAAAGTAAATTGTAACACTTATCCCCCTCTGTTATAGTTTTGTAATTTTTATTCCAAAAATTCCCTCGCCCCTTTCAAAAATATAAATTTCTTTATTAATTTATCAAAATAAACTTCTCTATTTATTAATTATGAATCCATTCATCAACCAAACAACATTATGTTTTAAATTCTTCATTTTTTTACCGAACTTTTTTCAGTCTCAAGTTCTTTCTTCATTTTCATCTCATTTTTTTTATCACTGAAAGAAACAAAATAAAATAAGAAATCGAAATTTAATATAGTTTAGTGGATGGATGAATTCATACTTTATAGAAAAATGATGAAGGAATGGAAAATTAAAATTTAATATTGTCTGGTGTCAACCTTGAATTTTGCGAGAAAGAATTCGAAGAAGAATTACTCAATATTTTGAATAATAATTTGTATCGAAAATAAATAAAATAATTATCACCAAATAAAAATATAGAAAAATATAATGAAAAAAGTTGAGATGGAAATATAAAACAATTGAAACATAAAATAAATAAAGAATTTGAGATTATAAAACCGAATAAATGAAGATGTTGGTCCCAAGTGGTCAGATGAGGTCTAGAGGGGGGAGGGGGGTGAATAGACCTTTAAACTTTTTAACAAATTTTTAACTTTGAAACTTTTGTTCTAACTTAAACAGACTAAGTTGTTACCGAACAGTAAGTTACTTGGTTGGTCGCGAACAAATCTTTGAACAGCTTCGTTGACCACTAATCTGATAGTTACTTAGCTGATTTTGTCAAAATCAGTTTCAATACTTAGAGTACTTGCAGCGGATTTGTAAAGTGTTTTTCACAAGTAAACTTAGTAGTTTGAATGTTTGTTCCCGGGTTTTATAAAAACTCCTTTCCTTATAAAACTTTTCAAACAGTTAAATCAAAGTGTTTATATGTAACTGAAAATATGCAAGTAAAAATGCAAGAAAGACACACAGAATTTTTCTAGTGGTTATATGGATTTAAATATCCTTTAGTCCACTCTTCCAAGTCACTCAGATATTGGGTTATACTATAATCACAAAGTTTACAGTATACTCAGCTTGCGCCAATCAACAAATGAAAATGCCACAAGTGCGCAGTAGGAAATCACTCAGAAACTCCTACTCTCCGAAGTAATATCACTCACAAAGATGGATATGTACTTCTCACAACACTCACGATTACAAAATCACTCAGAAGATGTATTTATCGTTGTTCTTCAACTCTGCTTTTGTCAACAAATGACTAAGCTGATTAGTGAGCTGTTCTTGAGACTTAAAGAATTCTGCTTCGAAATTTTCTCAGAGATTGTGTTGTTCTTCTTCTCTTCGTCTCTACAGCTATTTATACTCAAGGTTTGAAAAATGTCCGTTGAAGAGAGACAAAATTCAAAAACCTCGGGTACTAGTCCTTAATTTCCGCGAACGGCTCTTTGCAGTATGTCCGTACTGTCAACAGTACTTTTCTGCAGGCAGCATTAAATGCATCCAGCTGATGCGAAGCATTTCTTCAATCATTTGTCTTTAATAACCTTGTACTTCAGCATTTATTACTTCCAGGGGCATTTATTACCGTTGGGATGGCTTCTTGATCTTTTCCACTTGGCTGACGAAAGGACAAGTCTGATGGCGAACTAAGCTGATCTCAAGGTTGAACAAATCTGTTTTGAGTCGGCTGATCTTCACCAGTCTGATTTCTTTCCTTCAGCAGATCAGTAGCCTTTGGACCTTGAATTTTGACTCTTCTGATATCTTCTTTACTTAGTCAAAAATTCTTCAAAGGGAAATCAGCTATGTTAATCCATACGTAGCAGATTTGAAGTTTTGGAATTCATCAAAACCTCCCTTTACAAATTGTCTTCAGTGCTCTTCATCTTCATCCTTATCCAACAGAAGAAATTAAAATATAGAGTCATTACTTATGTTGATTGATAAGTTATTACTTATGTTAATTAAAATATAAATGAAGAAATTAAAATATAGAAACTAAAATATAGGTTAACAAATTGTGACAAATTTGGTACAGCCGTTAAAAATTGGCGTTAAGTGATGACGTGGTAGTTAAGTCTAATTGCAAAGTTGATGTCATTACTTATGTTGATTGATAATTTTACCCATAATATTTCAGGTTACCAAAAAAGCCTCACATCTCCAAATTTAGTGAAGATTTTAGTCCAAATTGTTGCCAAATATCAAAATTGACTCGAATAAGACCACTTGCAGACCAATTTGAATATTTTACTTATTTTATTTAAATAACTAATTTGATTTATAAATAATTTTAATAAATTAAATAATAATTAACATAAATATCACCAAAATTAAGAAAATATATTCTTTTTAAATATAAAATTTATATAATGGAATTAATCTATTTATTATTTATTAAAATAATAAATTATATAATTAAAAACTATTTAATATTTATTAAACTAATAAATAATAAATAATTATAATTTTAAAAAAAAATTCCAACCCCACCCACCCACCCCCTCCCCACCCTACCCCAATTTACATGCCGCCTGGGGGGGGGGGGGGGAGGGGAGGAGACGGGGTGGGTGGGGTTTGGGAATTTTTTTTTTAAAAATTATTTATTATTTATTATTTTAATAAATATTAAATAGTTTTTAATTATAATTTATTATTTTAATAAATATTAAATATATTAATACTATTATATAAATCTTATATTTAAAAAGAATATATTTTCTTAATTTTGGTGATATTTATGTTAAATTGTTATTTAATTTATTAATATTATTTATAAATCAAATTAGTTATTTAAATAAAATAAGTAAAATATTTAAATTGGTCCTCGCGTGGTCTTATTCGAGTCAATTTTGAAATTTGACAACAATGTGGATTAAAATCGTAACTAAATCTGGAGATGTGGGGCTTTTTTGATAACCTAAAATATTATGGGATAAAATTATCAGTCAATAAAAGTAATGGCATCAACTTTGCAATTAAACTTAACTGCCACATCATCACTTATCGCCAATTTTTAACGGCTGTACCAAATGTGTCACAATTTGTTAAAGCTCTATACCAAATGTGTTGGATCCATAAAGCTCAATACTAAAAGTGGGAATTGACCTATAGCTCTGTACCAAAAATGCAATTCTCTCTTAAAATATATATATTTTTTGATAAATTAATAAAAAAAATAGAGTATTTGTTTTAAAAGGAACGGGGTAGTTTTTGAATAAATATTCAATACTATAACATAGGGGGTAAATGTTACAAAAAATACTTTAGGGAGATAACTGATACCATCCCATACTTTAAGGGGAGAATTGTATTTCACCCTTCATAGTATAATTAATGCTAGCGATAAAGGGGAAGAATTGTATTTCACCCTTCATAGTATAAATAATGCTAGCGATAAAAAATTTTCAAATTTCTGCCATACGGGCCATACCCCTTGGCAGAAAATGGTTCAATTAAGTGATCTTTAATCTAATTTATTCATATTTTGCTTTCCCATAATAAATCTTTAATTTCTTTCCTATTTTCAAAATAACCTCGAAAATATCACTGCAATAAAGGAAACAAAGATGTTTGGTTTCTCCATAATATAGTCTATCTCCTTCTAAACTGAACCAAGACATTGTTTTATTTATCATAAGAAATAAGTCAAATAACTATAAATTTCTTTGGTAAATATTCATTCGTTGCTAAATCATATGATTTTTTATTGAAGCAGTTAAAAATCTTCCATTGCTGGAAGAGCTGCATCTCTATAATAACGAGGGAAAAACACTTTTGGTCCCAAATTTTATCCCAAAAAACACATTTGGTACCATGTTTTGCAGAAAAACAGATTTGGTACCACAATTTAGAGAGTCTTGACACATTTAGTCATTCCGTTAAATTTTGGACGGAAATTTTGCGCGTGACCGTCACACGCGCGTCAAGTTCAAATTGGTCACGAGTTTTGCACGTGACAAATCGGTCAAAACACTTTTGGTCCCAAACTTTACCCCATAAAACACATTTGGTACCATGCTTTGCAGAAAAACATATTTGGTACCACAATTTACATACTCTTGACACATTTAGTGTCCCTGTTAAATTAATAAAATCACATATAATGACCAGACAACAATTTCTCTAAAAATTTTGATAAAAATCACAAAATATACTTAAATCATTAATAATATTCTTAATAAAAGTACCTTGGATACCTGACTTGGTGCACTTTGACTTGCACTTGTATTCCAATGTTGATACAAGCACCGATCAAAAATTCCATCTTTTCCATCGAAAACATCGTAAACTTTCCATTTTTGAATCAGGCGAAACGAAAACAAGATATAATTCCGAAACTATTTATTTGCCTTAAACTCAGTTATTTTCCTAAATTTAGTAACTTTTTTTACAAATTTTCCTAGTGTTTCTGAAATATTTCCGAATAGTCTCGAAAAGTTTTCAATATTTGGCTCTCCGAAACATACATTCGAAACGAAATTTTGATCCATGGATACAAGTGCAAGTCAAAGTGCACCAAGTCAGGTATCCAAGGTACTTTTGTTAAGAATATTTTCAATGATTTAAGTACACTTTGTGATTTTTATCAAATCTTTTAGAGAAATTGTTGTTTGTTCATTATATGTGATTTTTATCAATTTAACGGGGACACTAAATGTGTCAAGAGTATGTAAATTGTGGTACCAAATCTGTTTTTCTGCAAAGCATGGTACCAAATGTGTTTTTTGGGGTAAAGTATGGGACCAAAAGTGTTTTGACCGATTTGTCACGTGCAAAACTCGTGAACTTAACGGGCGTGTGACGGTCACGCGCGCAAATTCCGTCCAAAATTTGACGGAATGACTAAATGTGTCAAGACTCTCTAATCTGTTTTTCTGCAAAGCATGGTACGAAATGTGTTTTCTGGGATAAAGTTTGGGACTATAAGTGTTTTTCCCTCCTATAATAACAATATCGGTTCAGCAGTTGCACTTATTGAAACTGTAGGCCGCTCTTGCCTGCACTTAAGGTCATTTAAATTCAACAATCGTGTGACCACACGTCTAATGCATGATCTGGAGGCTCAGGCAATTGCAGAAAACATGCCCGAGTTATGTCACCTTCAACTTATAAGGAGTACACTGACTGATGAAGGCCTGCAGGTCATTCTTGATGGCTGTCCTAATCTTGAATCACTTGATCTTAGGCAATGTTGATTTTGAAAGAAAATTTCGAAGACAATGTGAAAAACGGATAAAAGACCTTAGGGCTCCCAATGATGTTATTGATGTTGAATATTTAACAATATATGATGATTATGATGATTATGATGATTATAATTGTTACATTGATGGAGTTTTGGACATTGAAACGTCCTATGATATTGTCGATCGTGATGATTATGACTACTTTCTCAGTGATGACTAGTTTTTCATCCTCTGATGATGGAAGGAAGTGAAAGGAGATTCCATTTTTTTTTTTTTTTTTTTTTTTTCTGTTAGTCGAAAATTATTTTAGATCTTTATTAATGCTTTGTTATTTTGTTAGATCTTCTTAATGGTATTTTTAGATCTCGCAATTTGATTCTAATCCGTATTTGTCAATGCATATACAATATTGTGGCTAGGTGTTTTCAAAATGAGCAATATTTTAAGGTATAGTAAAATCGGATATACGTTTTCGGTTTTATTAGATAGAGAATTCTTGAAAGTGTATTCTCATGCATGGGGTGAATTTGTTAAAATCTAGGCAAATAAAAATTAATCTATTATTATTATTTCATATTGAATTTATAACAGTAGAATTGACTATAGAATTTAAGCTTTTATAAGTTTCTTTAAACAATTTAACATGACAAAATAATTTTATATTCTTATTTTGCTGAATAAAAATTGAGAAAAAAAAATAACACTTATTATTCCAAACTTTTAATTTACTTTATACATTTGTTATTGGGCCTTCCAAAAAAAAAGTTACCTTCACAATTTGGTGGCCTTTCCAAATTTAACTTACAGTCAAATATTTGAACATTTGGCCCTTAAGAATTTGAAGATTCAATGTGTGTAGTATCTAGATCTACATTTATTACTCAATTTGACATTAAAGTTTAAGGAATTTTGTTAGAACTTGATGATAATTTAGTGTAATGGTACAAATATTCACCAGCAAAAAATCCAATTAATCAAATACTGTCAAATTGTAGTATCAAATATGATATTTCAAAATGTTTGGTACCAGATATATGAATGTCAAATTGTGGTATCATATAATATGTTCTTTCAAAAAATTTGATACAAAATGTATAAAAAGATAAATGGTAATTCGAAAAGTGTAGTTCCCTAAATAAAAAAAATTATAAAAACCCCTTTTTGATTATAGTTTCTAAATTTATAAAATAAATAAGATCTATTCATAAATTGTGGATGCACTTTGGTCCATTTTCATTTGCTTTGGATGAAAAATATTTTGATTATGCATATTGAAGATTTTCTTTAAATTTGAGTAAAACAATTGAAACATGATTTGGATGTATTTTGGTTAGGATAATTTGAATGAGAAACCATACTACAAATATAATGGTGAGTTGATTTAAAAATGTTGAAGTTTAGGTGGGGGGAGAAGGCATATGATTGTGTCTAAGCATGTCTTATTAATTAAATTAATAGATGTTAGTTATAGCGTCAAAAAAAAAAAAAAAAAAAAAAAATAGATGTTAGTTATAATAATTGATTTGAAGAGATAACAAAATATGATTCTAATCAAATAATATAAATCAGAATCATATTTTGTTATCTCTCCATCAATTGTCGCTTAATTGATGATGGATTGTGCAACTATTTATAAACTGAGTGACTACCTATGTTATTCATGAAACTTTGATGACTATTAATTGTATGATTAGAGAAAAAGTTGAGTGACTAAATATTCTTTTTCTCAAATTAGTATGAGGTGAGAAAGCATATTGAATTTGGGCTAAATTACAGATATCCCTTGATGTGTTAGGTATTATAAAACTCTCTTTTAGGATATCTCCTATGATTCAAGGGGAAGGGGTTGAAAACTTAGGGGGTGAAATGTGTGAAATTTTTTTATTCAAGGGGTGAAAAATGCATTTTCCCCTTTTGCATACGGATCCGCCACATCGAGCTGATGCACTCGCCCGCCCAGCCAGCAGATGGCACATGGGAAGGTTCTTATCACACGTATGGCGAAGTTCCTGATAAGATTAAGACTAAGTTGTTTAATATCTTTAAGGTATTTATCTAAATTATGTTAGTATATATTGTAGTTTAATAATTAATATCAATTACTATATTGTTTACTAATAAAATTATCTAACGAATTGCAGAAGGAGTACTATTGGGACCCTAAACATGAAGTTGAAATTAAAAGGATATTTGACGTTAAAGCCGGATCATCACTTACTCATGCATTTGATGAGTTAAGAAGTAGAAATTTACCTAAGCCAGATTGGATAAACGAAACTTGTTGGAAAGAATACAAGGCATATTGGGCTTCTCCCGAGTTTTTGGAGAAAAGTCAAAGAAACAAAAGAAATCGAGCTTCCAATTGTGGTGGTCAAGGAGCCCCAAACCACACGAGTGGTAGTATAACACATTCGGAGCACGCGCGTAGACTATTAAGTCACTCAGATTTCTTATTGACATTTGTTTCATATATCTATTGTGGTAACACAACCAATATATAATAATGTTGTAGAGACAAAAAGGACATGACGTGTCCCAAGCAAGTCTATTTATGTATACTCATTCGAAGTATGATGAAAAGGGAGAGAGAACCATATGGGTCGATGAACGTTCGAAGAATACATATGTAAGTCAAATAAACTCATTACTTAGTTTATTGCTTATTAGTAATAGGTGTTATGTTTGATTAAATGTATACTCATGTTCGTGCCTCCTAGAATGCGTTTAAGGAAAAACTCCCGACTCCTCAAGTATCTGAAACTGGTGAATCACAACCAGTCCCTGAAAATGTTGAGTTGCAGGTTCGTAAATGTAATAAGTAATTTATGATATTAAATAAATACATGTAGTTGTAATCTAAATTGTTTTCATTTGTAATTCAGACGTGGGTGGAGACTGTAGGCGTTAGGAAGAAAGTAACGATTTATGGTTTGAAGGGCAAGGCTCATCGGGTTAGACCTCAGTCATCGAGATCACATTATTCTCAAGCTACTTCTTCCGACCCGGAGCTTGTGGCGAGACTTCAAACTCTCGAAGAACAGGCGTCGGAGAATCAATCAATGAGGGAGGAATACAACAATATGAAACAAGAGCTTGGGGATAATCGACGGGAGGTGGAGGCATATCGTCGAGAGATGGAGGAATTCCGACGTTTGTTTAGCCAGATGCCTACCAAAATGATGCATAAAAAACCCCAGAACAATCTAATGACTCTGACTCCGACTCCGACTCTGACGATTGATACTCTTTATTTTCCTGCTTATGCTAATTGATACTTTTTATTTCCCTACATATTTGAACTCCCATGGTAATGGTTGAGACTAATTTATGTTTATTAGGTTTTTAATTTGAATGGTGTATTATTATGACTATGACTGAGATTATTTTGACTTTTAATTAATGATTATTAGTTTTCAATTTAATTTGATGAATGTTGTACTGAATAGATAAACGGGATAATATTTTTTAATTAATTATTTTTTTAATAAAAATAATAAATTTTCATTTCGTCGGAAACAAATGAATAAAAAGTTTTTTAAAAATAATAAAATTCCGACGGAATATTCCGTCGGAAATAAATAAATAATTTTTTTTCTAAAACAACTATAAAAATTTCCGACGGGATATATCCGTCGGAAATCAATAAATAATTTTTTTTTTAAAAAAATATAATTAATTTCCGACGGAAAACTCCCGTCGGAAATTAAGGTCAAACAGTTGACCCGAACAAGTTTCCGACAGACGTACCCGTCGGAAATACCGTCGGAAGTTGCCCGTCGGAAAATTTCCGACGAACTTTCCAACTACTTTGATCCGCCGGAAAAAGCCCGTCGGAAAATTACCGACGAGCAAATTTCCGACGAACTTTCGACGACCATTTTTCGTTGGAAAATGCTGTTTTCCGACGGATTTTCCGAAAAATCCGTCGAAAATTCCGTTGGAAAAACCTGCTTTTCTTGTAGTGTTTATCTTTAAAAAAAATTCCTTTAAAATACCTAATAAAATGAAATGTAACTCTTATTTAATTTTAGTTAATTTGTATATTATTTTTAAAAAGTTAATTTTAGTTTAAAAATATAACTCTTATTTAATAAACTCAAATTTAATTTATTTTGTTTTAACTTAATAAAAACCTTTTTTTTTCAAAAAAAAAATCCTTAAATTTGTTGTATTATCGTGTCAAATCATGTCAATCAAGTATTTAATTGTTGTATTATCGTTTACGAATTTTAAAACCCTTTTTTTTTAAAAAAATCTTTATTAAAATATAACTCTTATTTAATTTTAGTTTTAGTTAATTTCTGTACTATTTTTTAAAAAGTTAACTATTAGAAACTCAAATTTAATTTAATTAATAAAAATGAAACTTTAAAAGAATTTAATGAAGCTTACATATGATTCGTTAAATTAAAACGATATAACCCTAACAATTATATAGTGAAACAATTGGGTGAATACGTCTAAATTAAATAAGTTTACATATGATCGCCATTTGAACCGTGTATTGCCCACACATGTTCAACTAAGTCGCCATCTCAAATTTAATTTATTTATTTATTATTATTATTATTATTATTATTATTATTATTATTATTATTAAGTGAGAGTGTGGAAAATGAGAATTGAAATTAAATGAAATTGATATATTGAGTAATTTGAGATGACTTATAAAAAGGAAAGGGGAAGTTGGACTTAGGCTGAGGACATCACTGGAGGTGACCTTATGTTTATCACCTTCTTTTAAGTTTTAATTAATCCCTTTTTCTAAAGGGTCACAATTTCGCCCTTGTGAGTTATTTGCAATATCTTTTAAATTTTAAAACTTGGATGTTAATTATTATATTTTTTAAATTATAAAGGTGATAAATATATATTTAGTACCATAATTATTGATAAAATTTATAAATTCCCTGTAAGTGTTAATAAATAATGCAATTTTTTTTTATTAACAATTGAAATTGTATGATAATTAAATAGACTTTTAATGATAATGTTATAAATATAAAAATACTCATTACACAATTTAGTTAAATGAATGATTTTTTGTATATTAGTAATAAATATTTAAAAAAATGCCAAAAAAAAAAACTTACTAATAAATATGTATTATTATTTTTTGCAATATTAATTGAAACTCATGGGCGATTATAAATTTTATAATTACTTTGGTAGTAAAAATATAATTATCACTTTTAAAATTTATAAAATATAATAATTAACAACCAACTTTTAAAATTTATATGATATTACAAAATTACAAAATAACTCTTTTTTTTGTTGATTCAATTACCAATATCTTATTGAAAAAACTGACAAACCTCACTAATTTACCCTTTTAGGTTTATATATTGGGCGGAAAATTAGGGAAAGAAATACAAAACAGAATCCCTCGTTTTAGGAACTGAAAACCCTATTAAAATATTAGTCCTCTCTTCGCATAAGGGAATCCTAGTTAATCATCAATCATGAGAAAAAGGAAATTCAAACTCCGGAGACCAAAAAGCACTAAGAAAACTACGACGGATGTTCCGTCCACCTCCGCCCCTCCTCCACCGTGGACTGAACTCCCGAGGGATGTGACGGCAAACATTCTGCATAGGTTGGGGCCGATAGAGATACTGAAAAGTGCACAGGAAGTCTGTACTACATGGAAGGATGTGTGCCTTGAACCTGCCATGTGGCGAGTGATTGACATGAAAAACCTCGGTTACCACGATATGTACGACCTCCAAATCATGTGCTGTGACGCTGTGGATCGAAGCCAAGGGCAATTAATTGAAATTAATATTGAGCATTTCGGCACCGATGATTTGATTCGCTACATTTCCGAAAGGTACATTTTCGCAATTCGTATTTTCTGGTTTTTTAAACGACATGTGTCAGATTGCGGAATTGGTTTTTCTAATTTGACACGGAATTCATGATTGTTTGTACTCTGTGGTAGATGTTTGTTTTGTGCTATGGCTGTGGCTGTGGCTGCCTATTGTTTGTTTGTTTTGTTTTGTACACGGAATTGAAATTAATATTGAGCATTTAGGCGTAATGCTGTGGCTGCCTATTTATTTGTTATGTGGACAAGTTAATGATTTTCAAGGATGGATTTAGCTAGGGTTCAGGAAATTGAAGTCATTTTAGTATATTGGTTTCGGAAGATGGACTCTATGAAATCTTGGCAGCTAAAGCATAATGTGTTGAAGTAGAGTATTCTAAGATAAAATCTAGATTGTGATAAACGGTATTGTTATATTATATGCTAATGACAATGAAATGAATGTTAACCTTGACTGATCCTTATTTTTCGTTGGTTTTGCTAAAGAAAAAGCAGCAAGTGTTTACAGGGGAATTTTCTTATGATTTAAAATTACCTAGGAATCATTTTTCTTAAAGTTTCCAATCTTCCAAACCGACAAATAAAAAAATTGGAGGGAGTAATACTTTAGTTTTTCCAGCATATCTTTTTTTCCATAGATATAATTACAAATTCATTTAATCAATCTTATTACATAGTTGATCATATGTTTTGTTAATTTTACTTTTGAAATTTTTTGTTACGTGGAACCAACTTTTTTTGCAAATGCACGTTAGAGAATGTGCTTTTTTGTGTGTAAAGATCAATCTTTAGTTATAGTGTAGAGAAAGTCTGAAAGTACATTTATAATTACACTATACCGTTTAGGCCTGAAAATAAACCGTACTACTCGAAAAATTGGCTTGAGATCTATCACAAACTCAAACTTGATTAAAATAGAGCTTGAACAACATGTTCAACTCTAATTGCTTCATTTCTAACTCAATCTCAATCTTGTATGAGAAAAATAAATTATTACATATAATTTATTAAGATATAAAAACTGAAGAACACACCTTTGTAATATTTTGGGCCCTTCTGTAGTAGGGACCCTTGTCAAGCACCTAATTAACATAGGCTATTAGCAATTTTACGTTATGCACTATTTTAGGGGTCTAGTGACTGCCTGATTGTTCAATATTTTCCTTTTTAATATTACATAGCAGTGTCAAGCACCTTCTAAGTATAATTGGGCGACCTAAAACTGGATGCTTTGACATTGCACAATTGGAAAGAAGTTCAAAGAAAGACATACTGAGCTTTGTTTTTCTGGTCTATTGTTACATTGACCACGTAATGAATGTTTCAGTGTTCATAGGGTAAGAAAAACCAGTTTTGCTCATTTGGGATGGGTGATTGCTATTCCAAAAGAATAGGATATGAACATGATTGAACATCTTCCCTTTTGACTACAAAGAATTTTCTTTTGTATAATATGCAACTGCTTTGGATCCTACAAAATAAATAAAAGGAAGAAAGTGCCATCTTGTGAAGCTCTTAAAGTGGATTTATTTGTTTCCTTCCCTTTGCTATGTATAAAAAATAAGTAGATTGCAATTCCAAAAGAATAGGATATCCGCTGTAAGGTTGAAAAGGATTCGAACTGCTCAATCTTCTTCCAATTTGGCTACAAAGAATTTTCTTTTGTATAAAATGCAAGTGCTTTTTTGGATCCTACCAAATAAATAAAAGGAATAAAGTGTCATCTTGTGAAGCTCTTAAGGTGGATATTTTTTGTTTTTTTTTTCCCTTTGCTGTGTTTTGAATAAGTAATGTTTTCATTGAGTCTGGTTTCAATTTCATTAGTCCCCATTTCCTTTCTTTTTCGAGTCAATTCTCTTGGTTTTCACATGTAGTATGAGATATGGATGTGGAGCATTGGACTTCCATAATTTCTATAACTCCTTTAGAGAACCTCATTTTGACCGCTTTTTTGTTGCCTCTCTTTTGTCATATAGTATGTGTCAGTATTGAGCTTGTTTTTCATGATCATTGAGCATTTTCTCGACATACCTTTTTTCCTGATAATTTTCCTTGCACAGTATAAAATTCATCTATGATGAAGCATCTTAAGGTGTCTAATGTCTGTTTTTAATTTAAATTTTTATTTTTTATTTTTTATATGATGACATCTGTGGTGTTTGCCTGCATACACCTTATGCATTCTTTGGCTATACATGAAGTTGTTCTTCCCTTTCAGAAATTCCCATGAAATATATTCTATTTTCTATGGCATAACATCTCATCTACTGTTGTAATATTTCAACAGATCGAGCCACCTCAAATTTCTTCGACTTGCATGTTGCTATAATATATCAGGCAAAGGTTTGAGCGAGGTAGTTAAAAAATTTCCTCAGTTGGAAGAGCTGCATCTCTTCTTAATGTCATCATCTATCCTTTCAGAACATATAGAATCCATTGGCCGTTCTTGCCCCATGTTGAAGTCATTTACATTTAATGATCGTGCCTATAAGTATCCCCTTGTAGAAGGTTACGAAGCAAAAGATGACGAATATGCACTGGCAATTGCAAAAACCATGCCTAATCTGCGCCACCTTCGACTTTTTGGAGATCAGATGACAAATGAAGGGTTGCAAGCCATTCTTGATAATTGTCCGCATCTTGAATCATTGGATCTGCGCAAGTGTTTTAATATTGATCTAACAGGGGATTTAGATAAAAGACTTTCTCGGCTGATAAAAAATCTGAGACGCCCATCTGACTCCTCTTCTGATTATGAGTGGGATGCTGAAACTTATGACTGTGGATCATTCTACGGCATGTACTCTCAATCTGAGTATTCTGATGGTTACTCCATGGGCGATTTTGATGACTATACTGATCCTTTCAGCAGTGAATACTTTCCTGATAATGATGCTTTGTTCTTTGACAAACTGACTATATCAGATATCACCGACTATATCTGATCTTGGAACATGTAGGCGATGATGAGATTCATGTCCCTTCATTTACACTATATAAATTTAGTCTTGTTAATTTGTTCTTTATTGATTCTTCGACTTCTTTTTTGTAGGGTGGTGGTGGTGCTATTCGTTATTTTGGAAGACTCATATGGTTTCCGCTTGGCAATCTGTTGGAGTTTTATTTGTAGCTAACTGTTGTCCAATCTCTGCTGATAGATATGTTTTTCGTTTTTTTAAATCTGCCTCAGCTGCTACAAAGCATTTTTTCGTTATTATGGATAAAAATGATCTATTATACTTTTTTGTCAATGAAAAAACAACTATTGATCTTTTATGCAATTCGCAGCTGTCTAAGGGGGCATGTTTCTAGACTTCCATATAGACCAAATTGAGGCAAGAAAATTCTTAGTTTGGGAAATTCTTAATTAGACCAGTCTCCTAGATTTTGTTGTTGAAAATGCTCCACATCATTAATTGTGATGACGTGGTGTTCTTACAATGATGATGTGATATATTTCTCAACCACAAGGTCTAGGAAAATTTTCTAGACCTGGTTTAGTCAAGAATGTCCTGCACATGGTCCTTGCAAGTAATATTGATCTGCTCCGTAGTTGTAAGGGGTCTCGAATTTTTCATATCTTGATTTTAATTATTAGACACATGATTATTCTTTTTTTATTTGATAAATGATACATTGTTAGTTTTACTTTCTAAGGTTATCTTCTTTTATTACATCCTAAAAATGGTTCATAATCGTCAAAATTTTGTTTGAACTTTAATCTTCTGTTGAACAGATGTAAATTACAATGCTAATCATTTGCTTTTTAAATCTTCTGTTGAACAGATGTAAATTAAAATGTGGTTTCAGATCTTTTAGAAAAGTGACCCAAACCCAATACACATGTTTGTAAATATATAATTAACAATATTGTAGCCTAAATTCTATGCGAATTAAAATGGTTTAGTTGAAAGTTGCAAGTGTTTCTAATTAAATTCTAGTTTTTGGATAGTCTGGATGATGAATCAATCGTCAATGGGTTGGAAATTTAGATTCTGATTTTGGAATTGAAATTTAGAACAAAAATATTAATGAAGTTTCTGGAAAATAATACAAGTTATTTATGGGTAAAATATAAATGATTGTGTAATTAAAGACCGATAATGGTCAACAAGGGCAAATCAGTCTTATTAAAAAAATTATTCTGGTAACAACATATTGTGCTTTGGCAAATACGTACTAGTATATTTTTTACTCATCTCTTGGCAAAAGCAGAAAAGGCAATCAACATTCTATTCATTTTTGGCTCATGGATGTATTCAGAGTAATGGTTGGTGATGGAGCTCAAAACCAAACAACGGGTGTTCATCCCTTAAGCAAATTGCAGTTGTTCAGTGGTCAACAATACAGACTATACAGTGTTAATTTCCTCATTTGATAAACATAATTTATCGAAAAAAAAAATCTTGGGTTTGTGGGGTAAATGCAACGTGTTATGCTAAGCCTGTAAGAAACTATTATGTGAAATTTTTATTGCGTCAAATTTCCTTGTGTTATCAAAAACCCTGCAAAAAACACCCAATTTGGAAAAAAAATAGGTCGTTTTGAATCGATATTTTTTAAGAAATCATTTTAAAAATATATCACGTGAAGTTATAGTGACCAACTTGAAGTGTTTTAAAAATTATTTCTTGAAATATGTTGATCTAAAACGACCTATTTTTTACAAATTGGGTGATTTTTGCAGGATTTATGAAAACGCAAGGGAGTTTGACGCAATAAAATTTCACAGGATAGTTTCTTGTAGGTTTAGCATAACATAGGGAAGTATCTTACATTTTCCCATGGGTATGTATGAAGTATTATTACAATCCTCTTTTAAGATACTGGTCTACCATGGTGTTAGAACATACAAACAGACTAGCGATAAGATTTGTAGTGACGCTGTCTTCTTGAAGTATACATTACTTTTCCCAAGCTAATTGCATGATTTGATTCTTTAAAATTAATTATTTAGTGTCCAACAAGACGACAATGCTCTGGATCATATCGAAACGTCCAGCTTCTTCAGGTCTTTAATAATCTCGGATAACTCAATAAGATTTGCTTCGAGCAGATCATCGAATATTCCAAGGCTCCAAACACGCCAGAGTCGAGAAATGGCGATTGTTTGGATTGCATTTCCTTGAAAGTTAATTTTCTTTGATCTGTTCCTTGAGATATTTCAATCATTTTGTTCAATATTCTGAGAGGCGCGGGCATAATATTCACCGCCATGGTATATGATAATATTTATTTAGGAAAATAAAATCAATTAATCAATTATCATATTTTCAAATTAAATTTATAACAATAGAATTGGTGATAGAATTTTATTGTCTACAAGTCTTCTTTAAACAATTATAATATGGGAACAATAATTTATTATTATTACTTTACGAAATAAATAAAAATAAAGAGAAATATACACTTATCCTACCATACTTTATTTATTTTCTACGATGAGTATCAGACTCTCATAAAAACAACATCAATAATTAGATGGTCCTTGACAAATTTAATTTATTGTCAAATATTTGAGCTATTAAATTATGTTTGACCCTTAAAAGAATTTGAAGATGCAATGTGGGCACTATGTAGAACTATAATTATTCCTCAATTTAACATTCAGCTTAAGAAATATTATTAGAACTTGATGATAAGTTAATGAAATAGTTCAAATATTTGCTAGCAAAATTAAATCAGTCAGATGTTGTCAAATTGTGGTATCGAATGTGTTATTTTCAAAGATTTGGTATCAAATGCATAAATATTATATTGTTGTATCACGTATATTCTTTCTACCAAATGTATAAAAATAATATGTGAAGGTCTATTGTGACTCATCCTTAAAAGTGAGTCATCATACAACTATTTTGATATCCATTTAAATTTGAACACGTGTCCATATTACAATCCAAATCAACTCATGTACATTCCCAATTAACCCTGTGAAATACCCAATATAGTTTTACTCGATATTTTGTAAAAATTCAAACAAATTCTGAGCAAATTCCTATATTTTGAGTGTCTTGTTGTTTTTATAAGAAGTAATAATGTAAAATTATTTTTTACAATGTAATACTTAATTAAATTTTTGGGTGTAATACATAAAATGTGAGTGTGATACATATTTGTACATTATTAAAAATCAAGATAAATTATTTTTATTTCTGAATGGTTGATATTTATTTCTAAATGTTACTTAGGCAAAAGTCACCATAGAATCCCCAAATAAGATAAATTGTAGTTCAAAAAGTGTAATTCCATCAATAAAAAAACATAACCCTTTTTCAATTACACTTTCCAGATTCATAAAACAAAAGATCAATCTATAAATTGTGGATGTACTGCGATTCATTTTCATTTGGTTCGGATTTAAAATATTTTGACTAAGTATTTTGAAGATTTTATTTAAATTTAAATAAAACAATTGGAACATGATTTAAATGTATTTTGGTTAGAAAATTTTAAATGTGACACTTTACTATTAAAAGTTATGTTGAATCGGTTGTGGTTTATATGTATTTTTAATGTTGGAGTATGGAGAAAAAAAACATGTGGTATGTGCCAAATAATATCTTCATTAATTATGATCGAAAGTGTTATTATTAATTTTTATTAAAATAAATCAAAACACACTAAATGATTGATTTAATGGAAGAGTCTAGACACTACAAAGTAGCGAACCTATCTTCAAATCTTTGTTTGCGGAGATTTCCACTTAACTTGTGTCCGGCGCATCTAGAGTGAAATTAAACTCTTGGAAACAAAACTGAAACACGTGTTTTCTAAGTTTGGTTCCATAGAAATAATTACAAACGGTGGTCCAACGAAAATCTAAACATTTAAGCCAAAACAGATCCTATAACTTCCGAATTTATGAGGGAAAAATACATATTTAATCACTCAACTTTAGCTCCATGTCATACAATTATAACCCTAACTAGTTTCATGAATGACACATTTAGTCAGACAGTTACTTATCGAAGAAAATATTTAATTGATGGAGAGATAACAAAATATGATTATTGTTTGTCCCTAAGTGAAAAAAATATATATTTAATCATCAAACTTTAAATATAATCGTTCAGTGGTCACTCTAGTTTCATAAATGTCACATTGAATCGTCCAAACTGTAAATAGTAGCGCCACCAAATAGAGACAGTTGACAGATAGACAATAGAAATCTCTATTTATCAACAATAATCACCAAATAATATCATTTTCCATTTTTTCATCATTCAAAACCTTGATCCATAAGGAATTGCTATGTTATTTTAAATAAAAAATATATATATGCTTATCTATTACAGTATAAAAATAAACAAATATTATGGTTTATTATTTGCATTTAAATAAAAAAAAGGAACTTATTAACTCGACTATCACTTCTCAAAACCTAACCCTTGAAATCGTATTGTCCGGCGAAAATTTTCTCCGAAAATCAATCAAACAAAAAGGAACTGAAACACAAAATATAGATGACGTCCTCTTCAGATTCAGTTGATCCAGCTCCGCCGTGGGTGGAATTGCCGCGAGAAATAACGGCGACGATTCTTCACAAGTTGGAGACTTTTGATATGCTGAATGCACAGGCAGTGTCTACTACCTGGCGGAGCGTGTGCAAGGACCCTGGCCTGTGGCGGTCGATCGACATGGAGTTCGCAGAGGTAGAACTGTGCTGCCTCGCAGTGGATCGGAGCCAAGGCCAATTAAATGATATCAAAATTCGGTGTTTTGGTACAGATGAAATGCTTCTCTATATATCTCAGAGGTAGTTTTTGTTTCTTGGAGTATTTTTTTAATTCATCTTTTGTTGGAAATTTAATTGTTATTGTTGATTTTGTTTGATATTTTGTAGTGGATTACTAGTTTTATTGCTCCATTGTAAATCATGTACCTTGTTGCCTACTTGTATATGCATTTTCTAGGGAAATTCTAAGCCCGTTAGTCAGTTTTGGCAAACTCGAGTAAATTGTCATGTGATTGGTGCATTAAAGTTGATAACAATGCATTTTTTTCGTTGTTTGGGTTTGGCCAAATCAATTAGAATTTTCAGGAATTAATACCAATTACCAAGCTTCTTTGGCAATTTTTTAATTGATAGATACAAATAGTAGGACTGCTTCAGGAGAAATGGAAGGGATCTTGGAGCGATCATCTTTGTGGTTGCTTATTTTGTTATCTTGTCGGCATTATGTTTCATTTGTTGAGTTTCCGATCTTTTACATTTATTCGATTGATTTTCTAGTTGAAGTAATTTCATGGAGTTATTACGGGAATTGATGTTGCTGTCTTTGAAAAATCATTCCCATTTAAATTCATTTAAATTCAACCGTCGTAAGTATAGACCATATATATTTCGTGAGTGTGATTTCGAGGCTTTGGCAATTGCAAGAACCATGCCGGAATTACGTCACCTTGAAATTCGTGGGAGTGATCTGATTTATCAACTAATCCCGCCCCTGATAACTTTTGCTTCTTCAACATCAACTGAAAGTGCTTTCGCGGAAGTTGTTTCCGTCGATTTATCAGGAGCGGGATTAACTTCTGATAACGACTTGAATTCAAATCAAGTTTCTCTTGTTCAATCACAAGACGTTGAGGTAGTGAACAAGAAAGCCAAAAGTGTGAAGCTTCCTCCGTTCATATGGGGTCCAGAGTTTGAATCGGACTTTGCTGAGAAGGAAAGAGCATTATTTATGTCGTAATTAGATAATTTTTCATTGGAATTTTTTAATAAATGTGTTAAATGACTCTGATTTTATATGCTTTATATGAATATGGTTTTATTTTATTTTATATAAAGCATATAAAATCAGAGCGTCATTTAACACATTTATTAAAAAATTCCAAAGAAAAATTATCTAATTACGACATAAATAATACTCTTTCCTTCTCCGTAAAGTCCGATTCAAACTCTGGACCCCATATGAACGGAGGAAGCTTCACACTTTTTTCTTTCCTATTCACTACCTCAACGTCTTGTGATTGAACAAGAGAAACTTGATTTGAATTCAAGTCGTTATCAGAAGTTAATCCCGCCCCTGATAAATCGACGGAAACAACTTCCGCGAAAGCACTTTTAGTTGATGTTGAAGAAGCAAAAATGATCTGATAAACATGGCTTCCTTCTCTAGTGACTATTTGGCTTCCTTCTGTAGTGGCTGTTCGGCTTCCTTCTCAAGTTGCAGTTCAGCTTCCTGTGGAAATGAGAACGAGTTTTTCATTGACTGATGATGGTAGTGAAGAAAGGGAGTTTCCTATTCCTTTCTGTTAGTGAAAACATTTTAGATATCCTGTAATCCAAGTTATGCTTGCCTGGAAGGAATAACCTCAGGGTTTGGGGAGGGTGCGGGGGTTGTCTTATTTTGTTAGATTACCAGATAGTTTTGGCAATCTTCTGCAACTGCAGTTTTTGTATTTATTTAGATAATATTTGGAATGACTTTAAGTGGGTTCTTAATGGTATTATGCGTCGAGGCTTTGCACTCACAGATTTCAGATTCTTGACATTGATTCTAATCAGTATTTTTCATTGTTTACATTCATTAGTTCAGTTTTGGTAAATGATTCTACTTCGGTTCAACTGCAAGTAGATTCATATTAGTTCGTCGATATATTTGATAATTCGCATATTACCCTTCATTTTCTTTATATTCCTGTGTTTTACTAGCTTGTATGGCTGTCAAATACTCATTTAAGTTAGGAGAGGCTTTGACTACTGTTTTTTATTCATTATAATAAATGCTAGCTAGATTTAGATTTAATTTCCTACAAGGGGAGGGGGGAGGAGCTTCGTGCGCTTCGCGGTTTGTGGAAGGCAAATACTTGAAAAGGATACATTGGATTTTTGTCGGGTGAAGGTTACGTCAGATATAGGTTGATGGGTAGATGGTGATTTTGGTTTGGAGGAGGGGATAAGGACTAAGGAGCCGTCGTGATTGAAGAATGAGATTCTTTCTTATATCTTGTAATTATATGTATTTATCTCTTAAAATAATGAAGTACAAACCTTTTTTTTTGTTTAAACAAGGTGACTGTGTATTGCGAATTTCTTTTGAGGACAAAACTGATTTCTTTTTTATGAATAAGAAAGGGCTTTTGGCATTTTGCACCCTGAAATTATAGGGTTTTGGCACTTTGCACCCTGACTTAAAAGTTTTGGCACTTTGCACCTTGGAAAAATAACTTATTTGGCACTTTGCACCCTAGTGTGTGTTTTAGTGAGAAAATTCATTGGTAGAAGGGTAGAATAGTTATTTTCAATTTTTTTTTTTTTCACTTTGCACCTTGTCAATATAGATTTTGCACCCTTAAAATATAGAATGTTGGCATTTTACACCCTAATATTATAAAATATTAGCATTTCCACCCCGATTTAATTTTTTTGGCATTCTGCACCCTAAAAATAAAATTTGTATGACATTTGTACCCTAATGGATTTTTCTTAAAAAAAAATAAACTCATGAATGTCGACGACGTAGAGATAAAAATGGTCATTTCTATGCACAACAATCATAAACTTGTTATTCTAAATTTATTTTACTTTAGAATAACTTATTTTAACATTTTCTCTTAGTAAAATTTAGATTAAAAAAAAGACATTGTCTTAATTTTATTTTCAAGTATCCTCTCGATTATTTACTATATATCTAAAATGCACGTTTACATATCTAACATATTATTATATTGCATGTTATTAACATATTTTAGATTATCATATTAAGTCGGGGTTGAAAATGCCAAAATATTATTTTTTGGGTGAAAGTGTCAATATTCTATATTCCAGAATGCAAAGTGTCAAAATCTATACTTTTAGGGTGCAAAGTGCCAAACATATTCGAAAATAACTATTATACTCTTCAATTGATGAATTTTTTTCTTCAAAACACACACTAGGGTGCAAAGTGCCAACTAAATTGTAATTCTAGGGTGCAAACTGCCAAAACTTTTAAGTTAGGGTGCAAAATGCCAAAAGCCTATAATTTCAGGGTGCAAAGTGCCAAAAGCCCAATAAGAAATATGAAAAAGGTGGTTGTCAAAATTAGATCCATATTCTTTAGGAAATCATGTTAATGATATAAAATTACAAAATATATTTAGTCATCTCTTAGCAAAACAAAAAAGTTGATCAACTATCTATTGATTTTTTACGATACTGGTCTACTTTGGAGGAACATCCAAACAGACAAAGGATAAAATTTGTAGTGATATTGTGTTCTTGAAGTATATATTACTTTTCACGAGTTAACTGCATGATCTTATACTTATAGATAGCATAATTTGATAATTATGTAACGTTCAGTTTATTCTAATCGGTTGTCAATTCGATTCGGTCAACCCTCCAAAAATCACATTTATTCCTGACTAGTTTGAACAAAAAAAAATTCGGCAAAAAACCTGTAAAACCAATGAATCAGTGAACCGATTTAACCACTGATCCACTTACTAAAAAAAAAGTTTACACTACAAATTTTTACTTCTCTTACGCAACCTTTAGACTTAAAAAAAAACTCTCACATTTCTTCTATTTTTCACTTTGAATCAAACAAAATAAACAAGAAACCTAAAACCTAAAATCTTTTATGCAGTAAGTTATAGAAATATACTTGAGCATCAATCTCACCAAAAAACTCATTTTTCCCCAACTTCAAGTATTTTCATATTTTTTTTATATAAAGGTTTAGGTGACAAAATTCATCAATATTTTCTCTTTTTCATAGGTAGTTAGTAATAAAATTATTGTTTTTTATATGATATTTATCATAGTTTGAACTATAGCTTTGACATCATGTTATCATACTTGTAATTTTGCTGTTATCATTCATTTACAACTCAAGATTTGTAGTAATAATAATTTGTGAGATAACATTTAATTTATGAAAATAAACTTGAAAGATTGATAAGAATTAATTTTTTTTAAATAGTTGATAATCTAACCGGTAACTATTAGTAAAGCTATGGTTCGATATCCGATCCGATTTTTAAAACATTGCTTGAAAGTTTGATCTGCTCCATGGGAAACATTCTCTCCTCACCAATCTTTTCAATCATCTTGACAGGCGTGATATTTACTGTCGTGAAATTTGGTAATATTTATTTAGGCAAATATAATTATATTTGAAATCAATTAATCACTTATTATATTTGCAAATTAAATTTATAACAATATAATTGACCACATAATTTAATCGTCTACAAGTTTATTTTAAATAATTATAACATGACAACAATAATTTGCTATTCTAGCTTACTTTATGGAATAAAAATAGAGAGAGAAATACACTTATCATACCGTACGTACTTTAATTTGCTTTATACATTTGGTACCAAACCTTCTGAAAAAACACATTCTCAATTTGAAGACCCTTGATACCGTCAAATATTTGGACCATTAAATTATATTTGGCCATTGAAGAATTCTAGGATACAATTTGGGCAATATCTAGAACTACGATTATTCCTCAATTTGACATTAGGTTAAGAAATATTGTTAGAACTTGATGATTGTTTAATGAACAAAACTAAACCTATCAAATGATGTCAAATAGTGTTATAAAATGCGTTATTTCAGAATGTTTGAAACCAAATATATAAATGTTACATTGTGATATCAAAATATATTTTTTCAGAAAGTTTTGTATCAAATGTATAAAAGTAAGATAACTTGTACTTCCAACAGTGTAATTTCCTCAATGAAAACAAATATATATATATTTTTTTAATTATACCTTCTAAATTTATATTAAAAAAAATAAGCTCGATTTATAAATTGTGGATGTACATGTTAGATTTTATGGGTATTAACCCAATTGGATTGAGCCCAATTGGAATTAAGCCCACAAAATGAGAAATGAATGAAGCTTAGAAGAATGAAAAATGCATTCATCCCACATGGAGGAAAGTAAGAAGTTTTTTGTCATTTATAATGCAAAAAAATGTATAAGGGTAGGGCCCCTTGGGGGTACCAAGTTTTATGAGGGGAGAAGACGTAGATGACAATGGTTTCCCACACGCGCGCGCGCCGCCGCCGCCGACTCGGCACGGTCCGGTCCGGGTCGGGTTTGGGTTGGGCTTGGGCCTCAACATAACATTATTCTTTTTGGACAAAATTTATTTTAATTTTTAGCCCAAAATTAAAAGCCCAATTTTAAAATCCATACAGGACTAGATCCGCGTACCAGATTGACCCGAACAAAGATCCGCGCGCTTATTTTGAATTGTGGCAACGGTTCGGTTTTGAATCGAACCGATTCGCACCCATTCGGACGGAACCATCTCTACTGGTTTAATCCGAATGGTCATGTCCCTCCAAAAACACCCCTTCTGCAGCTATAAATAGGAGGAGAATCTGGCCAATTCTCTCATCCCGTTTTCTAGCAACCTAAAGCAGAATCCTATTCTTTCTTCTATATTCTTCTCTTCTTCTTCTCTTCTCAAGTATCTTGTTTGTTAAAGTTCGCTGTGGACTTGTTCTTAGTGCAAAGAAACAAGTATCCGACCATTGAATCTTGGGAGACCACTGGGACGAACTGTTGCACATTTGACAGCCCAGAAATATTGTCTTAAGGATATTGCATTTGCAAGCCTCGGTCGATTTTACGGTTCAGAATTATTTCAGTAAGTACGCTGTTATTAAATTTTGATTTTGTTTGTTCTGCGAGAATAAACTATACTAAGGTTTATAATTTGAGTTAATTATAAATAATTATTCTGTTGGAATAATTTACTATAGTTTTATAATATAAAGTATTTCATAATATTTTATAATTCACTATAGTACTTAGAAATATAAAATATTCTATAATATTTTATATACACAGATTGTTTTAAACATTATTTAACAACAATCTTAAGACAATATCATATTTAATCTGTTTAATTCATCTGTGTAGATGGCAACAAACACTGAAATGGTTGAAACGCCAAAAGTTGCTGCTCCGCCGGCAATACCACCATTCAAGTTCAAAGGGACTGACTTTGGAACGTGGCAAAATAAGATGTACTTTTACATCACATCCTTGAGCATGGCTAGATTTCTCACTGAGGAGGTACCTAAGCCAAAGGAGGGAGCCAGTCCGGAGGAACTTCAAGAAATGGCACTAGTGATGAAAGCTTGGAATAACTCGGATTTTATGTGCCGAAATTATATTCTTAGCTATTTGGATGAATCTTTGTACAAGATTTATAGTCAATTTAAGACTAGTAAACTCTTGTGGGAAGGTTTAATCAAAAAGTTTAAGACTGAAGATGCAGGCTACAGAAAATTCGTGGTGGATAAATTCCAATTTTATCGAATGGTTGACAGTAAAACTGTGAATGAGCAAGTGGAAGAACTACAGAATATGATTCACGACATCTTGGCCGAAGGACATGAACTTAGCGAGTCTTACCTGGTTGCTTGTATCATTGGCAAGCTTCCTCCTGGTTGGACGGGGTTCAAGCATCACTTGAGGCACAAGAAATCTGTTGCAAAGTGGAATTTGCAAGATCTCACAGAATATCTGAAAACCGAAGAAAACAATCGGTATACTGACAAGGGCAGCAGTAACTATGTGGCTATGCCTCAGCTCGGAGGAGCTAAGGTTCATGTTGTAGAAGGCTCAAAGAAAAGCAAGAAGCGTAAGGCCAATACCTCCAACAAAGGACAAAAGGGTAACAAGAAGCGAAAGTTCAATGGAGCTTGCTTCACATGTGGAAAAAATGGACACCTTGCAAAGGACTGTCGTAGCCGTGCTCAGCCAAAGGATGAAGCAAATGTTAGCATCAACCTAGCTCCATCTGACATCGATAACATGCATTTATCTGCAGTTGCTGAAGCATTCCTGACAAGTGAATCCAAAGGCTGGTGGGTGGATACTGGAGCTACCCGTCACATTTGCTCCGACATAAACATGTTCACTTCATACAAGAAGTTTGATCATGAAGAGAAGCTGTACATGGGAAATAATGCTCACTCCGTGGTGGAGGGACAAGGCACAGTGGTTCTCAAATTCACCTCAGGAAAAGATGTTACTCTCAATGAAGTTCTTCATGTCCCAGACATTAGGAAGAATTTAATTTCTGGTTCTGTCCTATCTAAGAAAGGTTTTAGATTAGCCTTTGAGTCAGATAAATTTGTACTGACCAAAGGGGGTATGTATGTAGGCAAGGGTTATGTATGTGATGGCCTATTTAAGGCTCATGTAGCCGTTATTGGCAAAAAAAACAAATTTATTAATAATAATAATTCTTCTGCTTACTTGCTTGAATCGACTTTACTATGGCATGATAGATTAGGTCATATTAATTTTAGAAAAATGAAAAAATTATCAAACTTAGGATTAATTCCTAAATTTGATATTGATAAATCTTATAAGTGTGAAATTTGCATTGAGGCAAAGTTTGCGAAACAACCTTTCCCTTCAGTGGAAAGGACCTCACAACCATTAGAGCTAATTCACACAGACTTGTGCAATCTCAAGTCAACTCCAACTCGAGGAGGGAAAAAGTACTTCATCACATTTATTGATGACTGTACAAGATATTGCTATGTTTACTTATTGAATAAGAAAAAGGAAGCAATAAATGCCTTTGTAAGATACAAGGCTGAAGTAGAAAATCAGTTAAATAAAAAGATAAAAATTCTTAGATCTGATAGAGGTGGTGAATATGAATATCCCTTCGCACAGTTGTGTGCCGACTCGGGAATAATTCACCAAACAACGGCACCATACTCACCTCAATCAAATGGAATAGCCGAAAGGAAAAACCGAACCTTAAGGGACATGATCAATGTATTACTTTTGAATTCGGGTTTACCTAGGAACTTGTGGGGGGAAGCTTTATTTATGGCTAATCATATATTAAATAGAGTTCCGCACAAGAAAAATGATACCATTCCGTATGAGTTATGGAAAGGAAGACAACCAAGTTATAAATACCTCAAAGTGTGGGGGTGCTTGGCAAAGGTAGCTGTACCAAAACCTATGAAAGAAAAGGTTGGACCAAAAATTGGACCAAAAACCGTGGATTGCTACTATATAGGTCATGCAGAAAATAGTAGCGCTTACAGATTTCTAGTGTTCAAATCTGAAGTAAGCAACATACACGTGAATACTATAATTGAATCACGTGATGCTACATTCTTCGAGAATGTATTTCCACATAAGAAGAACTCGGATGCTACTTCTCATAAAAGACCATATGAATTAATCTCTAAGGAAGATAATTCTCAAATCAGCAATGAGGTTGTTGATCATTGGTCAAATAAATCAATTTCTAAGGAAAATGATTATCAAATCAATAAAGAGATTGTTGAAAAATCTGACGAGCCCCGAAGAAGCAAGCGAGCTAAAATTGCTAAATCATTCGGACCAGATTTCTTAACTTATATGTTAGAGGATGATCCTAAAACATATACTGAAGCCATGTCTATTCCTGATGCCTCTTATTGGAAAGAGGCAATAGACAGTGAATTACAGTCCATTCTAAGTAATAATACTTGGGAGTTGGCTGATCTTCCTAAGGGAAGTAAGCCAATTGGATGTAAATGGGTATTTAAAAAGAAACTAAAACCCGATGGCTCAATTGATAAATATAAGGCTAGATTAGTAGCCAAAGGTTATAGTCAAAAGGAGGGAATAGATTTCTTTGACACCTATTCACCAGTGACTAGGATAACATCCATTAGAACATTAATAGCTTTAGCAGCTATATATAATCTAGAGATACATCAAATGGATGTTAAGACCGCTTTCCTCAATGGAGAATTGAATGAGGAAATATATATGGAGCAACCTGAGGGTTTCATTGTTAAAGGCAAAGAGAACAAAGTATGTAAACTTGTTCGATCTCTTTATGGCCTTAAACAAGCTCCTAAACAATGGCACGAAAAATTTGATAGTGTCATGATTAAAAATGGATTTCAAATCAATGAATGCGACAAGTGTGTCTATATTAAACAATTTGGACAAGCAACTGTCATAATATGTTTATATGTAGACGATATGTTAATACTTGGGACTAATATGGAGGTCATTAAGTCCGCAAAGAAAATATTAACAAAACACTTCGATATGAAAGATCTCGGTGAAGCGGATGTTATTTTGGGAATTAAAATAACAAGATCACCGGATGGGATTAGATTATCTCAGTCACATTATGTAGATAAAGTGCTTGAGAGATTTAAAAACTATGGAATTAAGGGAACAAATAACCCATTTATTCCATCTCTTGTTTTACACAAGAATAAAGGTGATAGTGTATCACAAAACGAGTATGCTCGTATCATCGGATGTCTCATGTATATCATGAATTGCACGAGGCCAGACATCGCTTACTCAGTCAATAAATTAAGTAGGTACACGAGCAATCCAAGCAAAGAACATTGGAATGCTTTGAAGAGAGTGCTTGGATACTTAAAAAATACATCAAAATATGCATTACACTATGGAAAATATCCAGCTGTCCTTGAGGGATATAGTGATGCAAATTGGATTTCTGATTCAAAGGAATCAAAATCCACAAGCGGATATGTATTTACTCTTGGAGGAGCCGCTATTTCTTGGAAATCTTCCAAACAAACCTATATAGCTCGATCCACTATGGAATCAGAGTTTATAGCTTTGGATAAAGCTGGAGAAGAAGCTGAGTGGCTTCATAACTTTCTGGAAGATATTCCAATATGGCCGAAACCTGTGTCGGCTATATGTATTCATGGTGATAATCAGGCGGCATTACATAGAGCTCATAACTTTATGTATAACGGTAAATCACGACACATTCGTCGTCGACATAATACCGTGAGACATTTACTCTCAAATGGAATAATTTCCATTGACTTTGTGAAATCAAAAGATAACCTCGCGGATCCGTTTACTAAAGGTTTATCTGGTGAGAGAGTAGAATGTGCGTCGAGGGGAATGGGCTTAAAAGCCTAAAATATAACTAAGTTACCTTGTACGGAAATCTAACTTGGCGACTGGAGATCCCACGGACCAGGTTCAATAGGACAACCAGTCTTGGTTAACTTAAAAAGTGGAGCACTTTAGAGTCCAACTCTAGCTCATTCCTATGATGCAAAAAGTGCAACCTACAGCGTTTTATTAGGTTAAGCTTATGCTTTTAATGACGTCTATATCTTGTCAAGAACAAGTGGAGTATAGTAGGATACTCTTGATGGATGCGGTCACCTATGTAAGTGTGAGCTGGGTCGGCTCGTTGAGAATTCTTATAAGGCTGGAATTCTCTAAAGCACTCGCAGAACCCAAGAATGTTCAGGGCCAAAACGAACACAACCGAGAACTCTTAACAAATCGGTCTAGTGCTGTGTTAAGTTTATTGTTTTGGTTTACATAAACAGCCGACAATTCAAGATGAAATATTTCACTGATTGGCTAAGTAAATCCGATAAATTCTAACTAGGGAAGGTTCAAGATGGAATATTTCACCTATCCCAATGCAGTACTATTCATAAAGGATATTTGACTTTGATATGTCCCGTGTGACGAGATATGAAGAATAATTTCATTCATTTGTGGGGGATTGTTAGATTTTATGGGTATTAACCCAATTGGATTGAGCCCAATTGGAATTAAGCCCACAAAATGAGAAATGAAAAATGCATTCATCCCACATGGAGGAAAGTAAGAAGTTTTTTGTCATTTATAATGCAAAAAAATGTATAAGGGTAGGGCCCCTTGGGGGTACCAAGTTTTATGAGGGGAGAAGACGTAGATGACAATGGTTTCCCACACGCGCGCGCGCCGCCGCCGCCGTCCGTCCGACCGACCGGCTCGGCACGGCACGGTTCGGTCCGGGTCGGGTTTGGATTGGGCTTGGGCCTCAACATAACATTATTCTTTTTGGACAAAATTTATTTTAATTTTTAGCCCAAAATTAAAAGCCCAATTTTAAAATCCATACATGACTAGATCCGCGTACCAGATTGACCTGAACAAAGATCCGCGCGGCTGACCCGTTTTGCTCCAAAAGATCCGCGCGCTTATTTTGAATTGTGGCAACGGTTCGGTTTTGAATCGAACCGATTCGCACCCATTCGGACCGAACCATCTCTACTGGTTTAATCCGAATGGTCATGTCCCTCCAAAAACACCCCTTCTGCAGCTATAAATAGGAGGAGAATCTGGCCAATTCTCTGATCCCGTTTTCTAGCAACCTAAAGCAGAATCCTATTCTTTCTTCTATATTCTTCTCTTCTTCTTCTCTTCTCAAGTATCTTATTTTTTAAAGTTCTCTGTGGACTTGTTCTTAGTGCAAAGAAACAAGTATTCGACCGTTGAATCTTGGGAGACCACTGGGACGAACTGTTGCACCTTTGACAGCCCAGAAATATTGTCTTAAGGATATTGCATTTGCAAGCCTCGGTCGATTTTACGGTTCAGAATTATTTCAGTAAGTACGCTGTTATTAAATTCTGATTTTGTTTGTTCTGCGAGAATAAACTATACTAAGGTTTATAATTTGAGTTAATTATAAATAATTATTCTGTTGGAATAATTTACTATAGTTTTATAATATAAAGTATTTCATAATATTTTATAATTCATTATAGTACTTAGAAATATAAAATATTCTATAATATTTTATATACACAGATTGTTTTAAACATTATTTAACAACAGTACATAGGTCTGTTTCCATTTGGTTTGGATTAAAAAAATGGTTAGGTATTTCGAAGGTTCCTTTGGAACTGATGTAAAACAATTGAATCATGATTCAAATTTATTTATGTAGTAATATTTTGAATGAGGAACTATATGGTGAGTTGATTGAAATAGTGGATTGTGGTTTGTATGTATTTTTAAAACTGGACTGTAGGAAAGAAAAACAGGTGATAAGCATCAAATCATATATTTTTTAATTAAATTAATTCATTTGATTAAAAGTGTTATTACATTATTTTAAATTAAAACAAGTTGAAACAAATGTTTGTAAGTTTAGTTAGGTAAAAATCGTTTCAAATGATGTTTGTTCCAACAAAAGTTCAAAATATTTAATCCAAAATAGATTCGAATAGACTAACTTTTGAACTTATGATGAGGATACATTGTTTATACATGGCTTGCGAGATTGGCAGAGCAAAAATTGTTGATGTAGAGCATTTTTTTTCAAATTCCTACTATAACCCTCGGCAGAAAATGGTTCAATTAACTAATCTTTAATCTAATTTATTCAGATTTTGCTTTAGTTAATTTTTTTTTTCCCATTTTCAAAATAACCTTGAAAGTATCACTGCAATAAAGGAAATTAACAAAGATGTTTGGTTTCTCCATTATATCCATCTCATTCTCCCGACATAGTTTTATTTATCATACAATTCGTTGCAACTAACGTCTCAAAAAAAAAAATATTAGCAAGTATGACATGTTAAAGGAAATGCCACTAATATTCCTGAATTAATGCCACAAAATAGCATCCTAATGTGACATTTTTTTAGAAACATTCAGCAGTGGCATGTTGAGGCTAAATATCATTAGTAATTTTTGATAAATTGCGGCATTTTACAAAAAATCTCACAAAAGCTCCATTGTCAATGCTACTATATAGCAAACTAAAGTGGCATTTTTCCCAAATATCATGTAATTAAATTGCCGTGACATGACAAGATCACATGCCACCAATATCTATAGGTTAATGCCACAAATGAGCTAACTATTGTGGCATCCGTAAGAATGTAATCTTGTTAAAATGTTGTGGCATTTTGGAAAAAAATGTCAATACCAAACTGTCACTAATAATAATTTTTGTTGTAGTGATTGTAAGGATTAATTAGGGTGCTGACGGATAAATAATTACTTTACAATTCTACGTTTTTTTTTTATAATCCAGGTGTCTAAGCTTATGCTACTAGTCCTTAACTTATATGTAGGAAAATTTTAGAATGAGTATTGTTTTTAAAATCACAATATTAAATTATTTAAATTATATCTCTCTTTCTTTTGATTCAAGTTGATTTTTATTTAAGACATCTAAAGATTTAAAAATCTCTAACCCCCATTAACAATCCCCCCACCCCACCCACCCAAAAAAAAAAAAAAAGAAGAAGAAAAAGAAGGAATAGTAAATACCTGCAGTATGAATAAATCCTTAGATAGTGTTAATCAGTTAACTTGGCGAAATTCAAGGAGAAATTAATTAGATCATTTCCTTTCTAAGAAGGATAAAAATGGGAAACTAAATGCTAACTCACTTTTAACATTTTAGTATTCAGGGGCGTTTAGGAAATTTAAAATATTTATGTGTCGCAATATATATATATATATATATATATATATATATATATATATATATATATATATATATATATATATATATATATATATATACTAGAGGATTTGCACCGCGCTATGCGCGGTGCTTGGTTCTATACATTTGTGTAATATATCAGTCGGAAGAGGAACAGGTCCTGACTTTTTTTTTTTTAATTAAAATATCTTTTGAGTTTTTTTTAGCATCACTTAGAAGTACACAACAATGTACTGAAGATAGAAATAAACTCACAAAGCGATTGCAAACAATCACAACCTATGAATAATAAAAGTGTTGGTAGTTAGTGATTACAGAATTTGAATGTGACCATGAATTCGAATATGAATAACTTAGTTCAATGCGGTATTAGAAATCTGTGAATCTTAGTTAGGGGAGCGGCAATTTAGTGGAAAAACAATATTGCGACTACGGATTTGAATATGAGTAGCTTTTACAAATCTGTCAATCTTGAACTTGTGTACATGTAATTTAACCGAGAACTATTAAAATTGCAATCAAATTATTAATGTAATGAAGTTGGAACAAATTATTAATGTAATTGCAGTAAATTATATTAATGTAAATCTCTCTCGAATCGAAATGACATTTATATACCCACCAAAGGATACAAAAACACCCCTCCTAACCAAAAAAAATATCAATAACCCCCTATTAACTTTTAATATTGACAATATCCCCCCTTTTCACTTAAACAATTAACGAAAACCTCTTTATGATTCATGAAGAAATTTCAAATGAGTTTTTTTGCTAATAGAAAAAAGGAAAATTTACATAGACACCCCCTGGCTATTACCCTAATCATAGGATTTTACCCTCTTGTTTCAAATATTACAAAGACACCCCCTAGACCAAAACTATATTACAAGGACACCCCCTGCTACCCCCTCAAAAATTACAATTGTATATTTTTCAAATTTAAGTTGGTGCTTTTGTTACTCTCATCAAGACGAGTTCATAGACACCAATCTTGTCAAATTTCATCGAATAATTTGGGCGAAACAACGACCGAGTTTGAAATTTCGAATCTACAGTTCTTCATAAACCAAACTTTGAACAACGATTTCTCTCAAATTACTTGATGAAACTTGATAAGGTTGGTGTCTATGAACTCGTCTTGATATGAGGAAAAAAGGCCAAAAAAGTCCCAACTTATTTTTGATAAATAGAAGCCCAAAAATGGCGACCGAGTTTGAAATTTTGGATACAGGGTTCTTAAATATCAAAATTTGAACCCTATATTTGAAATTTCAAACTCGATCGTCATTTCTCCCAAATTACTCGATGAAATTTGACAAGATTGGTGTCTATGGACTCGCCTTGATGAGAGGAACAAAATTCCTAAATTAATTTTGAAAAATAGACAATTGTAATTTTTTAGGGGGTAGCAGGGGGTGTCCTTGTAATATAGTTTAGGTCGAGGGGGTGTTTTTGTAATATTTGAAACAAGTGGATATATCCTGTAATTATGGTAATAGTCAGGGGATGTCTATGTAAATTTCCCTAGAAACAAAACACGGGGGGAGGGGGTGGGTTAGTTCAAATAGCACATTATTTATTTTTTTGTTATTTTGACAAAGTACAAGAGATATTTCTTCAGGTATATTATAAAAATACCAAACCAAGCCTCATCCTCATATAAGATGCATTTACATATATAGGTAAAAAGATAAATACAATTGGTCTTTTTTTAACGGGGCAAAACTATTTTGCATGCTAAAACCCTCGATCACCATTTTTAACTTAAATTTTAGTCATACTCACATCCAAAACAAGCTATATAATTTAATAACAGAGCTCGGGATTATTTTATATTTTAATTTGTTCATTCGATTCTATCACAATCGAAAGAAATAGAAAGCCATCCTACAATATTTTTCTAAATGGACTACTGTAAGAGGAGATAGCAGGTTGTCGGTAGATGAAGTACATGAGATTTTCCACCATTTTCATGTAAGCTTTTGCTAGACAAGGATGCTCACTAATGAAGCATAACAATATAAAATATGATAGAGAGAGACATACCTTAAAAGGAATACAACAACGACAACTTAATCAGAAACACTACAAAACAAAAAGAGTTGAAACATCAAAATTTAGATGCTCAATCTATAATTGGCAGAGAACTCCAAAAAAAATAAACATTGATTTAATGCAAGAGTTTCATATGTCTTCAAAATTATAATTGCGTAAAATGCCAAAAAGTAATCAAACAAAAAATTGATACATACTGATTTTCACCCCGAATTTCGACAGAAAGTTGACATGAATCAAATAAGTCAAATTTACTCCAACTAAACTTCACCTGATTGCAACATATAGATTATTGACAGCCAATTCCATGAGATTATAACATAAAGCCAACAAAAAACTGGACGGTATTACATAAAAAAAAAAATTAATCAATGAGAAGTGAAAATTTGTTAACATCTTCAAACAATACGATATATAATTGAATTTAGAAAGAAGAGAAAATTAATTACCAACAAGGTCAAAAATTGAGATGAAATTGCTACTCCAAAGCACCACGAAGGGTCCAGCTCGTTTGTGAAAAACAAAAAAAATTTGTTTCTTCAAGCATATTAGAAAAAGGTAAAAGAAAAAAAAAAAGATTCCTTTCGTGCAAAACAATCTCTGAAGCAACATAAACATCTAAAATGCAAATATTTGGAGCTTTCCCTGGAAATAGCAGCCTTCTAAATGAAGCCATTCAGAGAAAAAAAATTCAAGCAGCAGAGGAAGAGCATGCTATTTTGATCTTCATGCTGTAAAGTATTGAAAACAAGAAGGTCATGCACCAATTGTTGCACTATTGAAAGTTCAAGAAGCAAAGGCTCAAAGAACATAAAAACATTTATAGGCAAAATTACAAATGCTTTATAAAGAGATCCAACGCACCAAAAATCATGAGAAACAATGAATCCACTGATGTACAACTCCAGAGAATTTTCATTCTTGGAAATTTAATAGATGAAAGCTTTCATCAAACTAAAAATTAATAGGAAGTAACAAAAAGGTACATGCTCAGACTTCAATTGTATTCACAGCCCAGAGATATTAGAAAATCGTCGGATCTTTTTCTTGTTCATACCAATGTAGTATAAACATTATCATTAATTTCTATATGTTAACCATTATTTTGCTATAGAAGATTAGTTCTTAAATCTCATATCACCTTTGATTCGAAGGAGTATGGATTTCATATTAAGCCCAACGGGTGACCAGATGATAAGAGAAGATTAAGATGAGAACCAAAAATACTTATGAATACTGCATTGTGCACTTCATATTAATCTCCTTTTACCTATCAGATGAAAATAAATATCAATGACAATAAGAATAACTAAAGTTTAAAAGATGCACTAATATCTCACATAAGATCAGCAGTTTACGTTGAGGCAACGACGTGAAAGGTCGTAAACATTAATCAGAAGTTCCCGACATGATAGTTGTAATTATTTCTCCTTTCTTTTGCTCACTCCATGTATTCCGGCAGCTTCAGCTTATTTTGTTTCTCCTCTTTACTGAAAATTTAACTCAATTGTAATATCAAATAGTAGTCAATAAATTATAACAAAACCACCAAATACAGGAATAATATATTCATAGCACTCAAATTTCAGGGAAGAATCGGTCCTTAGCTGAAGCATTTGAAATAAATTATAAACCAGCCAAATAAATGAAGTTATAGACAAAATGCATACTTTTGGTAGCACGATTGTGGCTTACATTTAAGAGGTAAAATTACTTACTAATTAAGATCGATCAATTTTTTATAAATAAACGTGCACTAATGATCTTCAGATTATTAGCTCTCCTGCAATTGAATCATTGTGCAACAACTGAATCATTTCGTAACAATGAGAAACGGCTTTATTTTCAATAGCATATAGTAAGAATAAGTGACTGAAAAAAAAAATTTAAGAATATTACTAACACAAAAAAATCAGGAACTGAAAGAAAAAAATTATAAGAATTCCAATTGATCGATCACTGAAATATTACCCAGGAGAATAGGATTTTCTGTATGGGGTGGCTGTAGAAGAGATAAGATAAGTTTCGAAAACAAAGAAATTATTCATTTTCAACCAAATAAATGTAAATTTCAAAAACAAATAAATTATTCATTTTCAACCCAAAAAATGTAAAATTTTCATTAATTTCATAGATATAAAGGTAGCCTTTTCTCAGGATACAAGATGATCTTAGAAAAGATAGATCATAATCCACCACTCCTTGTTTGCTTTCTACTACTGTTGCCGAATATATGTAAAATGTATCTACTCTGTATTTTTGGATAAAGCATAATGGAGCACAAGAAAATCCTAATTACAGCCAAATTAGCAGGCATTGTGATCGAAATTACCTTATTGTTGATTTTCTGGTGAAGATCTCTTCTCTTGAAGCGGTGTGAACGGGAAGATGAAATCATGTTTATATATAAGTGAAAAATCAAACCCACCTGAAAACATCCACCGCCTTCAATATATATCAATAATTTAACAAAATCAGTAAAATTTTAAATCAAATCACCTTAAATCGAGGCCCAATTTCCGAAGCATCAAATTGAGACATTTAGGAAGGAGAAATTGCTCTGCAATTGTAACACCGCGTTCAATTTGAGAGAGAAATCGATGAAGGAGGCATTATTTCTCTCTCAAATTGAAGACGGAGTTCAATTGAAGAAGATGAGAAGAAGAAGACGGAAGAAGAAAAAGATGGAAGAAGAAACTGGAAAATGTTTTATTCAGTAAGGAAGAAGCGATTTATGAGAGAAGAAAATTAAAAAAAAAAAAAAAAAAAAATCAAACAAAACGACGTCGTTTTGTACCCGAGCGAAAAAAATAAAGAGAAAATATTTTCGGACGACCATAATTATTACTGTAGCAACTGACGCTAGCCCTTTATATGTTATAATATATATATCCCAGCTTATCTAGGAACAGAAAACCCTAAGTAAAATATTACTCCTCCCGAGTCCTGACTCTTCGCATAACCGAATCCTAATATATAATTGACTAAGGAAAAAAAGAAATTCGAACTCCAGAGCACTAAGAAAAGTCCGACGGATGTACCGTTCACCTCCGCCCTGGACTGAACTGCCAAGGGATGTGACGGCGAACATTCTGCAAAGGTTGGGGCCGATAGAGATACTGAAGAGTGCACAGAAAGTCTGTACTACATGGAAGGATGTGTGCACGGATCCTGCTATGTGGCGAGTCATTGACATGAAAAATCTCGGTCACCACTATAATCGCGACCTTGAAATCATGTGCCGTGACGTTGTGGATCGAAGCCAGGGTCAATTAACTGATATTACTATTGAGGATTTCGGTACCGATGATTTGATTCGCTACATTTCCGAAAGGTATATTTTTGCAATCTGTATATAAATGCTAAATTCTCGATTAAATGTTAATAATTTAGTTTTTCCAGCATATCTTTTTTTCTACATAAATAATTACAAATTAATAGATTAAAATTTTCATGTTTTTGGAAAAGAAAATAAGTTGTAATTTCAAAACTATATTTCTGCCTTAAACTCTTTTGTTCTTTTTAATGTTGTGACATTTTTTTACAATTATTCTAGTGTTTCCGAAAAATTATAGAAAAGTGAAAAATATTTAGCTAATCGAAATATACACTTAGAAATAAAATTTTGATCCATGAATTCATTAGTCATTACAAACCTTTTATTTTTTTACCAGAAACGACAGGCTCAGAAGTCTTCAACTTGGATATTGCGGTGACATAACTGGTGACGGTTTGATTGAAGCAGTTAAAAATCTTCCATTGCTGGAAGAGTTGCACCTCTGTCCTATCTACGTTTCAGCAGTTGCACTTATTGAAACTGTTGGCATCTCTTGCCTGCACTTAAAGTCATTTAAATTGAATAATCCTAGGGGTCCAGGTCTAGGATGCGATTTGGAGGCTCTGGCAATTGCAGGAAACATGCCCGAGTTACGTCACCTTCAACTTTTTAGGAATACACTGACAGATGAAGGCCTGCAGGCCATTCTTGATGGCTGTCCTAATCTTGAATCACTTGATCTGAGGCAGTGTTTCAATGTTGATTTTGGGGGAAATTTACGAAGACAATGTGATCAACGGATCGAAGACTTTAGGGCTCCCGGTGATGATATTGATGATGTTGAATATTTAACATATCATGATGATTATGATCATGATGATTATTACGTGGGTCCAGATTTTCACATCGATTCTGACTGTTCTTTCTAGTGGCAGTTTGGTTTCCTATGGGGTGTGATGGTGAGTTTTTCATTGATTGATGAATTGAAGGTAGTGAAAAACATTTTAGATCTTCTGTATTCGCCTGGAAGGAATAATCTCGCAGAGGCTTTTTTTTTTTTTTGGTCTTATTTTGTTAGATTACAAGATAGTTTTGGCACCCGTCAGCAATTGCTGTTTTTGTATTTATTTAGATAATATTTGGAGTGGCTTTATGGTATTTTGCATCGAGGCTTTGCTCTCACAATTTCATTTTCTTGAAATATTAGTTTATCTTAACATTGAATCTAATCAGTATTTGTCAAAATTGTTTACATTCATTAGTTCTCTGATGCTAAATGATTTAAACTACAGTTCAACTGCAAGTAGAGATAATTTGCATATGTGCTGTCAAGTACTCATTTAAGTTAGTAGGGTACGTTAGAATTGTGATATTTGGATATAAATTTACCTGCTACTTAGAATAAAGGTTAACAAAAAATTAAGTTTTGAACATAAAAACTCATGTATTATACACACTTAATAATATAAGAAAAAAAAGGGTAAAAATTCTACCAAAATTGCCGGCTGTACATAGCATGACCAGATGAGGATTTTTACTTTTTTATTTAGTGGTATTGAAATTGATTTGAGCAAACAGTTATGATAATTTAGAACTTTCATTACTGTTTTTCATGATTCATTATAAATACTATTTGATTTAAGAGTTAATTTCCCACTAGGTGAGGCGGGAGGAGCTGCATGCGCTTTGCGGTTTGTACTATTTGGCATCGGTTCTACCTTAGAATTGTGATATTTAAATATAAATTTACATGCTACTTAGAATAAATGTTAACAAAAAATTAAATTTTGAACATAAAACAACAAGCTTGTAATCATAACTTTCAATCTTAAAATGTTAATAGGTTGTTGGACCAATAGGTCATGTTATGAAATTACATAAAATCGGTGAAAAAAGGTTGTATTTGTATGACTTTAATTTATATGATCGATAGTAGTTTTCCTTGTTATTATGATGCGGCAAGTACATACGTATACAGAAGATCATCTTATATACATCATAGATTTTTTTTAATTATTATTATTTGGAGAATATTACCTTATATATTTATAATTTTACATTCAACAAGCTACAAAATGACATATTTAAAGATACACTATACTTGTTCATGGATTTTAACGAGTAAAATACTAGGTAACATATTTTTTTCCATCAAAGTTGAACTCTAAAGTCTAAACTTATTGTTAATTATCTTTTTCCTCATAGTTTTCAGCACTAAAATTTAAGAATGAAACATAGGATAATTATTTTTATATTATCACTAATTTCTTTTTAGAATTAAATTAAATTTTTAAATCACACAATTGCACTAATTTTGTATCTTGTATTATATATATCATCTTTAGTATTCCATAACAAAACGATTAATAACTAAAGTCACCGGCCTCCCGTCATTTATCTTAGGATGAATGGTGATGATTGATGAGAAATGAAGAAATCAAAATTTACAATTTTTAGATTAGGTTATGAACAAATCAAAATTTCAGTTCCGAATATGGTTAAAAATGAAGAAAATGAAAAATAGACGAGGATTTTTTAGGCAAATCACTTATTATTAAAACTTTTAAAGAAAGCAAAACAAGTGGAGTGCGACAACCTAAAGCATAAGTCTCACGTTTTTTTGAAAAATAAATGGAAGATGATATAAATATAATCCAACTATAATTAAGGGGTACCTGATGTTAAAGAGCAAAAGGGGTACTAACCATAGACAAGGACTCCTATATATTTTATGGAGTGAATATTCTATTATTTTTCAAACAATAATGTAAACTTTATTCTAGAATATGCTTTTTGGCCTTCTATTTTCCGAGATTGGTAGATTGAAGTTATTTTTGTCACAATATCAATGTCTTTGCTCTGTCCTCGATGTTCAAAATAGTACACTTCCATAACAAATCAAAATGAGTATTTCTTAGAACCTGATCATCACTTGAAACAAATTGTTAATTAGTTTGTCTAATTGATCTCAATCATAACAAAATAAGAAAAAATGGGGATAAAAAATATGATGTGTTGAAAAAAGTAATGGAGAGGCTGTTGTTAAAACTACGGGTAAATAAGTAAGAAGATTAGATTATTTTTAAAAGAATTTAAATGGATAGATTATTTAATCCTCAAATGTTGCCGAAATTATTTTGAAATATATTGGGTCTGTTATTTCGGCCTTTGATGAAAAAAATTAAGAAGATTATTATGTATAAGAATATATATCTTCAGAGAATGGGTAGGTCAAAATAACAACTGAATTAGAGCTAGTTTGATATGTTCTCTTTGTGGTGTTATAGATATACTAAAATTAAATATGCGTTATTGGTTCGGTTAAATAGAGATTTCACAAAAAATTGATACAAGGGACCGGGTCGACCTAGAGTTATATTCGTTTCATATTCGAATTTTCAATTTTTATAATCAAATTAAATTAATCGAATCTCTAACTAGACTACAATTCAATTAAATCGAACCGAATTCGAATTTGATTCAGATTTACAATCCGCCCCATTCACAACGGTAGTCTAAACTTATATCTGGCCGTAAAATAAGGAAATAGAAAAGCAAGTGCAATACACTTGCTTGGTGGTTGGATGGGTTTGACCAAGCCAGGCTTGGACAAAAATTGAACTAGCCCTTTCTTTAGGAAATGTTCATGATAGAAAAATGCAAAATATATTTTAGTCATCTCTTAGCAAAACAAAAAAGTCAACCAACTATCTATTGATTTTTTGTTCTTGCATGAAGTATGATTACAATCCTCTTTAATAGACTGATCTACTATGGTGTAGTGACATTGTCGTCTTCAAGTATATATTGCTTTTCATGATTAATTGCATGATTTTATTATTAAAGACAAAAGAATTATGCGTGGAATGTTCAACTAGATGGTTAAATTTACAATATTCTGAATCATCAAAACGTTCAGTCTCTTTGGAGCTCTGATCACTCAATAAGGTTCGTTTCAAGAGTATCATCGAATATTCCAAGCACATTAGAATCGAGAAATGGTTATTGTTTGAATTACATCTCACTACAACAAATATGTTCTTAAATGACATTAGAAATTGTCATTAATTATTGTGATAGTGGCATTTTTTAATTTAATGGCATTTTCTTGAAGTACCATTTGTAGCGATGTCGCTAAAGGTCGTTGACATTTATTATTGTCACTATTAGATTATTTAATGACAATATAAAATGTTATTTGTATTAAACAACATATTAAAATGCCACAACTTAACTAATTTACTAACACTTTAAAATGACACTGAATCAAAAAATAAACACACATAAATACGAGTAAAAAGTACAGTAATGGCATTTCATAGTGTCGGTTAACACAAAGAGAATGTCATTTCCAAATGCCACAAGTAACATAGTTCTTCACATTTTGCGATGACACAACATTCTTGATTAGTTACATTTCACAATGCCACAAATTCGAGGGGGGAAAACAAAAAAAAAATACAAAAGAAACCGCAGTGCTATAATTACAAAATATATTTTTATATACAAAATTAATATAAATACTTTTATAGCATAAATAATTAAGCAAATCCATTTACATATAACCTACATAAACACATTGAGATAACCTAAATCAGTGACTTCTAGAAGTAACTAAGAAAAGATTAGAAAAAGAAAAAAAAGTTTCACAAAGTGACAACGAAGAACTTTCACTTCATCTTCTCAAACTACCATTTTTTTCTTGAAGAATTGCCTACAAAAAAAAAAAAAAACAGAAGAAAGACAATATAAAAAAACTAATATGTGATAAATTTAAAAAAGAAATGAAAAGAAACCAGCATGATCAAATTTGTAATTGTGAAATTAAGATGATCAATTTAGATAAGATGAACAATATAGAATTCATATCATATTCGAAAAAGTGGTAACTTGTTTCTTCATTTCAGACTAATAGGGCACAAGCAAAACAATTCCACTGCACATTAACTTTGAATAAATGAATGACCCTTGCATCTTCCACTACACTTGAATACTCAACAAAAGTGATCTACTTTGCATGTGAAAATAATAAACATAGATAAATTAATAAAATACGCTAGTATATTTTATAGAAAACTACAAATGTTAAATGATACAAGCTATATCAGAAAATTTCTATGAACAAAACGATAATTTTTATATAATTCGACTCCATTGGACATTGCCATTTTATCAACAACAAAAGAAATGAAGAAAACAAAAGGCCAATCATTATAAGAACAAGAAAAATATTTGGATGAAGGCACATATATCATAGCACAACAACATAAGTACATGGAAATTAGTTGATCTAAATCAAGTTTCCCAGAATCCTTGGATGGTTAGATCATGCATGTACCACAACAAATTCAGTATGTTATCTGTAGTGATATCTCTTTATAAAACATTATTCTAATCAATCCAAGGATTAAAACACTTGCACATCAACATTAGCAATTGCTCCTCTTATATAGTACATAGGATTTCTAGCATGAAACGAATTTAGAAAAAGTCCTAATCAATAACTCTTTCTAAGTAATAAAAAAGACAAAAATAGACACTAATCAAAAGTTTGTTATAGTAGTAATATCAGTAAATCAATAACTTAACTAAGCCAAAACTAATCCTGAAATCTAAGGCAAGAGTTACAAACAAGTATGTAGTGTATGTTTCCAGCTTAAGTGTAAATTTCATTTATGGAAATATATATATATGCTAGAACAGATGAAACTAGTTGTGGTTTAACATGAAAAACATAAAGAATAGTAAGGTTATCTTGTAATACTTAGTACTAGTAGTTTCAGTATTGGTACCTGCACAGCTAGCTAGTCTCCCGAAACAAAAGAAAAGCGCAAATGTACAATATACACATATTAATGCATAAGGTTAATAGGACAATGTGAAAACCCATAAACAAAGATTTTGAAATCTAATGCGTTGATGGTCTCTAGAATTTATTTGTTTTACAAAATTCTCATTTGCTTAATAGTATCTGCAATTTTCTAAATAGATCGGGTAATACATAAGTGTACATATAATTGAATTCTATAAACAAAGTGTGATAGCATAATAAATAGAAAAAGGAAATCTTAATAGAATGAACATAACCTATTTTGTATCATGAGTTGGAGCAAGATGACATTGCTTGCACAAAACTTTTAGATTTCAGTTTACGAAGTTTGAATCTAGGTTCATTGATTCCCTCCTGCAAAATATTAATAACCTTCTTCTTAATATTTAACAACACAAAGGGTAGAGAGAAAAGTAGATGATTTGTTCTAACTAAAAGTAATCTGACCACTACAGAATATCAAGTATTTCAGTAGGGACACCGTTGTCGAAAATTTTCTCCTGAAATGCACACTTAAAATGCAACAAGAAAAAAGTTCATATAGGAGTATAATATTATTAGCAAGAACTAGACTCCTCGAGCACCTACAATAAACTCACTCGAAAATTCATTAACCTTAAAAGTTGATGTGAATGTACAGAACTCGAATATCCCAGCTGAAGCAAAATATATATTTTTTTATCTATTAGAACCTAATTGTAACACGAGCTTGCTTCAAATTGTAGAAGGGACTGCAAATTTGATGGGTAAATGTAGAAGATATTATGAGTATTCCTGAAATTGCATTATCAAAATCAACATTGCCTTGAATAGTGACAAAGTATGTTTAAGAAAAAAGGAAGTTGATTGAAATGTATATTTATGCTCGAGGATTACAACAAACAAGAATTTTGGTACTGAAAAATGGAACTCATCCACACAGAACCTAGATCGGCACAAATTCAAGAAAAATAGACCCAACCTCTTGTAGTTTCAAGTATTAGTAAAAGGTGTTTCAAATTTAATAGACCTCCATTAACAACAGAATCAAAACTTCAACAATCAAAATATAACAAAAGAAATCGAAGACACGAGATAATTAATGTAAGAAAAGAAACCTTGTCGTCCGAGAAATTCCACCGCCGCATCCGTGAAAACAGTCTTCGTCCGCCTCCCGCGAAAACCAAGCCGCCGTTAGCCCTCGCTCTCGAAAGCGAGTACACCGTACGCCACCCGTGAAAATCCAGTCATTCCGTGAATATGTTGATTGTTTTCTTCCAAGTGTATAAATTAACGGGGCGCTAAATTGGTGGATGAGTGAGTAGAAATTAGGGGTTTTATGTTTTGGGGAAATAAAATTAAGAATAAAATTCGAGACAAGTTTTACGAAAAAATAATATCACAAATAGTAGGGTACTATTACCCCATTTAAAGACATGTTTTATCGTGAAAAGTAGGGCTGAGCGCGATCCGGTTTACCGACCGGACCGAATCGGAACCGAATTTTCGGTCCGAACCGTTTACCGGACCAAAATTTCGGTCCGGTAAACGGTTCTCGCCCCAAGACCGAACCAGGTTTCTTTCGGTTTTTGGTAAAACCGGTCGATTTACCGAACCGAACCGGTTTTACCGATTTTTTTTTTTTTTTACATTTTCAGTACCCATTTACCAAATCTAGTCCCAAACTCTTATTCCCTTTCACGGTTCCCCTTTCATTTATCAAAATCAAACCCTAACATTCCTTTACCATACCCATCCACAGCCGCCGCCCACCCACTGCCCGTCTCATTCCTCCGCTGCCGTCCGGCCGCCGCCATCCACCGCCGCCGCCATCCTCATTGTCTTCTCCAGGTACTTTTTTATATTGAAGATGTAGCCAATGGAAACTATAAAGATTTCTTGCTTACTTTACTTGCAAGAGGAGACCATTAAGTTTTAATCTTCATTTCTGTGTAATATCCTTTTTTTTAATTAATATCGTTACTTATATATCAATTTTAGTTTCTCTTCATTTCTGAACAAGACATCTATTGTATTGAGGTTATTCTGTTGATGGATTTGAGATGGTTCAAACTTTCTTTCTTTGTAATTCATTTACATTTATTATCAAATATCAATGTTATCTATGTCCATGGTCTTACTTTCATATCAATTAATTTTTAATCTTATTTTATTAACAAAAGGACAGTAGTTGTAATTTCAATTAATGCATTTCTTGTTCTCTTATGTTGAAACAGAGCCGCCAAGCATTCTGATTTTGTGAAAAAAGGGGAAAAAAAAAGGTTTTATTAACCCTAAACTGCTACTGATTTTGTGAAAAAAGGGGGAAAAAAAAATTCGGTTTTTTTGGACCGAACCGGACCGTTCGGTTTTTTACCGAACCGAACCGAAATTTTCGGTTCGGAAAACGGTCCGTGGTTTGAAATGTACCGAACCGAAAAAAAACCGAAGTCCGGTCCGGTCCGGTTCGGTTCGGTTTTTACCAAACGCTCAGCCCTAGTGAAAAGTACATAATACTAATACACCATAGGGTCAAATTAATGAGTCAAATTTTTATATTTATTTATCTAGAGTAGTTTTAATTTATAAAATTGAAAAGAACAAATCTGTCTTTCTTTTTCAAAATGATTATCAAACTGTCATTCAATTATAGTTATTTTTTCAATTAAAACCTATTAAATTTTTTGTTTCATTTAAGTATATAGTATCGTTATGTATTGTCTTTTAGAATATTAATTTCATAGAATTTAAATATATAATTTCACTAAACTAATATTTCTAATTTAAAAATATTGTCTAATTTTAGAATGTCAGTAATTATTTAAGCTAGTAGTTATTAGTAGTATTTTATTGACAAATGTCACAATGTTTAAAATGCCACTAATTTATGGTGACAAAATTCAATAATGGTGGCATTTACCTTTTTTGCAACTATAATATGCTTAGTAGTGGCATTTATTAAACTATGCCACACAAAATATATTTTAACACTTTTATTCAATGACATATTTTCCAAAAAATGCCATTATATTTCTATTGGTAACTGTTGGATAAAGATGAAGATGAAGGCACTAAAGGAAGTTTGATAAGGGAGGTTTTGATGCATTCCAAAACTTCATATGTGGCTAAGTATGGAGTAACTTAGCTGATAAACTTATCAAGGAATTTTGACTAAGTAAAGAAGACATCAGAAGAGTCAAAGTTTCAAGGTCCAACACTTCTGATCTGCTGAAGAAAAGTTATCAGACTGGTGAAGATCAGCCGACTCAAATCAGATTTGTTCAAATTTGACATCAACCTTGTTCGACATCAGACGCGCACTTTTATCAGCCAAGTGAAGAAGATCATTAAGTGTTCCCAACGGTAATAAATGCCCCTTGAAGTAATAAATGCTGAAGTACAAGGTTATTAAAGACAAATGATTGAAGAAATGCTTCGCATCAGCTGGGTGCATTTAATGCTGCCTGCAGAATAGTACTGTTCACAGTACGGACAGACTGCAAAAGAGCCGTTCGCGGATTTTAAGGACCAGTACTCGAGGAATTTGAATCTTGTCTCTCTTCAACGGACACTTTTCAATCCTCAAGTATAAATAGCTGAAAGAGACGAAGAAGAAACAAGCAACACAATCTCTGAGAAATTTTCGAAGCAAAATTCTTTAAGTCTCAAGAACAGCTCACTCATCAGCTTAGTCATTTGTTGACGAAAGCAGAGTTGAAGAACCAAGAAAAATACATCTTCTGAGTGATTTTGTAATCAAGAGTGTTGTGAGAAGTAGATATCCGTCTAAGTGAGTGATATTACTTCGGAGAGTAGGAGTTTCTTAGTGATTTCCTACTGCGCACTTGTGGCCGTTTCATTTGTTGATTGGCGCAAGCAGAGTATACTGTAAACTGTGTGATTATAGTATAACCCAAGATCTGTGTGACTTGGAAGAGTGGACTAAAGGATATTTAAATCCATATAACCACTATAAAAATTGTTTGTGTTTTTATTTGCATTTTACCTGCATATTTTCAGTCGCATAAAACACATTAAGTTAACTGTTTGAAAAAGGATTCAAAAGGAGATTTTACAAATCTGGGGAAACATTTTCAAACTGCTAAGTTTACTTGTGAAAAACACTTTTAAAATTCGCTGCAAGTACTCTAAGTATTAAAACTGATTTTAACAAAATCAGCTAAGTAACAATCAGACGAGTGGTCAACAAGGCTGTTCAAAGATTTGTTCGCGAACAGAATTGTAACTAACTAATCTGATCAGCTTAGTCTGTTCAGTTAGAGTAAAAGTTTTAAAGTTAAAATAGAAAAATTTTAAAGAGGTTTATTCACCACCCCCCTCTAAACCTCTTCTGACCACTTGGGACCAACAAGTGGTATCAGAGCAGGTGGTTCATTAGAATCAGCTGCCTGATCAACGAGCTTGATCCAAGTGTTTTTCAAAGGTTTTAAAACTTTTCAAAAGAGCATCTTTTTGAAAAACCAAAACTCTTTGAAAAATGGATTGTATCAGCCATGTTCCCCACATTGCTGGTATGTCTTTTGAAAACTGGAAGATTAGAATGGAAATCTTTCTAGCAGCCTACAATGACAACATGTATACATGTATCATAAAAGGTCCATTCAAATTCACCAAGACCATTATAGTTGATGAAGCTGAACTGGTGGTGGAAAAAGACTTAACAGAGATGACATCCGAAGAGATAAAGCTGTTTAATCTGGACAAAGTTGGGAGATTCATCATGACTAAAGCCCTGGACAATGATCGGTTTGACAAGGTCAAACATTGCAAAACTGCAAAAGAGATGTGGGATAAAGTCAGAGATATGAGCGAAGGGAACGACGCCATAAAAGAGCATCAGCTGAGTGTTGCTCTAGAAAAGCTGGATAACTTCAAGATGAAATCCTCTGAAACCATTGATCAGATGGATACAAGGTTTACAAGAATATTAAATGAAGTATTGAAGCTTGGAAAAACCTTCACAGACAAGGAGATAACCATCAGAGTACTGAAGGCCTTACCTCCTAAGTTCAACATGAAGGTGACAGCGATGGAAGAATCAAGGGATTTGGGAAAAATCTCTCTTACTGAGCTGTTCTCTGTACTCAAGGCATTCGAGTATAAACTGCCTAGGATGGGTATTGAAGAAACCTCAACTTCAGGACCCACAGCTGCCTTAGTTGCTGCTGAAAACACCAGAAGACCAGCACATAGAAGTCAAGATGTCGACTCATCTGATGAAGCATCACTACTCAACAAGAAGGAGTACACTGCTGGAGATGTAGCATTATTGATGAACAACTTCAAGAAGTTCTATAAGAGAAAGATGAAAAACAAATACAATCATGCTGCTTCTACTTCTAAACCTAACTCTTCTTCTCAAGAAAAAGATGATTATAAAGCAAAACTAATGTGTTATAACTGCAGGAAATTGGGACATTTCATCAGAGACTGTCCATATCCAAAAGCAGAGAAATACACTGAGGAAGAGAAAAGAGTCAGAAAGGAAAGAAAGCATCAAAGAGGGAAAGCAATGGTAGTTGAAGCAGAAAAGCTTGCTGCTGTCTACTCATTTGATTCAGATTCAGACACGTCTGATGAAGAATCTTCTGATGAAGAGAAACCTGCTCTCCTCTGCCTGATGGCTAAGGAATCTGATGACTCAGAGGATGAGGTAACTCCTCAAGATAATGAACTATTTAATTCTCTAGAGCAAATGATGTTGAATAATACTACTATTGCTGGAGAATTTGTTAAGCTTAAGGAAGAGATGAACTTGCTAAAAGAGCAAAATAACTCACTGAAACTTAAAGCTGAAAAGCCTAAAGAATCTGCTGAGTATAAACAGCTTGAGCAAGAGCATGAATCTCTGAAAGCTGAATGTGAGGTCTATAAAGGAAAAATCATGGAACTTGAGAAAATTATTGAGTCTTATGATAAGTCAACTGTTGCATCCATGCATACATCTAGTAAACAGGAGACACCTTTAGAAAAGGATAAACTAGAATTGAATCATACTGAAAAATTCATTTCTGCTGACAATAGTAAGGTCATTCTGTATGTTCAAACTTCTAAACCTACCTCATCTGAGAAAGTGGTAAAGGAGAAGAAATCTCCTAAGGCTAAAAAGAGCAAAGAGCCTAGTGTAGGAAAACAGACTAGTAAACCCAAACAGAATAGTCCTAGGAAGTCTTCTGATAAGGTTAAGACTAATCAGACTAGTGAGAAAACTAAGTCGTCTGTTAATGAGCAAGCTGTAAGTAAACCAAAGAAGCATAAGAATAAGAAAAATCAAAATGCTTGGTATGGAAATGAGTCATATTATGTGCAACCTGCTGCATATCATCCTATGTATCATGCACCTCAATTTCCTAGTTACTATGCACCTTATCCTGCTCATCCAATGCATGCATATCCTGCTTATCATGCACCTTACCCTGCTTATGAACACTATTCTTATCATACTGATCATCAACATGACTTATCTGCTAATTATGATAAAAATGAAACTGTTCATGCTCCTGTTAAAACTCAGAAACCTAAGAAGCCTAAGACATCAACATCTTGGGTTGTCAAAGGTGAAACTAATCCTTCAGGACCCTCTCAATAAGGGTACCTAAAACAATTTTATTATTGTTTTGTAGGATAGGATTAGGAGTAGGAGTAAAGTAGAGAAGATTTGGTACTTGGACAGTGGATGTTCAAGGCACATGTGTGGAAACATACATGAGTTGACTGATGCAGTTGCTGTGGATGGTCCAAGTGTTACATTTGGAGACAACAAAGAAGGCAAGATTAAAGCTAAAGGAAGATTGATCAGAGGAAACATAGAGATATCTGACGTCTCATATGTCAAAGGCCTCAAATATAATCTGCTAAGCATAAGTCAATTTTGTGACAAAGGATATTCAGTCATCTTCTCAACAGATAAGTTCTACGTTGAACAGATTGGTACAAAGAAGGTAATTCTATCTGGAAGAAGACAAGGAAATATCTACATAGTCGACTGGAATTCTGCTGACAAGAATTCAAGTATTTTTTTGGTAGCATCTGCTCCAAGTGAAGTTAGTTGGCTATGGCACAAGAGAATGAATCACTTAAACTTCAAGACCATCAACAGATTAATCAAGAATGATCTGGTAGAAGGGATTCCAAAAACAGTCATGAGCAAAGACAAGCTCTGTGATGCATGTCAGAAGGGTAAACAAATCAAGTCATCATTCAAAAGCAAGAAGCACCAATCTTCTGAAAGAATTTTGGAGCTACTACATATGGACTTATTTGGACCCATTGATCCAGTCAGCAATGGTGGAAAGAAATACTGCCTAGCTGTTGTGGATGATTATTCAAGATATACTTGGGTGATTTTCATGAAGAAGAAAAGTGAAACCAAGGAACATCTTACCAATCTGATGGAACTGATCCAGAATGAGAAGAGTATCAAAATATTAAAGATCAGATCAGATAGAGGGACAGAGTTTACAAACTCTACTGTTGAAGAGTATTGTAATATCAAAGGAATACATCATGAGTATTCAGCTGCTAGAACCCCTCAACAGAATGGTGTTGCTGAAAGGAGAAACAGAACACTAAAAGAAGCTGTCAGGACCATGATAGCTGAAGCCAAGCTGCCACAAAGATTTTGGGCAGAAGCAACAAATACAGCCTGCTTTACCCAAAACAGATGCATGATCAACAAAAATCAGAACAAGACTCCATATGAAGTTTGGAACAACAGGAAACCAAACATTCATTACTTTAAGATTTTTGGTTGTAAATGTTTTGTATTGAATAATGGGAAAAACCACCTGACTGCATTTGCAGAAAAGGCTGATGAAGCTGTTTTTGTAGGATACTCTACTGTTAGTAAAGCCTATAGAGTTTTCAATAAAAGAACATTACTAATAGAAGAATCTATCCATGTAGTATTTGATGAGCCAAGTCAATCTTCTGAAAAGAATCAAAGTGTTAACCAAGAACTGTCTACTGATTTTCAGAAATTAGACATTGGAAGAAATGAAGAATATGTTCCCATCATACTACCTAATCTAAACTCAGCTGATAACTCAAGTGCTGTTCAAAATCACAGTGCTGATTGTCTAACAGACGAGTTTCAAATAGCTGACAGACCAGAGACTGTTCAACAGACTGCAAATGTTCAACAGACTACTACTGAAACTCCAACAGTAGTGTTGCAAGATCAAGACAAAGGACAACATTATGATTTGCAACCTGATCTTAGATGGCTCAGAAATCACCCACCAGAGTTAGTGATTGGTGATCCATTAGATAGAGTGAAAACAAGAAGAGCTGCTGCACAAGATGCTATGTTTGCTAGTTTTCTATCTCAAATTGAGCCTAAGCAAATTGAAGAAGCTCTAAATGATTCCTTCTGGATAGAAGCTATGCAAGAAGACTTGAATCAATTTGAAAGGAATGAAGTCTGGTACTTAGTTCCTAGACCAAGTCATCAAAGAGTAATTGGCACTAAGTGGGTTTTCAGAAATAAGATGAATGAAGATGGTGTTGTCACCAGAAATAAAGCAAGATTAGTGGCCAAGGGTTATTGTCAAGAAGAAGGAATTGACTTTGATGAAACATTCGCACCAGTAGCAAGACTTGAAGCAATCAGACTGTTTCTAGCCTATGCTGCTTACAAGAACTTCACTGTCTATCAGATGGATGTGAAGTCTGCTTTTCTCAATGGAGAACTGCAAGAAGAAGTATATGTTGAACAACCTCCTGGATTTGAAGTCTATCAAGAAGAGGATAAGGTATATCGTCTGAAGAAAGCCCTCTATGGACTGAAACAGGCTCCAAGAGCATGGTATGATACCCTATCTGATTTTCTTTTAATTAAAGGATTTCATAAAGGTAAGGTAGATAAAACCTTGTTTACAATTGAATGGGAAAATCATATATTACTTGTGCAAATATATGTGGACGATATTATTTTTGGTTCAACTAACCAACAGATGTGTGATAAGTTCTCCAAGCTGATGCAGAATAAGTTTGAAATGAGCATGATGGGTGAACTTAATTATTTTCTTGGTCTGCAAGTTAGACAGTTGCCTGATGGAATATTCATCAGCCAAGCAAAATACACAAGAGATCTGTTCAAGAAGTTTGGTATGGAAACTAGCTCAACTGCTACAATTCCTATGTCTACAAGTCTTCGTTTGGATAAAGATGAAGATGGCAAATCTGTGGACATAACCAAATATAGAGGCATTATTGGTTCTTTGCTGTATCTAACAGCAAGTAGACCTGATATAATGTACTCAGTTGGAGTCTGTGCAAGATTTCAATCAAACCCCAAAGAACCTCATCTCTTAGCTGCCAAGAGAATATTGAAATATGTTAAAGGCACTCAAGAATTGGGATTGTGGTATCCTAGAGAATCTGGATTTGAGCTTATTGGTTATTCAGATTCAGACCTTGCTGGCTGCAAGATTGACAGAAAGAGCACAACAGGTGCCTGTCAGTTCTTAGGTAGTCGTCTGATCTCATGGATGAGTAAGAAACAGACTTCAGTTTCTATATCTACTGCTGAAGCTGAATATATAGCTGCTGGAGCTTGCTGTGCACAAATACTTTGGTTGAAGCATCAACTAGAAGACTACAACATCAAAATCAGTGGAATTCCAATCTACTGAGACAATACAAGTGCAATCTCTCTGACTCAGAACACTACAAGTCATTCAAGGACTAAACATATTGAGATCAAGCATCACTTCATTAGAGATCATGTGGAAAAAGGCAATGTTATGATTGAGTATGTTCATACTGACAATCAGATTGCTGATATCTTCACTAAACCTTTAAGTGAAGTAAGGTTTTCAACTCTAAGAGCTGAGCTAGGACTACTAAATTTGGATGCATAAGCTGAGGGGGAACTCATCAGAAGACTGGAGTTCAACAGCTTAATCATCACTGTTTTCTTCAAGGATTAACTTTCAACAGACTAGTTAACTTATGAAATCTTAAACTCAGGGGGAACGTGTAAGACTAGCGGTACTTATGAATTAAAGATGAAATTTGTTAATGTCAGTTAGTTGAAGTTATGTTTTCAACAGAAGACTCAACTATCGAAGAATAATATATGTTATCTGGCTGGATTGACAAACAGCTGAGTAAGGTTATCAGCTATTGGCATTCTCTGATAACAACTATGTCATCAGGACAGTGGTCAATCAGATAAGTGTTTATTTTACTCATCTGATTAATGATATAAAAGCGGAACTATTTAAAACGCTCTATTTAAAAACACGCTTTTATAAGTAAATGTTGGGCGGTACATATTCCCGCTCCTCATTTAATATCTTTTGAATTTGAAAGGTCGCAACTGACACCGCACGATCAGCACTGACAAGAAACGGATCTAACGGTTGGCTAGTATCACGGGAACCGACATACCCCAACTCTATAAATCCCAATCTGATCAGTCGTGTAGTTCTTTACGAACCCTAAACTTTCAAAAGTACTTGTGAGAATTTTTGAGCAATTTTTCTGCAAAACTCTCTTCGTTTTTCTTCCTAATCTCTACAGATCTACAATGGCTGCTGAAGGTATGTACCTTGTGTATGATTCCTACTACCAATCTGGTACGGATCTGATGAAGGAACTGCTCGAAAAGTTCAAAGCTGCCTCGCTGGTAAATTTCATGGAATACCAGGAAGGAGTCATTTGGACTGATCAAGTGATGGAGTACTACAACACAGCGAAAGCTGACTACAACACACTGGAGATTAAGGCTACAGTGGGAGACAAATCCATCTCTATTACCCCAGCTGTTCTTCACGAGACGTTTGGGCTTCCTAACAGTGGAAGACATGACATCACCGTACTGACGGAGGGTAAGCACCAACAGTTCTGGGCGATCTGCGCCAAAGAGGGAGAAATACTCTCTGGAAATATAAGGAAGAAGCAACTGAAGGATGAGTATCAGCGGATGGCTGATATGGTGTCCAAGCTGATTGAAAATTGCACCTTCTCACTAGATGCTGTTACCATGAAGAGGTTCAGCATCATGACTGCCATTTACTATGGAATGGAAATCAACTGGTCCATCATAGTATGGTACATCTTGGCTGATTTTCTTGATGAAAAGAAAGGAAAAGGTCCTCACACCAACCACAGGATTACGCTCAGTTATCTGCTGTTCAAACTGGGGTGTCCTATGAAGAATGGCAAGGAAATTCACAAGTCCAAAGCCATGAACAAATATCTGCCTGTTCTGAAGAGGAAGGCTGATGAGCCCGAGGAAGCTGATGATGAGGGACAGAAGGAGGTCCCTGCCAAAAGACAACGAAGATTAGTCAAAACAGCTAACTTGGCTGTTGAGACTAGAAAGAAGAAGGCTGCTGATGAGCCTAAAAAGAAAGAGGTTAAGCAGATGGAGAAAGTGACTTCTGCTACAGAGGCCACTAAAATTATAGAAAACATAATTTCTGATGTAAGGACTGGATCCCCTGCATCACCATCAAGAACTCCATCAGCTGAAAAACCTGCTGAAAATGTCTCCTACAGGACAAGGAGCCAAGTAAGGGATACTGCTGCTTCAAGACCTATTCAGGGTCTGTCAAAGAAGTCAGCAAGGAAGCAGATGACTTTTGTAGAGAAGGACACTGAATTAGTAAATTTGGTGAGATCAAGTCCTGAGTCTGCTGAAAGACCCCTTGACACTATTGGAACAACTGTTGCTGACAAAGCTGTTGCGCAACAGATAACACCAAATGCACCAACAGTTGAGGTTGCTCAACCTCGAGAAGATCCAGATGTCCAAATCATCCATCCTATAGCTGCTGCTCCCATCTCTTCTGCTGGTCCAGCCCCTGCTCCAGCTGATAAAGGAAAAAGGAAAATAGTGCTGAGGAAAAAGAAGATTTCCAAGGCTGACAAGAAAGCAAGGGAGGAAGCTGAACAGAGGAAGCAAGATGAAGCTGAAGAGAAAAAGGCACTTGAGCTAAGTAAGGCTCAAGCTGCTAAGGATGAGGCCAGGAGAAAAATGTCTGAAGCAGAGAGAAAAGCTGCTGAAGATGCTGAACTGGCCATGGTCATTGAAAAGAGCAAAATTGATGCCTATGGACCTGTCCATGGAGGTGGCATCAAGATTAAAGAGGCTGAAGGAGGAGAAGAACCCCCAAAACCAAAGATGCCTGCTGCTGCAGCTAAACCAAAGGAAAAGTTTGAGATTAAGAAAGCTTTCAAGATCATATACAACAACAAAGAGCTTTTCCAGAAGTTTGAAAAATCCTTAGCCTACTACAATCAGAAGTTAATGCTGAAGACCATGTTCACTCAAGAGAAGCCTAGATATATCAGATGGAGAGACAATAGGCTGAACAGGTCCATCATTGAACTTCAGAATCTGAAGGAATTAGTCGCTGAAGAAGAATGGGTACTACAGTGGCTAAAGACAGATTCTATCCAAAAAGCTTTGGATCCTCATCATGTTAGGGATGCTATGCATCACTATGCCAGGGAATTTGCCCTTGAGGAAGCCAAACTGATTCAAAGTACCTTGCCTGAGAAAAGAAAGAAGACTGATGATGTTGAAGAAAGGGCTGTGAAGATTGCTGTTATCACTGCACTGAATAAGTGGGTAGAAAATTCCAGATATCAGCAAGGGCATTCAAGTGAACTCCCTCAACTGCCAAGTATTCAACATGTAATTTTTGGAAGGGAAATGAAAGATTTCAGTGAAGTGCCAGAGGGTAACAACGCTTTTGTCAACCCTTGGATTATTGTGAGGCAAATTCGTCAGACGACATGCTTCAACGATGATGGCACCATCACTAACCTGTTTTATGATGACGTCACTGATGAACACAAAGCTGCGGCCAAGCCTGCTGACCAAACTGCTGATCAGACTGCGGACAAGCCTGAAGATAAGTCTGCTGACCAGGTTGAAGATAAGTCTGCTGACCAGGTTGAAGACAAGTCTGCTGACCAGGTTGAAGATAAGTCTGCTGACCAGGTTGAAGACAAGTCTGCTGACCAGAAGTCTGCTGATCAGACTGCTGATAAGTCTGCTGAAAAGGCTGCTGACGAACCCTTAGCCATTGAGTGGAATGCTAAGGATGCTGAAGACCATCAGGACGCAAAGATGGAAGATATTCCTGTCCACCAGGAGATTGAAGAAAAGGATGAAGCTGCTGCTTCTGCTTCATCAGGTGATGAACACTCATCACTGATGGAAGCTTTCCAGATGTTAATGGAGAATTCTTTGAAGGAACTGGAAGAGAAGCATCAACAACAGCTGATGAAGGTCAAGGAGGAGCTGAAGACTGAACTTAAAGCAGAATTGGGAGAATCAAACAGACTTCAGCTGGAAACTGTTCAAGAATCAACAGCAGAGTTAATCAAGAAAGAAATTGACAGTATTCCCATTCCTCAAGATCATTCTTTGCAGTTAGTGAACAACTTAACTGATATGAACAGAAATGTAGAGGACGTAAAAGGTGATGTAAATCATCTTCATGCTGCCCTTCAAAGAGCTGAACACAAGATCGCTGATCTAACTGCAACCTTCATCAAAGTTAGTCAAGAAGAGAAGGAAATCAATCTAGGGATGTTGCAAGAAGTGGCAAAGGCTTCACAGGAAGTCCAGAATGAGATTGCAACTATCAACCTTAACATTGACTACTTCAATGATAAGACTGACGTCATCAGCACTGATATTCATCATCTCACAGCAAGTCATGATGTTGTCAATCAGAATCTAAAGGCTTTGTGTGCTGGAGTGAAGATTCCAACAGTTGCTCTCAACCCTGCTGTTGCACCTTCTAATGTCATCAAGGTTGATGATGACAAAAAGGGGGAAGATAAAAGGGAAGAACCAGCTAAGGAAACTGCTGCTGCAACTATTGAAGCCAAGGAAACTGAAGACACAACTGACAAGACTGAAAAGCTTGGAAAGGTAGAAGAAGAAGGAAAGACTGAAAAAGAAACTACCAAGTACAAGAACACTGAATCTGCCAAGAAAGCAATGGAGCTGATTAAAGAGCAGCAACTCAAAGAAAAGATGGAAGCTGCCAAAGCAATCTTGGAAGAAGAAGCTGATGATGAAGAAGATGACGAAGAGTCATCTTATGAATATGAAGAAGTGCTTGAAGGATCAGATGAAGAAGCTGATAGCTAAAATTGATAAAATCTTGTAATCAGTTTACTTTTATCTATCTTTCAGACATCTCATCTGAAGAACTTGTACTTGCATTTGTAACAATCTTATCATATCAATAAAAAGTCAAGTTCACTCCAACATATTATTTTCTATCTCAGAAAATTTTTGAGGATTACATTCTTTAGTTTAAGTATTCAACAGGTACTTAGCTGAAGTTTTGTCATCATCAAAAAGGGGGAAATTGTTGGATAAAGATGAAGATGAAGGCACTAAAGGAAGTTTGATAAGGGAGGTTTTGATGCATTCCAAAACTTCATATGTGGCTAAGTATGGAGTAACTTAGCTGATAAACTTATCAAGGAATTTTGACTAAGTAAAGAAGACATCAGAAGAGTCAAAGTTTCAAGGTCCAACACTTCTGATCTGCTGAAGAAAAGTTATCAGACTGGTGAAGATCAGCCGACTCAAATCAGATTTGTTCAAATTTGAGATCAGCCTTGTTCGACATCAGACGCGCACTTTTATCAGCCAAGTGAAGAAGATCATTAAGTGTTCCCAACGGTAATAAATGCCCCTTGAAGTAATAAATGCTGAAGTACAAGGTTATTAAAGACAAATGATTGAAGAAATGCTTCGCATCAGCTGGGTGCATTTAATGCTGCATTTAATGCTGCCTGCAGAATAGTACTGTTCACAGTACGGATAGACTGCAAAAGAGTCGTTCGCGGATTTTAAGGACCAGTACTCGAGGAATTTGAATCTTGTCTCTCTTCAACGGACACTTTTCAATCCTCAAGTATAAATAGCTGAAAGAGACGAAGAAGAAACAAGCAACACAATCTCTGAGAAATTTTCGAAGCAAAATTCTTTAAGTCTCAAGAACAGCTCACTCATCAGCTTAGTCATTTGTTGACGAAAGCAGAGTTGAAGAACCAAGAAAAATACATCTTCTGAGTGATTTTGTAATCAAGAGTGTTGTGAGAAGTAGATATCCGTCTAAGTGAGTGATATTACTTCGGAGAGTAGGAGTTTCTTAGTGATTTCCTACTGCGCACTTGTGGCCGTTTCATTTGTTGATTGGCGCAAGCAGAGTATACTGTAAACTTTGTGATTATAGTATAACCCAAGATCTGTGTGACTTGGAAGAGTGGACTAAAGGATATTTAAATCCATATAACCACTATAAAAATTGTTTGTGTTTTTATTTGCATTTTACCTGCATATTTTCAGTCGCATAAAACACATTAAGTTAACTGTTTGAAAAAGGATTCAAAAGGAGATTTTACAAATCTGGGGAAACATTTTTCAAACTGCTAAGTTTACTTGTGAAAAATACTTTTAAAATCCGCTGCAAGTACTCTAAGTATTAAAACTGATTTTAACAAAATCAGCTAAGTAACAATCAGACGAGTGGTCAACAAGGCTGTTCAAAGATTTGTTCGCGAACAGAATTGTAACTAACTAATCTGATCAGCTTAGTCTGTTCAGTTAGAGTAAAAGTTTTAAAGTTAAAATAGAAAATTTTTAAAGAGGTTTATTCACCCCCCCCCCCCCCCCCTCTAAACCTCTTCTGACCACTTGGGACCAACAGTAACGTCTTGCAATAATAAAATGCCACTAATTTATAAAATTAAATTAAATATTACAACATTTTTTCATATATGCCACCAAATTTAGATTTTGTCACATTTTCTTATAAAATGCCATTAAGTTAATGCCAGTACATGTCATTTTTGTTGTAGTGAACACACCTTTGTAATATTTTGAGCCCTTCTGTAGTAGGGACCCACCTTGTCAAGCACCTAATTAACATAGGCTAAGGGTTGCCACAATTGCTATTAGCAATTGTACGTTATGCACTATTTTAGGGGTCTAGTGACTGCCTGATTGTTCAATATTTTCCTTTTTAATATTACATAGCAGTGTCAAGCACCTACTAAGTATAATGGGGCGACCTAAAACTGGATGCTTTGACATTGCACAATTGGAAAGAAGTTCCAAGAAAGACATACTGAGCTTTGTTTTTCTGGTCTATTGTTACATTGACCAATTGCATTTCATAAGGTAATGAATGTTTTAGTGTTCATAAGGTAAGAAAAACCAGTTTTGCTCATTTGGGATGGGTGATTGCTATTCCTAAAGAATAGGATATGAACATGATTGAACTTCTTCCCTTTTGACTACAAAGAATTTTGTTTTGTGTAATATGCAACTGCTTTGGATCCTATAAAATAAATAAAACGAAGAAAGTGCCATCTTGTGAAGCTCTTAAGGTGGATTTTTTTTTGTTTCCTTCCCTTTGCTGTGTATAAAAAATAAGTAGATTGCAATTCCAAAAGAATAGGATATCCACTGTAAGGTTGAAAAGGATTCGAACTGGTCAATCTTCTTCCAATTTGGCTACAAAGAATTTTCTTTTGTATAAAATGCAAATGCTTTTTTAGATCCTACCAAATAAGTAAAAGGAATAAAGTGTCATCTTGTGAAGCTCTTAAGGTGGATATTGTTTGTTTTCTTCCCTTTGCTGAGTTTTGAATAAGTAATGTTTTCATTGGGTCTGGTTTCAATTTCATTAGTCCTTATTTCCTTTCTTTTTCGAGTCAATTATCTTGGTTATCACATGTAGTATGAGATATGGATGTGGAGCATTGGACTTCCATAATTTCTATAACTCCTTTAGAGAACCTCATTTTGATCGCTTTTTTGTTGCCTCTCCTTTGTCATATAGTATGTCTCAGTATTGGGCTTTTTTGTCATGATCATTGAGCAGTTTCTCGACATACCTTTTTTTCTGATAATTTTCTTTGCACAACATAAAATGAAGGATTGCAAGCCATTCTTGATAATTGTCCGCATCTTGAATCATTGGATCTCCGCAAGTGTTTTAATATTGATCTAACAGGGGATTTAGAGAAAAAAAATTCTCGACAGATCAAAAATCTGAGACGCCCATCTAACTCCTCTTCTGATTATGAGTGGGATGCTGAAACTTATGACTGTGGATCATTTTACGGCATGTACTCTCAATCTGAGTATTCTGATGGTTACTCCATGGGCGATTTTGATGACTATACTGATCCTTTCAGCAGTGAATACTTTCCTAATAATGATGCTTGGTTCTTTGACTGACTATATCAGATATCACCGACTATATCTGATCTTGGAACATGTAGGCGGTGATGAGATTCATATCCCTTCATTCACACTATATAAATTTAGTCTTGTTAATTTGTTCTTTATTGATTCTTCGACTTCTTTTTTGTAGTGTGGTGGTGGTGCTATTCGTTATTTTGGAAAACTCATATGGTTTCCGCTTGGCAATCTGTTGGAGTTTTATTTGGAGCTATCTGTTGTCCAATCTCTGCGGATAGATATGCTTTTCGTTATTTTAAATCTGCCTCAGCTGCTACAAAGCATTTTTTCGTTATTATGGATAAAAATGATCTATTATACTTTTTTATCAAAGAAAAAACTTTTATGCAATTCGCAGCTGTTTTAGGGGGCATGTTTCTTGACTTCCATATAGACCAAATTGAGGCAAGAAAAATCTTAGTATGGGAAATTCTTAATTAAACCAGTCTCCTAGATTTTGTTGTTGAAAATGCTCCACATCATTAATTGTGATGATGTGGTATTCTAACAATGAGGTGTGATATATTTTTCAACCACAAGGTCTAGGAAAATATTTGTTGGATAAGGATGAAGATGAACAACACTGAAGACAATTAGTAAAGGGAGGTTTTCATGATTTCCAAAACTTCAAATCTGCTAAGTAAAAGTTAACCTAGCTGATATCCCTTAGAAGAATTTTGACCAAGTAAGAAGACATCAGACGGGTCAAACATTCAAGGTCCAGAAGACTACTGATCTGCTGAAGGAAAGAAATCAGACTGGTGAAGATCAGCCGACTCAAATCAGATTTGTTCAAATTTGGGATCGGCTTTGTCCGTCATCAGACTTGCACTTTCGTCAGCCAAGTGGAAAGGATCAAGAAGTCTGCCCAACGGTAATAAATGCCCCTGGAAATAATAAATGCTGAAGTACAAGGTTATTAAAGACAAATGATTGAAGAAAGACCTCGTATCAGCTTGGTGCATTTAATGCTGACTGCAGAAAAGTATTGTTGACAGTACGGACACTGTGCAGAGAGCCGTTCGCAGAAATTAAGGACCAGTACCCGAGGATTTTGAATTTTGTCTCACTTCAATGGACATTTTTCAAACCTACAAGTATAGATAGCTGAATAGACAAAGAGAAGAACAACAACACAATCTCTGAGAAGAAATCCGAAGCAAAATCTCTTAAGTCTCAAGAACAGCTCACTCATCAGCTTTGTCATTTGTTGACTGAAGCCGAAGTTGAAGATAAAAGACAAACACATTTTCCGAGTGAAAAACTGTTTGAGTGTTGTGAGAAGTGTAGATCCATCTTTGTGAGTGATCTAACTTCGGAGGATAGGTTTTCTTAGTGATTTCCTATTGTGAGCTTACGGCCAGATTTATTTGTTGTTTTGGCGTAAGTGGAGTGTGCTAATTACTTTGTGTTCTTAGTATAACCCAAGATCTTTGTGACTTGGAAGAGTGGACTAAAGGATATTTAAATCCATATAACCACTATAAAAATTACTTGTGTTTTTACATTTGCTTTCAACTTGCATACTTTCAGATTGCATAAAACACATTCAAAACTGTTTGAAAAGAGTTTAAAGGAGTTTACAAAACTGGGGATAAAATTTTCAAACTACTAAGTTTACTTGTGAAAAACACTTTGAAAATCCGCTGCAAGTACTCTAGTATTAAAACTGATTTTAACTAAATCAGCTAAGTAACTATCAGATTAGTGGTCGACAAAGCTGTTCAAAGATTTGTTCGCGATCAGCCTTGTAAACTTATTGTTCTATATCAGCTTAGTCTATTCAACAGTTAAGTCAAAGTTTTAAAGTTAAAAATTGGCAAAAAAGTTTAGAGGTCTATTCACCCCCCCCCCTCCCCCTCTCTAGACCTCATCTGACCACTTGGGACCAACAATCTACTATACCTGGTTTAGTCAAGAATGTCCTGCACATGTTCCTTGCAAGTAATATTGATCTGATCCGTAGTTGTAAGGGGTCTCGACTTTTTGATATCTTGATTTTGGGGGGACATTTTATTTTCCAAATCCATTTTAAATTTTTAATGTTTTCTTAAGGGTGTACCTGCATCGAGGATTCTATTTCTATTCAGTTTTAAAAAATATAAAACAAAATATAAGGATGTCTCTGTTAGGAAGTTGATGACCCCATCTCCACCGCACGTATATTCATATTTATTTATAAATATATATATCCTATTTGGATTTTCTAGCATGCATTTGATGTAGAATCTATCCCATTTTAATTATTAGACACATGATTATTTTTTTTTATTTGATAAATGATACATTGTTAGTTTTACTTTCTAAGGTTATCTTCTTTTATGATTACATCCTAAGAATGGCTCATAATCGTCAAAATTTTGTTTAATTTTAATCTTCTGTTGAACAGATATAAATTACAATGCCAACCATTTGCTTTTCAAAGCCGTTACTAAATCATTTGTCACAGATGAATTAAAAATGTGGTTTCATGCTTAGATACTATAATAGTGGATTTAATACATGGGGGTTGGATGAATGACACATAGGCATGAAATGACAAAATATTGTCCTTTTATGCTCATGTGTCACTCATCCAACACCCGGGTAGATTAAATCCACCGGTGTAGGTACTAATTTTCCGTGGTTTCAGATCTTTTAGAAAAGTGACCCAATACATATGTTTGTAAATATATAATTAACAATATTGTAGCCTAAATTCCATGCGAATTAAAATGGTTTAGTTGAAAGTTGCAAGTATTTCTAATTAAATTCTAAAGTTTTTGGATACTCTGGATGATGAAATTTAGATTCTGATTTTGGAATTGAAATATAGAACTAAAATATTAATGAAGTTTCTGGAAAATAATATAAGTTATTTATGGGTAAAATATAAATGATTGTGTAATTAAAGACTGATAATGGTCAACAAGGGCAAATCAGTCTTATTAAAAAAATTATTCTGGTAACAAACATATTGTGCTCTGGCAAAATACTAGTATATTTTTTACTCATCTCTTGGCAAAAGCAGAAAAGGCAATCAACATTCTATTGATTTTTTGCTCATGGATGTATTCGGAGTAATGGTTGGTGATGGAGCTCAAAACCAAACAACGGGTGTTCATCACTTAAGCAAATTGCAGTTGTTCAGTGGTCAACAATACAGACTACACAGTGTTTCTTCATTTGATAAACATAATGTATCAAAAAAAAATCTTGGGTTTGCATGAACTTTTTACATTTGATAAAAATAATTTATCATTAACTTTTTACAGAGTGGTCCTTCTTATGTTTTTTCCCACTTTAGTCCCTACTATGAATTATTTATTTCACTTTAGTCCCTTCTATGAATTATGTGTTACACTTTAGTCCTTATCAGGTGGTTTTGATAACACGTGGCATGCATATGAATATTTTTCAGGGCTTTTTGTCCGTTCGCTATTGAGATCATTTGTGATATTGTTTAATTGGTGAGCAATTTTGGTGTTTGAAAAAGATTTTGTGAGAAAACTTTAGTTTGGAACGAAATGGATAATTAAGTTGGACTGGAATGAAAGCCTAGTTTGGAAGAGATTAAATATTTAGTTTTTTTTTTCAATGATTAGAAAGACAAAAATATCCATGTTAGTTTACTTGAAATGATGAAATTGCCCTTATGAGCATATCACATGTTATCGGAACCGCCTTGGAACACCTGAAAAGACTAAAGTGAAACAAATAATAAATAGTAGGGACTAAACTGAAAAAAAAATACATAAGAATGATCACTCTATAAAAAAGTTAATAATAAGAGGAACCAAATGTGGTGTTTACCCTATTATTTATTACAGTCCTCTTTTAGAGACTGGTCTACTATGGTGTTAGAACATACAAACAGACTAGCGATATGATTGGTAGTGACACTGTCTTCTTGAAGTACACATTACTCTTCACAAGCTAATTGCATGATTTTATCCTTTAAAATTAATTATTTATGTGTCTAACAATACGTTGATCCTTGCAATGCTCTGGATCATATCAAAACGTCCAGCTTCTTCAGGTTTTTCATCATCTCGGGTAACTCAATAAGATTTGCTTCGAACAGATCATCGAATATTCCAAGGCTCCCAAACACGCGTCAGAATCGAGAAATGGCGATTGTTTGGATTGCATTTCCTTGAAAGTTAATTTTCTTTGATCTGTTCCTTGAGATATTTCAATCATTTTGTTCAATATCTTGAAAGGCGCGGGCGTAATATTCACCGCCATGGAATATGATAATATTTATTTAGGAAAATAATTAATTAATCAATTATCATATTTTCAAATTAAATTTATAACAATAGAATTGATGATAGAATTTGATCGTCTACATGTCTTCTTTAAACAATTATAACATGGGAACAATAATTTACTATTCTTACTTTACGGAATAAATAAAAATAAGAAATATACACTTATCCTACCATACTTTATTTATTTTCTACGTTTAGTATCAGACTCTCCGAAAAACAACATCAATAATTAAATGGTCCTTGACAAATTTAATTTTATTGTCAAATATTTGAGCTATTAAATTATGTACCTTTAAAGAATTTGAAGATGCAATGTGAGCACTATGTAGAACTATAATTATTCCTCAATTTAACATTAAGTTTAAGAAATATTATTAGAACTTGATAAGTTAATGAAATAGTTCAAATATTTGCTAGCAAAATTAAATCAGTCAGATGTTGTCAAATTGTGGTATCGAATGTGTTATTTTCGAAGGTTTGGTACAAATGCATAAATATTAAATTGTGGTATCAAATGTATAAAAATAATATGTGATGGTCTATTGTGACTCATCCTTAAAAGTGAGTCACCAAACAACTATTTTATCCAATTAAATTTGAACACGTGTCCATATTACAACCCAAATCAACTCATGTACATCCCCAATTAATCCTGTGAAATACCCAATATAGTTTTACTCGATATTTTGTAAAAATTCAAACAAATTCTGAGCAAATTCCTATATTTTGAGTGTCTTGTTGTTTTTATAAGAAGTAATAATGTAAACTTATTTTTACTTAATTAATTTTATTGGTGTAATACATAAAATGTGAGTGTGATACACATCTGTACATAATTAAAAATCAAGATAAATTATTCTTATTTTTGAATGGTTGATATTTATTCTAAATGTTACTTAGGCAAAAGTCACCATAGAATCCCCAAATAAGATAAATTGTAGTTCAAAAAGTGTAATTCCATCGATAAAAAAACATAACTCCTTTTCAATTATACTTTCTAGATTCATAAAACAAAAGATCAATTTATAAATTGTGAATGTACTGCGGTCCATTTTCATTTGGTTCGGATTTAAAATATTTTGACTAAGCATTTTGAAGATTTTATTTAAATTTACATAAAACAATTGGAACATGATTTAAATGTATTTTGGTTAGAATATTTTAAATGTGACACTATACTATTAAAATTATGGTGAATCGGTTGTGGTTTATATGTATTTTTAATGTTGGAGTATGGAGAAAAAAAAACATGTGGTATGTGTCAAATAATATCTTCATTAATTATCATCGAAAGTGTTATTATTAATTTTTATTTAAATAAATCAAAACACACCAAATGATTGGTTTAACGGAAGAGACTAGTCAAATCTTTGTTTGCGGAGGTTTCCACTTAACGTGTGTCCAGCGCATCTAGAGAGAAATTAAACTCTTGGAAACAAAACTGAAACACGTGTTTTCTAAGTTTGGTTTGGTAGAAATAATTCCAAACGGTGGTCCACCGAAAATCTAAACATTTAAGCCAAAACAGATCCTCTAACTTCCGAATTTATGAGGGAAAAATACATATTTAATCACTCAACTTTAGCTCCAAGTCATACAATTATAACCCTAGCTAGTTTCATGAATGACATATTTAGTCAGACAGTTACTTATCGAAGAAAATATTTAATTGATGAGATAACAAAATATTATTATTGTTTGTTCCTAACTGAAAAAAATATATATTTAGTCATCAAATTTTAAATATAATCATTCAGTGATCACTCTACTTTCATAAATATCACATTTAATCGTCCAAACTATAAATAGTGGCGCCACCAAATAAAGACAGTTGACGGATAGACAATAGACGTCTCTATTTATCAACAATAATCACCAAATAATATCATTTCCCATTTTTTCATCTTTCAAAACCTTGATCCATAAGGAATTGCTATGCTATTTTAAATAAAAAATATATATATGCTTATCTATTACAGTATAAAAATAAACAAATACTATGGTTTATTATTTGTATTTAAAAAAAAAGGGAACTTATTAATTCGACTATCCCTTCCAAGGAAAATTCTTGTATAAACCTGATCTATTAGTTTTTCATAGACCTAAATGTGCCACATCATACATTTTGATGATGTCATGCTCACAAAATGTATGATGATACATTTTGATGATGTCATGCATGATGTCATGCTCACAAAATGTATGATGTGGCATATTTACCACACAAAATGTCTATAAAAATCAGGTCAATGCAAGAATATCTCCACTTCCAAAACCTAACCCTTGAAATCGTATTGTCCTGCGAAAAATTTCTCCGAAAATCAATCAAACAAAAAGGAAGGGAAACACAAAATATAGATGACGTCCTCTTCAGATTCAGTTGATGCAGCTCCGCCGTGGGTTGAATTGCCGCGAGAAATAACGGCGACGATTCTTCACAAGTTGGGGACTTTAGATATGCTGAATGCACAGGCAGTGTGTACTACCTGGTGGAGCCTGTGCGAGGACCCTGGCCTGTGGCGGTCGATCGACATGGAGTTCACAGAGGTAGAACTGTGCTGCCTCGCAGTGGATCGGAGCCAAGGCCAATTAAATGATATCAAAATTCGGTGTTTTGGTACAGAGTTTTGGTACAGATGAAATGCTTCTCTATATATCTCAGAGGTAGTTTTTGTTTCTTAGAGTATTTTTTTAATTCATCTTTTGTTGGAAATTTAATTGTTATTGTTGATTTTGTTTGATATTTTGTAGTGGATTACTAGTTTTATTGCGTTGTTGCCTACTTGTATATGCATTTTCTCAGTTTTGGCAAACTCGAGTTAATTGTCATGTGATTGGTGCATTTAAGTCGATAACAATGCATTTTTTTCGTTGTTTGGGTTTGGCCAAATCAATTAGAATTTTCAGGAATTAATACCAATTACCAAGCTTCTTTGGCAATTTTTTAATTGATAGATACAAATAGTAGGACTGCTTCAGGAGAAATATATGGAAGGGATCTTAGAGCGATCATCTTTGTGGTTGCTTATTTTGTTATCTTGTCGGCATTATGTTTCATTTGTTGAGATCCGATCTTTTACATTTATTCGATTGATTTTCTAGTTGAAGTAATTTCATGGAGTTATTACGGGCATTGATGTTGCTGTCTTTGAAAGATCATTCCCATTTGTATATATTGATACATTCCTCAAATAACATGTGCTTCTAAATTTTACGAAGAGTTTGAATACTTTTCAATTAATTTGGTGCTAGATGATTGCTGCATAATTCTGCGTGATATTACGCAATGTTTAACAGAAGCGGCGGGCTCAGATGTCTTATACTTGAATCTTGCTATGACATAACTGATGAGGGTGTGATTGAAGCAGTTAAAAATCTTCCGTTGCTGGAAGAGCTGCACTTCTACTACAACCTTATCCGCGTAGAAACCATTGAAATTGTTGGCCGCACTTGCCTAAACTTAAAGTCATTTAAATTCAACCGTCGTAAGTATAGACCATATATATTTCGTGAGTGTGATTTCGAGGCTTTGGCAATTGCAAGAACCATGCCGGAATTACGTCACCTTGAAATTCGTGGGAGTAATCTGATTTATCAACTAAGCCCCCCCCTGATAACTTTTGCTTCTTCAACATCAACTGAAAGTGCTTTCGCGGAAGTTGTTTCCGTTTATTTATCAGGAGCGGGATTAACTTCTGATAACGACTTGAATTCAAATCAAGTTTCTCTTGTTCAATCACAAGACGTTGAGGTAGTGAACAGGAAAGCAAAAAGTGTGAAGCTTCCTCCATTCATATGGGGTCCAGAGTTTGAATCGGACTTTACTGAGAAGGAAAGAGCATTATTTATGTCGTAATTAGATCATTTTTCTTTGGAATTTTTTAATAAATGTGTTAAATGACGCTCTGATTTTATATGCTTTATATGAATATGGTTTTATTTTATATAAATCATATAAAATCAGAGCGTCATTTAACACATTTATTAAAAAATTCCAAAGAAAAATTATCTAATTACGACATAAATAATGCTCTTTCCTTCTCCGTAAAGTCCGATTCAAACTCTGGACCCCATATGAACGGAGGAAGCTTCACACTTTTTGCTTTCCTATTCACTACCTCAACGTCTTGTGATTGAACAAGAGAAACTTGATTTGAATTCAAGTCGTTATCAGAAGTTAATCCCGCCCCTGATAAATCGACGGAAACAACTTCCGCGAAAGCACTTTTAGTTGATGTTGAAGAAGCAAAAGTGATCTGATAAACATGGCTTCCTTCTCTAGTGACTATTTGGCTTCCTTCTGTAGTGGCTGTTCGGCTTCCTTCTCAAGTTGCAGTTCAGCTTCCTGTGGAAATGACGACGAGTTTTTCATTGACTGATGATGGTAGTGAAAGGGAGTTTCCTATTCCTTTCTGTTAGTGAAAACATTTTAGATATCCTGTAATCCAAGTTATGCTTGCCTGGAAGGAATAACCTCGGGGTTTGGGGAGGGTGCGGGGGTTGTCTTATTTTGTTAAATTACGAGATATTTTTGGCAATCTTCTGCAACTGCAGTTTTTGTATTTATTTAGATAATATTTGGAATGACTTTAAGTGGGTTCTTAATGGTATTATGCGTCGAGGCTTTGCACTCACATATTTCATATTCTTGACATTGATTCTCATCAGTATTTTTCATTGTTTACATTCATTAGTTCAGTTTTGGTAAATGATTCTACTTCGGTTCAACTGCAAGTAGATTCATATTAGTTCGTCGATATATTTGATAATTTGCATATTACCCTTCATTATCTTTATATTCCTGTGTTTTATTAGCTTGTATGGATGTCAAATACTCATTTAAGTTAAGTGAGGCTTTGACTACTGTTTTTTATTCATTATAATAAATGCTAGCTAGATTTAGATTTAATTTCCTACAAGGGGAGGGGGGAGGAGCTTCGTCCGCTTCGCGGTTTGTGGAAGGCAAATACTTGAAAAGGATACATTGGATTGATGAGAAACTCGGCAGTTAAATTTACAATTTTTAGATTGGATTTTGAACAAATCAGAAGTTCACTTCCGAATATATATAGTTAAAAAGGATAGAGATAGAGAATGTTTACTTTATATGTGAAGTGACTAATTTTTGTCGGGTGAAGGTTACGTCAGATATAGGTTGATGGGTAGATGGTGATTTTGGTTTGGAGGAGGGGATAAGGACTAAGGAGCCGTCGTGATTGAAGAATGAGATTCTTTCTTCATATCTTGTAATTATATGTATTTATCTCTTAAAATAATGAAGTACAAACCTTTTTTTTTGTTTAAACAAGGTGACTGTGTATTGAGAATTTCTTTTGAGGACAAAACTGATTTCTTTTTTATGATAAGTTCGGTGGTGTTTTCAATTGCTTGAACTTTTACATAGATTAGAGATTTTTAGAAAATCACTTAAAAGTAGATGAGAATAAAAAGTGGGTAGTGTTTGCATTTTAAGAGAAAAACTGTTACAAGTGAGTAGTGTTTGCAAATTAAGAGGAAAAAAGAACTCAAAAAGCTAAAAGCTACCTTTCATTAGCTTTTGTTTTTCTGTTCTTTTTAATTTATTTCTAGAGAAGTTAATTAATAAGCTGATTTTGAAAACACTATCATAAACACTTTTGAAGTAAAAAAGCAAAAAAGTGATTCTTTTAAGCTATTAAAAACACCACCGAAATATGAAAAAGGTGGTTGTCAAAATTAGATCCTTATTCTTTAGGAAATCATGTTCATGATATAAAATTACAAAATATATTTAGTCATCTCTTAGCAAACAAAAAAGTTAATCAACTATCTATTGATTTTTTACGATATTGGTCTACTTTGGTGCCTGGTGGAACATCCAAACAGACGAGCGATAAGATTTGTAGTGATATTGTGTTCTCGTAAGTATATATTGCTTTTCACGAGCTAACTGCATGATTTTATACTAATAGATAACATAATTATGTGTGGAATTTGTATCATCAAAATGTCAGTTTATTCTAATGGGTTGTCAATATGATCCCGTCAACCCTCTAAAACCACATTTATTTCTGATCAGTTTGAATAAATAAAAAATTCGGCAAAACAATTGTAAAACCAATGAATCAGTGAACCGATTTTAGCACTGGTCCACTTACTAAAAAAAAATTTACAATACAAATTTTAACTTCTCTTCCGCAACCTTTAGACTTTAAAAAAAAGACACATTTCTTCTATATTTCACTTTGAATCAAACAAAATAAACAAGAAACCTAAAACCTAAAATCTTTTAGGGTAAATTACGAATATCCCCCTCAGATAAGGCCTAATTACTAAAATCACCTTCACGTATTGGGTATTACAAAAATCCCCCTCAGGTTTGTCACCTTCTAACAATTAACCCCTTGCCCCTAAATTATTCCATTTTTGCCCTTGTGTGTTATTTTTTTTGTTTGTAATGTCTTATAAATGTTAAAACTTTGAATCTAATTATTATATCTTAAAATTATAAAGAGATAATTATATATTTACTACCAGAATAATTGATAAAATTTATAATTGCCCATAAGTTTTAATAAATATTGTAAAAATAATAGGTATTTATATATTTATTAGCAATTTAAATTGTGAAATATTAAATTAAATAGAATTTTAATAATATATTTATAAATATGAATTGTTTACACATTAGTTAAATGAATTTATTTTATAAATTAGTAAATTTAATAAATTATATTGTATTATAAATAAGATATTTTAATTTATTAAAGTTTATATTGTATTATAAATTGAAATATTAATTGAAATTTATGGAAAATTATAAATTATATCAATTATTTTGTGATAAATATATAATTATTATTTTTATAATTTACAAGATATAACAATTAACACATAAATTTTAAAATTTATGACATAGTATAAACATTAGAAATAACTTCCAAGGGCAAAATTGGAACATTTTAGGTATAAGGGGTTTATTGTAAGAAGGTGACAAACCTGAGGGGGATTTCTGTAATACCCAATACGTTAGGGGGATTTTTGTAATTAGGCCTTACCTGAGGGGGATATTCGTAATTTACCCAATCTTTTATGCAGTAAGTTATAGAAATATACTTGAGCATCAATCTCACTAAAAAACTCATTTTTCCCCAACTTCAAGTATTTTCATGTTTTTTTTATATAAAGGTTTAGGTGACAAAATTCATCAATATTTTCTCTTTTTCATAGATAGTTAGTAATAAAATTATTGTTTTTTATATGATATTTATCATAGTTTGAACTATTGCTTTGATATCATGTTATCATTCTTGTAATTTTGTTGTTATTATTCATTCACAACTCATGATTTGTAGGAATAATAATTTGTGAGATAACATTTAATTTATGAAAATAAACTTGAAAATTTGATAAGAATTAATTTTTTAAATAGTTGATAATCTAACCAGTAACTATGAGTAAAGGGCAAAATAGCATTTTTAGCCCCTTAAGTTTTACTAGTCCGCGAAAGTAGGACACTTAATTCTTCGGCAAGCATTTTTAGTCCCATAAGTTTCGTAAGTCTGCGAAATTAGGACATTTAAATCTCCGGCAAGCATTTTTAGTCCCATAAGTTTCACAAATCCGCGAAAGTAGGACATTTAAATATTCGACAAGCATTTTTAGTCCCTTAAGTTTCACTTGTCCGCGAAATCAGGACAATTAAATTTTCGGAAAGCATTTCAAATCCCTTAATTTTTATTTTCCGCGGAATCAAGACACTTAATTTTTCAGCAAGCATTTTACGTCCCTTAACTTTCACATGACGGCAAAATCAGGACACTTAATTTTCCAGCATGCAAGATACATCCTATAACTTTTCTATACCCGCAAATTTAGTCCACTTGACTGCAATTATAGTCCACAATTTGCCAAAAATTGCATAATTGCCCATTGGACAATTAATTTGAGAATTTTGCCACATTGAACAATTAATTTAGGGATTTTGCCAAACTGGATAATTAATTTGAGAATTTTGCCACACTGAACAATTAATTTTGGGATTTTGCCAAACTGGACAATTAATTCGGGGATTCATGTGCTTTATTTGTAAAATTTAGAGCATCAACTTAGGTAGGTTCTTATTTATAGAATAGTGTTCGTTGTTTTCAATAGTTGTACTATTTAATGTTATGAATGAATTGGAAAGCGGCGTATAGCCATTAAATTGAATTTTTTTCCTATATAGCCTTTTGGATAAAAGTATTTCCCAAAATGACTCAAACTAAAAAGTATTTCCCTAAATGTATCTTTTGTGAAAAATCGCAGTTGCCAATTGCGATTCTTCATTTTTACGAAATCATGAAAAAAAAAAATTTACCAAAAATCGCAGTTAGCAACTGCGATTTTTGGTAAATTTTTTATTTTTTTTGGTTTTTTTTTTTTATAAAATGGCTTGAGTTTTGTAATTATTTGATATTTTTATTAGTAATAGTATTTTAAATGAAATGTTTGTCTTCTATTTCAGTATAAGTATGACATTGTGTTATCTCTTATATTTATAAATAATAAATCAAGTGTCTCCTGCATTCTTATAAAGCATGTTTATATATAATCAGGTAAAATATATTTGTGCCCAAGACATTCATGTATTGTTCAAGTATTGCTATTGGAGTATAATTATATTGTTGGACTGATCCAATGGGCCGGGTCGGATCGGGTTCGCCCATGTGGGCTGACCCGAACCGGATCCGGATCCAGTTGGTTAGGGGGAGTTTTAATTAACTCCCCACTCCTATTTTTGTGGCACAACTCCCCCCCTCTCTCTCCTTCTTATCAGATAATTAAAAGAGACGTTTATTAACACTCTCTCTCTCAGACAGTTTTATCACAATTACAATTTGAAAAGAGAGAAAACGTTTTACAGAAAAAAATAAAACAGAGAGAAAAAATCCTTTTTGGGGAGAATTAATTGATCAATCAAGAACATCAGTTCAGGGTTCTTAGGCTGTGAATTGTGTCTACTTTCCGTCCGTGATCGGAGACCGACCAGAGTGTTGGAAAACTACCAGAAATCAGAAATCAGAAATTCGTGATTCAATTGCCGGTTCGAATAGTTAAGTGAGATCCCTTTTATTTTATTTGCTTCGATTATGCGATTTTGAAGCATGTATGTTGTTAAAACCAACATTGGTATCAGAGCCATTGTTGCAATTGAGTTCGAAACTCTTTATATTCTGATTATATTCGAAAATCATGCTGTATGTGACTTGTAATTCCTGTCAAATTGTTTTTGTTATGTTTTTTTTCGAATTTGTGGAATTATAGTTATACTGTTTTAATTTTCGAGGCATGATATAGTTGTCGGATAATTCTGAAATTTTTACTGAGGCATGCTCATATGATGTAGTAATTATCTGAATTTTTTCAGAATTTTTTGACGTATATTCTGTTCTGGAAAAATTGTTTTCTTAAAATCGTATTATGCGTTTTCCCGATGTGTTACTTGGAATTATGTGATCTACCATATATGCTTACGTTCCTCTCGAAATAAGCTTTCTGGATCTGTGCCCAGATTATTTTTTGGCCAAATATTTCGTTCGGAAATTGACTGTTAAGTCTCTGCCTAATTACATTTATAATCTGGAAAATTAATTAAACACACATATTGCATAATACACTCACCACTCTCTTCCAATACGGTTGTAACGCACACTCCAACGTCGAGAGCTCAAAACGTAAATCTGATTGCACCAATGGATTCGGAAGGCACGAAAATGGGGGGGTAGCCAAAAGGACGACGCCGGAAAACGAGCGGAAAGCGGCGCGTGTGGTACACGCGCCACCCGCGCGAGTGGGACAATTCATGGGCAGTTGTAACTGCCCAGTCACACGCAGACATCCACGTGGCGTCCACGTCAGACACACGTGTCTGCCACGTCAGCGCCACGTAGGATTTCGAGACCGATCTTGCCACGTCACTGCCACGTGTACAGCCACGTGTCGATGACGTGTCCATCTGACGTGGGTGTCCATGTCACTGTTACTTGCCACGTGGCAGCAGAAGTTTGTTAAAAAAAAAAAAAAATTTCACCCACCGCCGGCGCGTGTCGGCGCGTGAGGTGGTTTCCGGCGGCCGGTTTCGATCGGATTTTTTTCTGTAAACTTGAAATTTTATTTCTGATTTATCTGTGAATTAAAATAATTTTTTGAACATTGTTTAAAATTTATTTTGATTTATTGTCTTTTAAATCTTTAGAAATTCACAGAAAATAAAATTCTTCATCAGAAAATTCCAAATTTTTTTCCAGAAAATTTAAATTAAATTGTCCTTCATGGGTGGCTACTGAGATTGAATTTTTTTGATACTTTAGAAAATTAAGCTCGTTTATTCTCGCTTGAGCATTTATTTTTTCGCGCATTTTATTTGAAATTTGGCAAAGTAAAATATTCTTGAAAGTATCAAAATATATTTCAATCACTGAAAATATTAAAATTCCGCAAACATTTAATATTTACCCTCATCCTTCAGGTATGCCTTTGATCTATAGCAGATATAGGGTACTTCGGGGAGAAGCCCTTGAGCGACGTATCCATGAGCTACCGGGGGTCATAGAAGATTTGGTGTCGTACCGAATGGATCCCAAACACTCTTTGAAAGAGCATTGGAGGGTAATGAGAAAGTTACACCGCCGCGTTCACTATTATGGTACTGACATTCATCCGTTTGAAAAACGGTGTGATGTCTTCAAGCAATCTCTTCCGGTTGAACTTCATAAAGTTTGGGAAGAGGCGAGAAACTATATTGGAAGAGACAACTCTATTGAAAACTTTATTCACAACATGCATAATGGATGGAAATTATACCTCAAGAAAAAGGCTGAAAAGACTTTGTTTCTTAGCCTGAACTCTAACCTCCGCAACTTGAGGTCCGGTATGAGGAAGAAATCAACTCATCGGTCCTTGAAGCAAGTACCTTGTGACAGGCTGTCTCAAGCCATTGCCAATGAAGCTTTTGTTCAGTCTTGGCAATCAATCGAACCAGAGGGTCGATTTTTCCGATTTGAATGATTTCTGTAATTTCATTTCCATTTCAAGATATTCTATGTTGTTTGTTTGTTTTCTTCATGATACTGGATTTGATGACTGTTTGTATGAATCTTAGTTGTTTTGATTCGAAATGCATGCTTTGTTTGCTTACATATTTATGATCATATATGTATTGTTATGCTTTAGCATGTTTGATCATCTTTTCCAGTGGGAGTTCTTAGGTTTTAGAATGACTATAACCAAGAACCTTAGTTTTTTATACTTTTGATATTAAGTCCATAACTATGAGATACTTGTAAATGGATGATGATTGGGAACATTGCGTGAACTTTCGAATCCATTGCTTGTGTCAAGTCTTAATGGAGCTTAATTGATTTAGTATAAAATAAAATATGTGTATAAGGGTTTTTAACATTTAATCACCTCTTACATAACAGACTATGGCATCTAAATCAATAATTGCTGACCTTAACAAAGGTGACAAACTGAACGGTGACAACTATGACATCTGGCGTCATAAGATTTGGTATGTGCTTGATGAGCAAGATGCTTTGGACGGCATCAACCGAATCTTGGATGACCCAGGTGTTGGAAATAGTGTCCAGCAGAGAAGGGATCAAGAGGCTTACCAGGCGTGGAAAAAGAAAAATTCCACTGCTCGTGCAATCCTGGTTAGCTCTGTGATTGATGATCTGATTTACGAGTGTGAGCAACACCCTACCGCTCATGACATATGGGTGTTTCTCAGGGAGAAATATGGGGGTACGACAATCACTCGTCTGAGGCAGCTGACAATCAAATTTGACACTTATAAGAAATTGCCCAATCATAACATTAAGCAACACATTAGGGTGATGTCTAATATGATTAGGGAGCTTGTGTCAGCTGGCCATATCCTCTCTGATGAGCAACAAGTTCAAGCCTTAATCCGGTCACTTCCTGACAAGTGGGAGCATCTGAAAATCAATTTGACTCATAATGATAGCATCAAAACCTTTGCTGATGCTGCTCGCCACGTTGAACTTGAGGATGAGCGACTTGGAGTTGCAAAATCCATGTCAAGTGCTTACATTGCTGAGACTAGTTCCAAGAAAGCTTCGGGCTTCAAACGTAAGAGGAACTGGAAGAAAGGCAACCCTGGGAAGCAGACGGGTGAGAAGAACAACAACCCCAACCATGGCGGCAAACGTAAGCGTTTTGCTAAGAAGAAGAAAGACAAGAACAAGATGAAGTGCTTCAACTGTGGAGCACTCGGGCACTTTGCTCGAGAGTGTACCAATCCTAAGAAGGATAAGGTAGCATACCATGACTCGTCTTTGTCTTTTGTTCATGTATCTAGTACTGTTTTATTAACTGAATCATATCCTGTGTGGATTGTTGACTCAGGTGCAACAGACCATGTGACTAGAGACCGTGAATCGTTGGTAGAGTTTCGTCGAGTCCCTGTTGGAACAAGATGGATATATGTAGGAAATAACGCCAGAGTGGAGGTTAAAGGGATTGGTACTTGCAAACTGGATTTGCATGGTGGACGAACCCTGATCCTACAAGATGTCTTATTCGCTCCAGAAATTCGACGGAATTTAGTTTCAGTTGTTGCTCTTCTAAGATTAGGATTTAATTTGAACTTCTGTCATAATTCTGTTCATGTTTATCAAGACAATGTTTATTATGGTTCTGGACATCTTCGAGATGGTTTTATGGTTTTTGATTGTAACAGACATAATTTTAACTTTTATGTTAATAGTAGTTCTGTTTTGAATGCTTGTTCCTCCAGTAATTCTATTGTGAATGTTAATACTTGGCATGCTAGATTAGGTCACATAGGACAAGATAGAATGAATCGTCTTGCTAGAGAAGGACTATTGGGTCCAATATCTAAAATCGATTTACCTACTTGTCAAAATTGTCTTGCTGGAAAATCTATTCGTAAACCTTTTGGAAAGGCTATTAGAGCTGAATTTCCATTGCAATTAGTCCATTCAGACATCTGTGGTCCGATTAGTGTTATGGCAAGACATGGAGCCTCCTATTTCATTACTTTCATAGATGACTTCACTCGCTTTGGGTATGTCTATTTGATTTCACATAAGTCTGAAGCACTGGAGTGTTTTAGACATTACCTTAATGAGGTAGAAAATCAACTAGACAGAACGATCAAATCCTTCAGAACTGATCGAGGCGGGGAATATCTATCAAGTCAATTTAAGGACTTTTGTAAAGAAAAGGGGATAACTAGGCAATTAAATAATCCTAACACACCTCAGCAGAACGGAGTTGCTGAGAGGAGGAATAGAACATTGCTAGAAATGACTAGGTCCATGATGGCGCAAGCTAACTTACCTATTTCCTTTTGGGGAGATGCTTTGTTAACTGCTGCCTATATACTGAACAAAGTGCCATCAAAATCAGTGGCTACCACTCCATATGAACTTTGGACAGGTAGGAAACCTGATCTAAGTAACCTTAGACCTTGGGGATCAGCTGCCTACGTGCTCGACTCGTCGAACAAATATGGCAAGATTGGCCCCAGAGGAAAGAAATGTATCTTTATAAGATATGCTCAACACTCTAAGGGTTACGTGTTCATAGGAGAAAATGAAGAGGGTAGCACCACTGAAATCGACTCACGAGATGCGACATTCTTAGAGAACGAATTTCCTAAAAGAGGTGAGATCAAAAGTCGAGAACCTCTATTCGAATTAACTGATTCAGCGAATGGCATTGAGCTAGACGAATCGTTGGTGGAAAATGATACGACTGGACCACTTGATCCGAGTGGGAGTAATTTACCCCAGAATGATATTACTGAATCACAACTTAGGAAAAGTTCTAGAGGAAATATTCCTAGACGTCATTACGACGTAGAAGGACATATTTTTAACATTTCATCTATAGAAGATGAAGAGCCTAAATCTTTTGATGAAGCTCTGTCATGTCCTCAGAAGGACGAATGGAAGAAAGCGATGGAAGAAGAAATGGATTCCATGAAATCGAACCAAGTCTGGGAGTTGGTCGATCTTCCTTCTGGCAGAAAATCTATCGGGAATAAATGGATTCTCAAGATTAAGCAGAAGGCAGATGGAACCATTGATAGATATAAAGCTCGTTTAGTAGCTAAAGGATATACTCAACTTGAGGGTATTGATTACGAAGAAACCTTCTCGCCAGTAGTGAGATTTGCCTCTATTCGCCTCCTTTTGTCCATTGTAGCTAACTTAGATTTGGAATTACATCAAATGGACGTTAAGACTGCTTTTCTTAATGGAGAATTAGAAGAAGAAATCTACATGGATCAACCAGTAGGATTTATTCTTAAAGGCCAAGAACACAAAGTGTGTAAATTGAAAAGATCAATCTATGGCCTTAAGCAGTCATCTAGACAGTGGTATTTGAGATTTCACCGGGCTGTAATCTCTTATAACTTCGTTATGATGGATGAAGACCACTGTGTCTATGTCAAACATTCAAACAAATTTTTTGTAATACTATCTCTCTATGTCGATGACATTTTGTTAGCCGGAAATGACAAAGGATTCTTAAACACCATCAAGGAATGGTTATCATCTAACTTCGAGATGAAAGATATGGGTGAAGCAAATTTCATACTAGGCGTTAAGATTCACAGAGATCGTTCAAAGAAACTCCTTGCTCTTTCTCAAGAATCTTATATAAGGAAGATCATAGAAAGATTTAGGATGAGCGATTGCAAGCCAATAGATACTCCTGTGATGAAAGGCGACAACCTGAGTCAGGAGATGTGTCCAACGGATTTAGCAGAGAAACAAGAAATGTCAAAAGTACCATATTCCAGTGCTGTAGGGAGCTTGATGTATGCTATGATGTGTACTCGCCCCGACATTTGTTATGCCGTAGGTCTGGTCAGTAGGTATCAATCCAATCCCGGAAGAAGACACTGGGTTGCTGTAAAGAGGATTTTCAGATACCTAAAGGGTACTGCAGACTATTTCCTTTGTTTTCAAGGAAAAGGATTATCGCTGAAAGGCTACACAGATGCTGACTGGGGTGGAGACTTGGATCGTCGTAAGTCCACTTCCGGATATGTTTTCTTACTGAATGATGGTGCCATATCATGGAGCAGCAAGAAACAAAAGTGTGTAGCACTATCAACCATGGAATCAGAATTCGTGGCATGTTCAGCTGCAGTACAGGAAGCTGTTTGGTTGCGGAGATTTCTCCTGCATTTGGGGATAGTAAGTAATTCTGAAGGAGCTGTGACTATTTATTGTGATAGTCAAGCAGCTATGGCTTACACTAGAGATCCCAAATATCATGGACTGACCAAACACATTGACACGAGATATAACTTTGTAAGAGATATCATTGAGAAGAAAGAGGTGACTGTCAAGTACATATCTACGCATCAGATGGTTGCTGATCCTTTCACTAAACCTATAGCTAAAGAGGCTTTCATAGGTCATACCAAGTCTTTAGGACTGCGTAGAATTTGATGTACTAGATTCTGTTAAGAATGTTATTGCCACTAACATTGATGTACTAATGTTTTTATGTATATACACATATTTTGAGATCTATTTTAAAATGTCTTCACTAAAAGGTATGTCGGATAAGTAGAGATTGCCTCTCTCACATGAGCAATCGCCTCTGACACTGGTAGTGTGCAGAGATGAGATTTTCTCATTCAGATGAAATTGGCTCGTTCACATGAGATATCGCCTCTGATATTTTGGAATATGCAGAGATGAGGTTACTATATATGTAAAGTAATCGAAATGGGTTCCCCACTATCCATTGTACTTATCTTAAGCCAGATATGAGTTTTCTTGGGAGTTGAGCCGAGGACGACGAAAGAAGAAAACTCGGGTTTGGGTATGGAGGAATACTTAAACTGAGATCTGTACGATACAGATTTACAAATCCCTTTGTAAATGACATACGCTTCTGCTCGGGAAGAAAAGTATCGTAACACGTGTTTTCGTACCACGTGTGCAAGGTGACCACAAAGGTTAATGAGCAAATGTATCCCTGCTTTCTCATTATGTGAGACCTTGAGGTTCAACGGAATCTCTAATTAATGCCCTTAAGACTTTTGACAGTTTCTTATGGTTTCCCATTGGTGTTGCTACTTTAGCACGTTACTAATAGCCATGAATCATACGGTGATGCGGTGCGTGTCTAGGAAAGCTGCTAAAGTGAAATCAGAAGATCCTTGTAGGAAAGGAAGATTATCTTCGACTTACACCCTACTTGCATTCACCAGCTAGCTAATTACATTAAACTTAATTGTTTTGAGATGTAATTGTGAATACAGAGTAGTATTGGCCAAATAGTCGAGTATGCCCTATAACCAAGGTTGGAGGGATAAGGGATACGTCGACTGGTGTAGTACGAAAGATATCTAGGGAATAGCGAGAATAGTCCTCTTCTGGAATTTGTTTCCTTGAGCAGCTATATCACCCTAACAGGTATATAGCAACGTGCTCGTATACTCGCCGGGTCACACGGCCTATTTGCCCATACGAAACTTCGGATGTAAATTGGATTGATCATTGAAAGCACGGGGTCAGCCCGCACGTGCGAGTGGGAGATGTTGGACTGATCCAATGGGCCGGGTCGGATCGGGTTCGCCCATGTGGGCTGACCCGAACCGGATCCGGATCCGGATCCAGTTGGTTAGGGGGAGTTTTAATTAACTCCCCACTCCTATTTTTGTGGCACAACTCCCCCCCTCTCTCTCCTTCTTATCAGATAATTAAAAGAGACGTTTATTAACACTCTCTCTCTCAGACAGTTTTATCACAATTACAATTTGAAAAGAGAGAAAACGTTTTACAGAAAAAAATAAAACAGAGAGAAAAAATCCTTTTTGGGGAGAATTAATTGATCAATCAAGAACATCAGTTCAGGGTTCTTAGGCTGTGAATTGTGTCTACTTTCCGTCCATGATCGGAGACCGACCAGAGTGTTGGAAAACTACCAGAAATCAGAAATCAGAAATTCGTGATTCAATTGCCGGTTCGAATAGTTAAGTGAGATCCCTTTTATTTTATTTGCTTCGATTATGCGATTTTGAAGCATGTATGTTGTTAAAACCAACATATATTGCTAGAGTGTGACCCATTTTTTTCTATGTTAATAATGTTTATTTGAGATGCTTTCTGGCACTATATTTGTAACGATCCATGCAAAAAGATAATACCACCCATCTACATAGTAAAAGATAACATAATAAGTTAATTATTTAAATTTGCATACCACCCATCTACATAATAAAAAGTCGCACACATCTTCTTTTTCAGCAAGCATTTTACGTCACTTAACTTTCACCTATTTGTGCGATTTTTAGTTTATCAAGGCAATTTCGTTACAATAAAAAAAAACCAAAAAAAAAAAAAATTTTACCTAACTGCGATTTTTGGTAAATTTATTTTATTTTATTTTTCATAATTTCGTAAAAATGCAGAATCGCAGTTGGCAACTGCGATTTTTCATAAAAGGTACATTTAGGGAAATACTTTTCAGTTTGAGTCATTTTGGAAAATACTTTTCAGTTTGAGTCATTTTGGGAAATACTTTTATCTAAAATGCTATATTGGAAAAAAAATTCAATTTAATGGCTATACACCGCTTTCTAATTCATTCATAACATTAAATAGTACAACTATTGAAAGCAAAGAACACTATTCTATAAATAAGAACTTACCTAAGTTGATGCTCTAAATTTTACAAATAAGCACATGAATCCCCGAATTAATTGTCCAGTTTGGCAAAATCCCTAAATTAATTGTTCAGTGTGGCAAAATTCTCAAATTAATTGTCCAGTTTGGCAAAATCCCTAAATTAATTGTTCAATGTGGCAAAATTCTCAAATTAATTGTCCAATGGGCAATTATGCAATTTTTGGCAAATTGTGGACTATAATTGCAGTCAAGTGGACTAAATTTGCGGGTATAGAAAAGTTATAGGACGTATCTTGCATGCTGGAAAATTTAGTGTCTTGATTTTGCCGACTTGTGAAAGTTAAGGGACGTAAAATGCTTGCTGAAAAATTAAGTGTCCTGATTTCGTGGATAAGTGAAACTTAAGGGACTAAAAATGCTTGCCGAATATTTAAATGTCCTACTTTTGCGGATTTGTGAAACTTATGGGACTAAAAATGCTTGCCGGAGATTTAAATGTCCTAATTTCGCAGACTTACTAAACTTATGGGACTAAAAATGCTTGCCGGAGATTTATGTGTCCTACTTTTGCGGACTATTAAAACTTAAGGGACTAAAAATGCTATTTTGCCATGAGTAAAGCTATCGGTTCAATGTCCGATCCGATTTTTAAATATTGCTTGAAAGTTTGATCCGCTCCTTGGAAAACATTATTCTCCTCACCAATCTTTTCAATCATCTTGACAGGTGTGATATTTACTGTTGTGGAATTTGGTAATATTTATTTAGGCAAGTAAAATTATACTTAAAATCAGTTAATCACTTATTATATTTTCAAATTAAATTTATAACAATATAATTGACCACATAATATAATGGTCTACAAGTTTATTTTAAATAATTATAACATGATAACATTTATTTGCTATTCTAACTTACTTTACGGAATAAAAATAGAGAGAGGAATACACTTATCATACTGTACTTTAATTTACTTTAGGGTAAATTATGAATACCCCTTCAGGTATGACCTAATTACAAAAATTCCCATCAGGTTTGTCACCTTCTTACAATTAACTCATTGCTCATAAAATATTCTAATTTTATCTTTGGAAGTTATTTGTAATGTTTATAATATATCATAAATTTTAAAATTTGGGTGTTAATTATTATATATTGTAAATTATAAAAATAGTAATCATATATTTACCACAAAAATAATTGATATAATTTATAATTGCCCATAAATTTCAATAAATATTTCAATTTATAATACAATATAAACTTTAATAAACTAAAATATCTTATTTATAAAAAAATATTAGTTTATTAAATATACTATTTTATAAAATAAATTCATTCAACTATGTGTAAACAATTTGTTCATATTTATAAAATATATTATTAAAATTCTATTTAATTTAATGTTTTGCAATTTAAATTGCTAATATATATAAATATTTTTTTTCAATATTTATTAAAACTTATGGGCAATTATAAATTATAAATTTTATCAATTATTTTGGTAGTAAATATATAATTATCTTTTTTCTAATTTATAAGATATAATAATTAGCACCCAAGTTTTAACATATATGAGACATTACAAACAATATAAATAACACTTGTTGGTCCCAAGTGGTCAGATGAGGTCTAGAGGGGGGGGGGGGTGAATAGACCTCTAAACTTTTTACAATTTTTAACTTTAAAACCTTTTTGTTAACTTAAACAGACTAAGCTGTTATCAACAGTAGGTTCCTCGGCTGATCGCGAACAAATCTTTGAACAGCTTCGTAGACCACTAAACTGTTATCAACAGTAGGTTCCTCGGCTGATCGCGAACAAATCTTTGAACAGCTTCGTAGACCACTAAACTGATAGTTACTTAGCTGATTTTGTCAAAATCAGTTTTAATACTTAGAGTACTTGCAGCGGATTTTCAAAGTGTTTTTCACAAGTATTCTCAGCAGTTTGAAAAATGTTTCCCCAATTTTATAAACTCCTTTAATCCTTTTTCAAACAGTTAAGTAAAGTGTTTTATGTAATCTTGAAATATGCAAGTAAAAATGCAAATTAAAACACAGGTAATTTTTATAGTGGTTATATGGATTTAAATATCCTTTAATCCACTCGTCCAAGTCACAAAGATCTTGGGTTATACTAGAAACACAAAGTAACCAGTACACTCTGCTTACGCCAATCAACAAATGAACAGGCCGTAAGTGCGCAGTAAGAAATCACAAAGAAATCCTACTCTCTGAAGTAATATCACTCACTTAGATGGATATCTACTTCTCACAACACTCTATTTTTACAAATTCACTCAGAAGATGTGTTTAGCTTTGTTCTTCAACTTCGCTTTTCGTCAACAAATGACTAAGCTGATGAGTGAGCTGTTCTTGAGACTTAAAGAATTTGGCTTCAAAGATTTCTCAGAGAATGTGTTGTTCTTCTTTCTCTTCGTCTCTTTCAGCTATTTATACTTGAGGTTTGAAAAATGTCCGTTGAAGAGAGACAAGATTCAAATTCCTCGAGTACTGGTCCTTAATTTCCGCGAACGGCTCTTTTGCAGTCTGTCCGTACTGTCAACAGTACTATTCTGCAGGCAGCATTAAATGCACCCAGCTGATGCGAAGCATTTCTTCAATCATTTGTCTTTAATATCCTTGTACTTCAGCATTTATTACTTCCAGGGGCATTTATTACCGTTGAGAAGACTTTATGATCCTTTCCACTTGGCTGACGGAAGTGCAAGTCTGATGGCGAACTACGCTGATCCCAAACTTGAACAAATCTGATTTGAGTCGGCTGATCTTCATCAGTCTGATAGCTTTCCTTCAGCAGATCAGAAGTCTTGGACCTTGAAGTTTTGACTCTTCTGATGTCTTCTTATACTTAGTCAAAAATTCCTTCCAAAGGGATCATCAGCTAAGTTACTCCATACTTAGCAGATTTTGAAGTTTTGGAATGCATCAAAACCTCCCTTCTAAATTTGTCTTCAGTGCCTTCATCTTCATCCTTATCCAACAATTTCCCCCTTTTTGATGATGACAAAACTTCAGCAAAGTACCTGTTAAAAACTTAAGCTAAAGATTGTGATCCTCAAAATTTTCTGAGATAGAAAAAGTATAGTGGATTGAACTTGTCTTTTTATTGATAGTGAAAATATTACAAGTACAAGTTCATCAGATGAGATGTCTGAAGAATAGATAAAGTAAACTGATTACAAGGATTTTATAATTTCTAACTATCAGCTTCTTCATCAGATTCATCAAGCACTTCTTCGTATTCATAAGATGACTTTTCGTCATCTTCTTCTTCATCTTCATCAGCTTCTTCACCTTGAAGGATAACTTCTTTGGCAGCTTCCATCTTCTCTTTAAGTTGCTGCTCTTTCAGAAGTTCCATCGCCTTCCTGGCTGATTCTGTATTCTTGTACTTGGTCAACGGTTCTGATTGATCAGCAACAGAGTCTTTGGATTCAGCCATTACTTCATCAGTTTTGGCTTTTTCCTTAGTCTCTTCTTCAGACTTTTCTTCACCTTGTACCTTTCCAAGTTCTTCTTCAGCAGTTTTGGTCTGTTCAGTAGCTTCATCAGTCTTCTTGGCTTCAGCAGCAGAAGTTTCCTTGGTTGATTCTTCCCCTTTATCTTCCCCCTTTTTGTCATCATCAGACTTGATGACTTCTTCAGGTTTAGCAGCATGGTTGAGTGCAACTGTTGGAACCTTCATAGCAGCACCTACAGTCTTCAAATTCTGATTCACTACATTAGGACTTGCTGTTAGGTGATGAAGAGTTGTGCTGATGTTGTCAGTTTGATCATTGAAGTAGTCAATGTTAAGGTTTATAGTTGCAATTTCATTGTGGAGTTCCTTTGCAACATTTGATACTTCTTGCAACATCCCTAAGTTGACTTCCTTCTTTTCTTCACTGACTTTGATGAAGGTTGCAGTTAAGTCAGCTATCTTGTGCTCAGCTCTTTGTAAAGCAGCATGAAGATGATTTACATCAGCCTTCACATCTTCCACATTTCTGTTCATGTCATTTAAGCTGTGCACTAACTGCAAAGAGTTGTCCTGAGGAATAGGAAAACTATCAACTTCTTTCTTGATGATCTTCTCTGTTGACTGTTGCATAGTTTCCAGCTGAAGTTTATTGGATTCTGCCAATTCTGCTTTAAGTTCATTCTTCAGCTCCTCTTTCACCTTCATCAGCTGCTGATTATGCTTCTCTTCCAGTTCCTTCACTGAATTCTCCATCAGTATCTGGAAAGCTTCCATCAGTGATGAATGTTCATCACCTGATGAAGCAAAAGCAGCAGCTTCATTTTCTTCAGTCTCCTGGTGGACAGGGACGTCTTCCATCTTGGTCTCCTGATGATCTTCAGAAGCCTTAGCATTCCACCTAATGGCTAAGGTCTTGTCAGCTGTTTTATGTTCATCAGTGACGTCATCATAGAACAGATTAGTGATGGTGCCATCATCATTGAAGCAGGTTGTTTGTCTAATCTGCCTCACAATGATCCAAGGGTTTACGAAGGCATTATTCCCCTTGGGCACTTCACTGTACTCCTTTACTTCCTTGCCAAAAACAATTTGCTGAATACTTGGCAGCTGAGGCAACTCACTTGAGTGTCCCTGCTGATATCTTGACCTTTCTGTCCATCTCTTCAGGGCTGTCATAACAGCAATGTTTATTGCTATCTCTTCAGCATTGTCAGACTTTCTTCTCTTGGCTGGCAGGGAGTTATCAATTTTCTTGGCCTCCTCCAGTGCAAATTCCTTTGCATACTGATGCATGACATCTCTGACATAACTGGGATCCAGGGCCTTTTGAATGGAGTCTGTTCTTAGCCAATTAAGAACCCATTGTTCTTCATCAGCTAACTCATTTGAGTTTTGAAGTTCAGTTATAGATTTGTTCAGCCTGTTGTCTCTCCAATTGATGTATCTTGGCTTTTCTTGATTGAACAATGTCTTTAACATCAGCTTCTGATCATAGTAAGCTTCTCGAATTTCTTGAAGAGTCCCTTATCAGCATACACTATGTTGAAGGCTCTTCTGACTTCAAATTTCTCTTTGGGTTTGGGCTCAGCAGCAGGCATCTTAGGCTTCTTAGGCTTGTCTTCATCATCATCAGCCTCATTTATTTTGATGCCTCCGCCATGGACAGGTCCATAGGCATCCGTCTTGCTGAGCTCAATGGCAATAGCCAAATCAGCAGCCTCAGCAGCTTTCCTTTCAGCCTCAGACATCTTTCTTCGTGCCTTATCCTTTGCTGCTTGAACTTTGCTAAGTTCAAGTGCCTTCTTTTCCTCCATCTCATCTTGCTTTCTCTGTTCAGCTTCTTCCCTTGCTTTCTTATCAGCTTTAGAGATTTTCTTTCTCTTAAGCACAATTTTCTTCTTTCCTTTATCAGCTTGGGCAGGGGCTGGACCAGCAGAAGAAATGGGAGCTGCAATATAGGATTGATGATCATGACATCTGGATCATCATGAGGTTGGGTGTTGGATGAAGATGAAGATGAAGTGCAAAGAAGACAAGAAGTTAAATGATGATTTTGATGATTTCCAAAACGTCAGAATCAGCTAAGTATGGAAAGCTTAGTTCCCTTAGAAGAATTTTGAACAAGTCAAGAAGACATCAGAAGAGTTCAAAGTTCAAAGCCCAGAAGACTAGTGATCTCATGCTGAAACAGCGAACAAAAGGGTAGGTCATCAGCTGAGTCAAGTCAGATTAGTTCAGTATTTGATCAGCAGAGTATCTATCAGCAGAGTTGCTTTGATCAGCAGAGTAGAAGAGATCATGAGAGAAGTCCAACGGTAATAAATGCACTTGGTGTAATAAATGCTGCAAGAGAAGGGTAGTAATGGCAAATGATTGAAGAAAACTCTCGGATCAGCAGAGTGCATTTAATGCTGCTACAGGAAAGTACAGCAGAAAAAGGACTGTAGCAGGGAGCCGTTCTGAAATCGGGCTAAAGCTATGGATTTGAGATTTGATTTTCTTCAACGGTCATATTTTCAAATCCTAGTATAAATAGAGCTAAGTTCGAAGAGAAAAAAAAAACACAACAACATTCTGAGATTTTGCATTCGAAGCAGAAATTTTTCTAAGTCTCAAGAAGCTCGAACAGCTCACTCGTCTGGCGGAAGTCATCTGTTGACAGAAACCCAGTTGAAGAAAACAGAAAAACATTATCTGAGTGATTTTGTATTAGCTGAGTGTTGTGCGAAGTTAGAATCCATCTTTGTGAGTGATTCTACTTTAGAGGATAGGTTTTCTGAGTGAATTCCTATTGTGAGCTTACAGCCTGTTCATTTGTTGTCTAGGTGTAAGTGGAGAAATATTGTAATATTTGTGATTATAGTATAACCCAGAATCTAAGTGATCTGGAAGAGTGGACTAAATGATTTTTATCCATATAACCACTATAAAAATTCTTTGTGTTATCTTGCATTTAAGTTTTGTTGCATATTTTGAACTTGCATATTTCAACACTTTGAATTATCAAAAATATTTTATAAGGAGTTTTAAAATTGGGGATAAAATCTTTTTAAGGACTTTCAAACATCCGCTGCAAGTATACTCTTGATAAAACTGATTTTCACTGAAATAAGCTAAGTAAACTGTAAGAAGAGTGGTCACTCTGCTGTTCAAGATTTGTTCACGATCAGCATAGTCATCTTACTGTTCTTCATCAGCTTAGTCTGCTGACAGAAGAGTAAAAAGTTTTTAAGTCTAAAATTTTTAGAGGTCTATTCACCCCCCCCCCCCCCTCTAGACCTCATCTGACCACTTGGGACCAACAAGTGGTATCAGAGCAGGTGGTTCATTTGAATCAGCTACCTGATCAACGAGCTTGATCCAAGTGTTTTTCAAAGGTTTTTCAAACTTTTCAAAAGAGCATCTTTTTGAAAAATTAAAACTTTTTGAAAAATGGACTGTATCAGCCATGTTCCCCACATTGCTGGTATGTCTTTTGAAGATTAGAAGATTAGAATGGAAATCTTTCTAGCTGCCTACAATGACAACATGTACACATGTATCATTAAAGGTCCATTCATATTCACAAAGACCATAAAAATCAATGAAGTTGATACGGTTGTGGAAAAAGACCTTCAAGAGTTGACTCCAGAAGAAATCAAGCTATTTAATCTGGATAAAATCGGGAGATTTATCATGACTAAAGCCCTGGACAATGATCGGTTTGACAAAGTCAAACATTGCAAGACTGCAAAGGAGATGTGGGATAAAGTCAGAGATATGAGCGAAGGCAATGATGCAATAAAAGGGCATCAACTCACTGTTGCTTTGGAGAAACTGGATAACTTCAAGATGAAGTCTGGAGAGACCATTGATCAGATGGATACCAGGTTCACCAGAACACTCAATGAAGTTTTAAAGCTGGGAAAGACTTTCACTGACAAGTAGATCACCGTCAGAGTACTAAAGGCCTAACCCCCAAAGTTCAACATGAAAGTAACAGCAATGGAAGAATCAAGAGATCTGGGAAAGATTTCTCTTACAGTGCTGTTCTCCGTACTCAAGGCATTCGAGTATAAACTGCCTAGAATGGGAATTGAAGAAACCTCAACTTCAGGACCCACAGCTGCACTTGTTGCTGCTGAAAATCCTAGAAGACCAGCACAGAAAAGCAAAGAAGTGGACACATATGATGAAGCCACCCTACTCAACAAGAAGGAGTACACTGCTGGAGATGTAGCATTGCTGATGAACAATTTAAAGAAGTTCTACAAAAGAAAAATGAAGAACAAATACCACAATGCTTCTACTTCTAAACCTAACTTTTCTTCTCAAGATGAAGAGGATTATAAATCCAAACTAATGTGTTATAACTGCAGGAAATTGGGACACTTCATCAAAGACTGTCCATATCCAAAAGCAGAGAAATACACTGAGGAAGAGAAGAAAATCAGAAAAGAAAGAAAGCATCAGAGAGGCAAGGCGATGATGGCTGAAGCAGAAAAGCTGGCTGCTGTCTACTCATCTGATTCAGATTCAGACACGTTTGATGAAGAATCATCTGATGAAGAAAAACCTGCTCTCCTCTGCCTGATGGCACTGGAATCTGATGACTCCGAGGATGAGGTAACTCCTCTTGATAATGAATTATTTAATTCATTTGAACAAATGATGCTTAACAATACTGGTATTGCTGAAGCTTACAAAAAGCTTAAGGAAGAGATGATATTGCTAAAAGAGCAAAATAGTTCACTGAAACTCATAGCTGAAAAGCCAAGAGAAACAGTTGAATATAAACAGCTCGAGCAAGAACATGAATCTCTGAAAGCTGAATGTGAAGTTTATAAAGGAAAAATCATGGAACTTGAAAAAGTTATTGAGTCTCATGAAAAATCATCTGTTGCATCCACTCACATGTCTAGTAAACAGAAGATGCCTTTAGAACAGGATAAGCACGAATTGAATCATACTGAGAAATTTATATCTGCTGACAATAGTAAGGTCATTCTGTATGTTCAAACTGCTAGACCTGCTTCACCTGAGAAAGTTGTAAAGGAGAAGAAAACTCCTAAGGCTAAAAAGAGCAAAGAGCCTAGTTTAGGTAAACAGACTAGTAAGACCAAACAGCAGAGTCCTAAGAAGTCTGCTGATAAAGCTAAAGTCAATCAGACTAGTGGTAAAACTAAGTCGTCTGTTAATGAGCAAGCTACTAGTAAGCTAAAGAAGCATAAGAATAAGAAAAATCAAAATGCTTGGTATGGAAATGAGTCTTATTATGTGCAACCTGCTGCATATCATCCTATGTATCATGCACCTCAATTTCCTAGTTACAATGCACCTTACCCTGCTCATCCAATGCATGCATACCCTGCTTATCATGCACCTTACCCTGCTTATGAACAATATTCTTATCATACTGATCATCAACATGACTTATCTGATAACTATAATAAAAATGAAGCTGTTCATGCTCCTGTCAAAACTCAGAAGCCTAAGAAGCCTAAGACATCAACATCTTGGGTTGTCAAAGGTGAAACTAATCCTTCAGGACCCGCTCAATAAGGGTACCTAAAACAATTTTATTTTTGTTTTGTAGGTTAGGATTAGGAGTAGGAGTAAAGTAGAGAAGATTTGGTACTTGGACAGTGGTTGTTCAAGACACATGTGTGGAAACATACATGAGCTGACTGATGCAGTTGCTGTGATGGTCCAAAAGTTACTTTTGGGGACAGCAAAGAAGGCAAGATTAAAGCTAAAGGAAGACTGATCCGAGGAAACATTGAGATATCTGACGTTTCATATGTTAAAGGCCTCAAATATAATCTGCTGAGCATAAGTCAATTTTGTGACAAAGGATATTCAGTCATCTTCTCAATAGATAAGTGCTACGTTGAACAGATTGGTACAAAGAAGGTAATTTTATCTGGAAGACGACAAGGGAATGTCTACATAGTCGACTGGAATTCTGCTGACAAGAATTCAAACGTTTGTTTGGTGGCATCAACACCAAGTGAAGTTAGCTGGCTATGGCACAAAAGGATGAATCATTTAAACTTCAAGACCATAAACAGATTGATAAAGAATGATTTGGTAGAAGGGATTCCAAAAACAGTCATGAGCAAAGACAAGCTCTGTGACGCCTGTCAGAAGGGTAAACAAATCAAGTCATCTTTCAAAAGCAAGAAGCACCAATCTTCTGAAAGAATCTTGGAGCTGCTACATATGGACTTATTTGGACCCATTGATCCAATCAGCATTGGTGGAAAGAAATACTGCCTAGCTGTTGTGGATGACTATTCAAGATATACTTGGGTGATATTCACGAAAAAGAAAAGTGAAACCAAGGAACATCTTACTAATCTGATGGAACTGATCCAGAATGAGAAAAGTACAAAAATATTGAAGATCAGATCAGATAGAGGGACAGAGTTTACAAACTCTACTGTTGAAGAGTATTGTAATATCAAATGAATACATCATGAGTATTCAGTTGCTAGAACCCCTCAACAGAATGGTGTTGTTGAAAGGAGAAACAGAACACTAAAAGAAGCTGTCAGGACTATGATAGCTGAAGCTAAGCTGCCACAAAGATTTTGGGCAGAAGCAACAAATACAGCCTGCTTTACCCAGAACAGATGCATGATCAACAAAAATCAGAACAAGACTCCATATGAAGTTTGGAACAACAGAAAACCAAATATTCATTACTTCAAAATTTTTGGTTGTAAATGCTTTGTATAAAATAATGGGAAAAATCACCTTACTGCATTTGCAGAAAAGGCTGATGAAGCTGTTTTTGTAGGATACTCTACTGTTAGTAAAGCTTATAGAGATTTTAACAAAAGAACATTACTAATAGAAGAATCTATCCATGTAGTATTTGATGAGCCAAGTCAATCTTCTGAAAAGAATCAAATTACCAATCAAGATCTGTCTACTGATTTACAGAAGTTGGATATTGGAAAGAATGAAGAATATGTACCCATCATACTACCTAATCTCAATTCAGCTGATGACTCAAGTGCTGTTCAAAATCACAGTGCTGATTGTCTAACAGACGAGTTACAAACAGCTGACAAACCAGAGAATGTTCAACAGACTACAACTGTTCAACAGACTACTACTGGAACTCCAACAGTAGTGTTGCAAGATCAAAACAGAGGACAACATCCAGACCTGCAACCTGATCTTAGATGGCTCAGAAATCACCCACCAGAGTTAGTGATTGGTGATCCTTTAGATTGAGTGAAAACAAGAAGAGCTGCTGCACAAGATGCTATGTTTGTCACCTTTCTATCTCAAATAGAGCCCAAACAAATTGAAGAAGCTCTCAGTGATTCCTTCTGGATTGAAGCTATGCAAGAAGAGTTGAATCAATTTGAAAGGAATGAAGTCTGGTACTTAGTTCCTAGACCAAGTCATCAAAGAGTAATTGACACTAAATGGATTTTCAGAAATAAGATGAATGAAGATGGTATTGTTACCAAAAACAAAGCAAGATTAGTGGCCAAGGGTTATTGTCAAGAAGAAGGAATAGACTTTGATGAAACATTTGCACCAGTAGCAAGACTTGAAGCAATCAGACTGTTTCTAGCTTATGCTGCTTACAAGAACTTCACTGTCTATCAGATGGATGTGAAGTCTGCATTTCTCAATGGAGAACTGCAAGAAGAAGTATATGTTGAACAACCACCTGGATTTGAAGCTTATCAACAAGAAGACAAGGTGTATCGTCTAAAGAAAGCTCTCTATGGACTAAAACAGGCTCCAAGAGCATGGTATGATACTTTATCTGATTTTCTTTTAATTAAAGGATTTCGTAAAGGTAAAGTTGACAAAACCTTGTTTACAATTGAATAAGAGAATCATATATTAATTGTGCAAATATATGTGGACGATATTATCTTCGGTTCAACTAACCAACAGATGTGTGACAAGTTCTCCAAGCTCATGCAGAATAAGTTTGAAATGAGCATGATGGGTGAACTCAATTATTTTCTTGGATTGCAAGTTAGACAGTTGCCTGATGGTATATTCATCAACCAAGCAAAATACACGAGAGATCTGTTCAAGAAATTTGGTATGGAAACTAGCTCTACTGCTACAATTCCTATGTCTACTAGTCTTCGTTTGGATAAAGATGAAGATGGCAAATCAGTGGACATAACCAAATACAGAGGCATTATTGGGTCACTGTTATATCTAACAGCAAGCAGACCTGATATCATGTACTCAGTTGGGGTCTGTGCAAGATTCCAATCAAATCCCAAAGAATATCATCTCTTAGCTGCCAAGAGAATACTGAAATATATTAAGGGCACTCAAGAATTGGGATTGTGGTATCCTAGAGAATCTGGATTCGAGCTTATTGGTTATTCAGATTCAGACCTTGCTGGCTGCAAGATTGACAGAAAGAGCACAACATGTGCCTGTCAGTTCTTAGGTAGTCGTCTGATCTCATGGATGAGTAAGAAACAGACTTCAGTTTCTATATCTACTGCTGAAGCTGAGTATATAGCTGCTGGAGCTTGCTGTGCACAGATACTATGATTGAAGCATCAACTAGAAGATTACAATATCAAGATCAGTGGAATAACAATCTACTGTGACAACACAAGTGCAATCTCACTTACTCAAAACACTACAAGTCACTCAAGGACTAAACATATTGAGATCAAGCATCACTTCATTAGAGATCATGTGGAAAAAGGGAATGTTATGATTGAGTATGTTCATACTGACAATCAGATTGCTGATATTTTCATTAAACCTTTAAGTGAAGTAAGGTTCTTAACTCTAAGAGCTGAGCTAGGACTACTTAATTTGGATGCATAAGCTGAGGGGGAACTCATCAGAAGACTGAAGTTCAACAGCTTAGTTATCCGTTATTCTATTCAAGGATTAACTTTCAACAGACTAGTTAACTTATGAATTCTTAAAGACAGGGGAACGTGTAAGACTAGCGGTACTTCTGCTCTAAAGATGAAATTGCTTAATGACAGTTAGTTGAAGTTATGTTATCAGAAGATGTGTTCTTAATTCTTGAAGATTGAAGATTATTTTATCTTGCTGGATTGACAAACAGCAGAGGAAGATTACTAGCTATTGGCTTTCTCTAGTAATATCAGATAACAGATCACTCGTCTGTCAGATAAATTAAACTCTACTCATCTGATATCTTATATAAGCATGGTTTTAAAATCGCATTTCTAGAAACACGCTTTTATAAGTAACAGATAGGTAACGACTGAGTTTCCCGCTCATCTGACATTAAAATAATAAAATTGAAATCCACAGCTCCCACTCACACGATTAATAAACTGTCAGATTGATCCAACGTCTCAGATTAATCACGATAACCTAAACAAAGGGAAACATATAAAATCCGATCTGAACAGTACAGTCGTCTTACGCACACATGAACTCTCAAATTCTCTAACTCTCAAACTCTCTTGCTTTCAAAAGTTTACTGCTCTCACAGATTTCTACTCAGTAATCCCAAAAATGGAGAAGATTATTGATGGAAGGTACTTGAACTACAGCAAATTCCACTTCTCTGGTACTGATCTGATGCGCTCAATCATGGAGAAAATCAAAGAGGCATCCTTAGTTCCAGTTTTGGAAGCCCACGAAGATAGGGTTTACTTAGAAGATGTTGATCACTTCTACAAGACCAGGGAATTCACTAAAAATGACACTGTTATGTCAGCTGTCATTGGAGGTAAGAAAATCGCTGTCTCTGCTGCTGTTTTGAGTGAAATTTACAAACTGAAAAATGAGGGAGGAGACGTAACAGACCTAGTGTCTGAAAAAGAGGAAGAATTTTGGGCAATTTGTGCTAAGAAGGGAGAAGAGATGACTGGAACTCTGATGAAGACTCAGTTAAAAGATGAGTATCAGAGGTTCGCAGACATTATTGCGAAGGTACTGGATTGCTGCACGGGCTCTTTAGATGGGTTACCAAGGAAGAGGTACTACACCATGATTTGCATATACTATGGACTGAAAGTGAACTGGACAGCTCATGTCTATGATCTGCTGAGTGACAAGAGGACTTCGCATGCCATCTTGCTTAGTCATCTGTTCATGTCATTAAACTGTCCTATGGCTGGTGGAAAGACTACCCACGGTAGCAAAGAGTTTAAGTTGTATGAACCAGTAAGGAAAGTAGTGGCTGCTCCTAAGAGAAAGGCTACTGAAAAGTCTAAGAAGACCCCTTATAAGAAGAGTAAGAAGGAGGGTCAGACAAGCAAATCTGCTGATCAAACAGCAAGCCCTGCTGTTGAAGCTGGATCAGCACAACCTGAAGTTGTAATCCCTGAAAAGGTGATTGAAGACTTCACCAAGGAGATTGAACAAATGGAGACAGGATCCTCTCCTGAAAGAACTGAATCAGAAGAAGAAATTCCTATTCAAAGACTGAAGAGAATGAGGACCATAAGAGAAGCAAGGGGACCTCCCCAAGCTAAGTCTCAACCTGAAGCTTCAAAGAAAATTCCTAAGTCTAAAGCAAATAGAAAGGTCACTTTTTCTGAAGAATCAACAGAAACAGTAAGGGAAACAACAGCATCAGCTGAGAGGCCAATCATTATTGAAGAGCCTGCTGTCAACCCTGCTGAAGTTGCTGCTGAACTTGGAGTTTCTGCTACAGACTCATCTGCTGTAGTGTCTGCTGAAGTTAGAGAAGAACTACAGACTGGCACAACAGGTGAAGGAGAAACCCTCCTTCTGCATCCTACTCCTGTTGCTGCAACTCCAATTCAAGCTGTTGAAAGTCCTGAGTCTAAGAGGAAAAGGACTGGTAAAATAGCAACTTTTATAATTGCTGCTGAAAAGAAGAAACAAGAGGAAGCAGAAAGGAAAAAGAAAGCTGCAGAAAAGGCTGAGGAGGATCGTCTGAAGAACCTTGAGCTCAAAAGACTGGAAGAAGAAGCCAGTAAGATGACTCAAGAACAAAGGGATGCTATAGAAGCAGCTGAGTTAGCTGCTGCTATTGAAGCAAGTGCTAAGGACGCTCATGGTCCTGAGCAGACTGGTGGAATTGTCATTGGAGAACAAAGAGATCCCACCAAGCCCAAACCAGCTATGCCAACTCCAGCAATACAACCTAAGAGAAGAGAAGAAGTCAAATTGGCTTTGGAGATTGTCAGGGATGACCCTGATGCCTTTGAAGAATTCATCAAAAGGTTGGATGCTGAAAATGAGAAGATTACTCGTCTGACGATGTTCAACAGAGAAAAGATCAGATACAATAGGTGGAGAGACTATCGTCTGACAAAGAGTAAAGACCAGATTGCAAGCTGGAAGATCTTTGCTGATGAAGAAGCCTGGGTAATGAAGTGGCTTGAGACAGGTTCACTTACTCAAGCATTAGACTCAGAGTTCTTCCTGGATAAGCTAAGACTGAGGATCAGTCAAGTGGTGAAAACAGAAGCAAAGAAGATATATGAATCTGTTCCTGAGGAATATGCTGATGATGAAGACCTCAAGGAAAGATTCATCAAGTTGGCTGTTTCCCAGACAATGGAAACGTGGGCCAAGAAGACTAGGAAGATGGGAGGACAACCAAGCTCCATGTTTCCCCTTCCAAGTCTGAAACATATTGTCTATGGTCCTAACATTAGGCCATATGAAGAGTTACTTGAGAATCCTGTTGGATAAGGATGAAGATGAAGGCACTGAAGACAATTTGTAAAGGGAGGTTTTGAAGGATTCCAAAACTTCAAGATTGGCTAAGTATGGAGTAACTTAGCTGATGATCCCTTAGAAGAATTTTTGACTAAGTAATGAAGACATCAGAAGAGTCAAAATTTCAAGGTCCAAGACTTCTGATCTGCTGAAGTAAAGTTATCAGACTGATGAAGATCAGCCGACTCAAATCAGATTTGTTCAAGTTTGAGATCAGCCGAGTTCGCCATCAGACGTGTACTTTCGTCAGCCAAGTGAAGAAGATCATGAAGTGTTCCCAACGGTAATAAATGCCCCTTGGAGTAATAAATGCTGAAGTACAAGGTTATTAAAGACAAATGATTGAAGAAATGCTTCGCATCAGCTGGGTGCATTTAATGCTGCATTTAATGCTGCCTGCAGAATAGTACTGTTCATAGTACGGACAGACTGCAAAAGAGCCGTTCGCGAATTTTAAGGACCAGTACTCGAGGAATTTGAATCTTGTCTCTCTTCAACGGACACTTTTCAATCCTCAAGTATAAATAGCTGAAAGAGACGAAGAAGAAGCAAGCAACACACTTTCTGAGAGAAATTTCCGAAGCAAAATTCTTTAAGTCTCAAGAACAGCTCACTCATCAGCCGAGTCATTTGTTGACGAAAGCAGAGTTGAAGAATCAAGAAAAATACATCTTCTGAGTGATTTTGTAAACAAGAGTGTTGTGCGGAGTTGTGATCCATCTTTGTGAGTGATCAAACTTCAGAGAATAGGTCTTCTGTGTGATTTCCTATTGCGAACTTGTGGTCGTTTCATTTGTTGTTCGACGCAAGCAGAGTATACTGTAAACTTTGTGATTATAGTATAACCCAAGATCTGTGTGACTTGGAAGAGTGGACTAAAGGATATTCAAATCCATATAACACTATAAAAATTACTTGTGTTTTTACATTGTTTTTAAATCTGCATATTTTCTGTTTGCATAAAAACACATTAAGTTAACTGTTTGAAAAAGAGTTAAAAAGGAGTTTACAAAAACTGGGGAAACATTTTTCAAACTACTAAGATTACTTGTGAAAAACACTTTGAAAATCCGCTGCAAGTACTCTAGGTATTAAAACTGATTTTGGCAAAATCAGCTAAGTAACAATCAGACGAGTGGTCAACAAGGCTGTTCAAAGATTTGTTCGCGAACAGAGTTGTAACTAACTAATCTGATCAGCTTAGTCTGTTCAGTTAAAGTGAAAGTTTTAAAGTTAAAATTGAAGAAAAATTTTAAAGAGGTTTATTCACCCCCCCTCTAAACCTCTTCTGACCACTTGGGACCAACAAGTGGTATCAGAGCAGGTGGTTCATTTGAATCAGCTGCCTGATCATCGAGCTTGATCCAAGTGTTTTTCAAAGGTTTTCAAACTTTTTCAAAAGAGCATATTTTTGAAAAATCAAAACTTTTTGAAAAATGGATTGTATCAGTCATGTTCCCCACATTGCTGGTATGTCCTTTGAGGACTGGAAGATTAGAATGGAAATCTTTCTAGCAGCCTATAATGACAACATGTACACATGTATCATTAAAGGTCCATTCAAATTCACCAAGACCATCATAGTAGATGAAGCTGAAATGGTGGTGGAAAAAGATCTGACAGAGATGACAGCCGAAGAAATAAAGTTGTTCAATCTGGATAAAATTGGCCGTTTCATCATGACCAAAGCCCTGGATAATGATCGGTTTGACAAGGTCAAACACTGCAAAACTGCAAAGGAAATGTGGGACAAGGTTCGTGACATGAGTGAAGGAAACGACGCCATCAAAGAGCATCAGCTCAGTGTTGCCTTGGAGAAGCTGGACAACTTCAAGATGAAATCTGGAGAGACCATTGATCAGATGGATACCAGGTTTACCAGAACATTGAATGAAGTTCTAAAGCTGGGAAAGACCTTTACTGACAAGGAGATCACCGTCAGAGTTCTAAAGGCCCTGCCCCCAAGTTCAATATGAAGGTGACAGCTATGGAAGAATCAAGAGATCTGGGGAAGATTTCTCTTACAGAGCTGTTCTCCGTACTCAAGGCGTATGAGTATAAACTGCCTAGAATGGGTGTTGAAGAAACCTCAACTTCAAGTCCCACAGCTGCACTTGTCGCTGCTGAAAATCCAAGAAGACCAGCTCACAAAAGCAATGATGTGGACTCATCTGATGAAGCATCTCTACTCAATAAAAAGGAGTACACTGCTGGAGATGTAGCATTGTTGATGAACAATTTCAAGAAGTTCTATAAGAGAAAGATGAAAAACAAATACAATCATGCTGCTTCTACTTCTAAACCTAACTCTTCTTCTCAAGAGAAAGATGATTATAAAGCAAAACTAATGTGTTACAACTGCAGGAAATTGGGACATTTCATCAGGGACTGTCCATATCCAAAAGCAGAAAAATACACTGAGGAAGAGAAGAGAATCAGAAAGGAAAGAAAGCATCAAAGAGGGAAAGCAATGGTAGCCGAAGCAGAAAAGCTTGCTGCTGTCTACTCATCTGATTCAGATTCAGACACGTCTGATGAAGAATCTTCTGATGAAGAGAAACCTGCTCTCCTTTGCCTGATGGCTAAGGAATCCGATGACTCCGAGGATGAGGTAACTCCTCAAAATAATGAACTGTTTGATTCTCTAGAGCAAATGATGTTAAATAATACTACTATTGCTGGAGAATTTGTTAAGCTTAAGGAAGAGATGAGCTTGCTAAAAGAGCAAAATAACTCACTGAAACTTAAAGCTGAAAAGCCTAAAGAATCAGCTGAGTATAAACAGCTTGAGCAAGAGCATGAATCTCTGAAAGCTGAATGTGAGGTCTATAAAGGAAAAATCATGGAACTTGAGAAAATTATTGAGTCTCATGATAAGTCAACTGTTGCATCCATGCCTACATCTAGTAAACAGGAGACACCTTTAGAAAAGGATAAATTAGAATTGAATCATACTGAAAAATTCATTTCTGCTGACAATAGTAAGGTCATTCTGTATGTTCAAACTTCTAAACCTACCTCATCTGAGAAAGTGGTAAAGGAGAAGAAAGCTCCTAAGGCTAAAAAGAGCAAAGAGCCTAGTGTAGGAAAACAGACCAGTAAACCCAAACAGAAGAGTCCTAGGAAGTCTTCTGATAAGGTTAAGACTAATCAGACTAGTGAGAAAACTAAGTCGTCTATTAATGAGCAAACTGTTAGTAAACCAAAGAAGCATAAGAACAAGAAAAATCAAAATGCTTGGTATGGAAATGAGTCATATTATGTGCAACCTGCTGCATATCATCCTATGTATCATGCACCTCAATTTCCTAGTTACTATGCACCTTATCCTGCTCATCCAATGCATGCATATCCTGCTTATCATGCACCTTACCCTGCTTATGAACACTATTCTTATCATACTGATCATCAACATGACTTATCTGATAATTATGATGAAAATAAAACTGTTCATGCTCCTGTGAAAACTCAGAAACCTAAGAAGCCTAAGACTTCAACATCTTGGGTTGTCAAAGGTGGAACTAATCCTTCAGGACCCTCTCAATAAGGGTACCTAAAACAACTTTATTTTTGTTTTGTAGGATAGGATTAGGAGTAGGAGTAAAGTAGAGAAGATTTGGTACTTGGACAGTGGATGTTCAAGACACATGTGTGGAAACATACATGAGCTGACTGATGCAGTTGCTGTGGATGGTCCAAAGGTTACTTTTGGAGACAGCAAAGAAGGCAAGATTAAAGCTAAAGGAAGATTAATCAGAGGAAACATAGAGATATCTGACGTCTCATATGTCAAAGGCCTCAAATATAATCTGCTGAGCATAAGTCAATTTTGTGACAAGGGATATTCAGTCATCTTCTCAACAGATAAGTGCTATGTTGAACAGATTGGTACAAAGAAGGTAATTTTATCTGGAAGACGACAAGGAAATATCTACATAGTCGATTGGAATTCTGTTGACAAGAATTCAAACGTTTGTTTGGTTGCATCTGCACCAAGTGAAGTTAGCTGGCTATGGCACAAGAGAATGAATCATTTAAACTTCAAGACCATCAACAGATTAATCAAGAATGATTTGGTAGAAGGGATTCCTAAAACAGTCATGAGCAAAGATAAGCTCTGTGACGCCTGTCAGAAGGGTAAACAAATCAAGTCATCATTCAAAAGCAAGAAGCACCAATCTTCTGGAAGGATATTGGAGCTACTACATATGGACTTATTTGGACCCATTGATCCAGTCAGCAATGGTGGAAAGAAATACTGCCTAGCTGTTGTGGATGATTATTCAAGATATACTTGGGTGATTTTCATGAAGAAGAAAAGTGAAACCAAGGAACATCTTACTAATCTGATGGAACTGATCCAAAATGAGAAGAGTATCAAAATATTAAAGATCAGATCAGATAGAGGGACAGAGTTTACAAACTCTACTGTTGAAGAGTATTGTAATGTCAAAGGAATACATCATGAGTATTCATCTGCTAGAACCCCTCAACAGAATGGTGTTGCTGAAAGGAGAAACAGAACACTGAAGGAAGCTGTCAGAACGATGATAGCTGAAGCTAAGCTGCCACAAAGATTTTGGGTAGAAGCAACAAATACAGCATGTTTTACCCAAAACAGATGCATGATCAACAAGCACCAAAACAAGACTCCATATGAAGTTTGGAACAATAGGAAGCCAAACATTCATTACTTTAAGATATTTGGTTGTAAATGCTATGTTTTAAATAATGGTAAAAATCACCTTACTGCATTTGCAGAAAAGGCTGATGAAGCTGTCTTTGTAGGATACTCATCTGTTAGTAAGGCTTATAGAGTTTTCAATAAAAGAACATTACTAATAGAAGAATCCATTCATGTAGTATTTGATAAGCCAAGTCAATCTTCTGAAAAGAATCAAAATGTTAATCAAGATCTGTCTACTGATTTACAGAAGATGAATGTTGGAAAGAATGAAGAATATATACCCATCATACTACCTGATCTCAACTCAGCTGATAACTCAAGTGCTGTTCAAAATCACAGAGCTGATTGTCTAACAGACGAGTTGCAAACAGCTGATAGACCAGAGACTGTTCAACAGACAACAAATGTTCAACAGACTACTACTGTATCTCCAACAGTAGTGTTGCAAGATCAAGACAAAGGACAACTTTATGATTTGCAACCTGATCTCATATGGCTCAGAAATCACCCACCAGAGTTAGTGATTGGTGATCCTTTAGACAGAGTGAAAACAAGAAGAGCTGCTGCACAAGATGCTATGTTTGCTAGATTTCTATCTCAAATTGAGCCTAAGCAGATTGAAGAAGCTCTCAGTGACTCCAACTGGATTGAAGCTATGCAGGAGTAGCTAAATCAATTTGAAAGGAATGAAGTCTGGTACTTAGTTCCTAGACCAAGTCATCAAAGAGTCATTGGCACTAAGTGGGTATTCAGAAATAAAATGAATGAAGATGGTGAAGTCACCAGAAACAAAGCAAGATTAGTGGCCAAGGGTTACTGCCAAGAAGAAGGCATTGACTTTGATGAAACTTTTGCACCAGTAGCAAGACTAGAGGCAATCAGACTCTTTCTTGCCTACGCTGCTCACAAGAATTTCACAGTCTATCAGATGGATGTGAAATCAGCTTTTCTCAATGGAGAATTGCAAGAAGAAGTTTATGTTGAACAACCTCCTGGATTTGAAGCTTATCAAGAAGAGGACAAAGTATATCGTCTGAAGAAAGCTCTTTATGGACTGAAACAGGCTCCAAGAGCATGGTATGATACTTTATCTGACTTTCTTTTAATTAAAGGATTTCGCAAAGGTAAAGTTGACAAGACCTTGTTCACTATTGAATGGGAAGAACATATTTTGCTTGTGCAAATTTATGTGGACGATATCATTTTTGGTTCAACTAATCAACAGATGTGTGATAAGTTCTTCAAGCTGATGCAGAACAAGTTTGAAATGAGCATGATGGGAGAACTTAACTATTTTCTTGGTTTGCAAGTTAGACAGTTGCCTGATGGAATTTTCATCAGCCAAGCAAAATACACAAAGGATCTGTTCAAGAAATTTGGTATGGAAACTAGCTCTACTGCTACAATTCCAATGTCTACAAGTCTTCGTTTGGATAAAGATGAAGATGGCAAATCAGTAGACATAACCAAATACAGAGGCATTATAGGGTCACTGTTATATCTAACAGCTAGCAGACCTGATATCATGTACTCTGTTGGGGTCTGTGCAAGATTCCAATCAAATCCCAAAGAATCTCATCTCTTAGCTGCCAAGAGAATATTGAAATATATTAAGGGCACTCAAGAATTGGGATTATGGTACCCTAGAGAGTCTGGATTTGAGCTTATTAGATATTCAGATTCTGACCTTGCAGGCTGCAAGATTGACAGAAAAAGCACAACAGGTGCCTGTCAGTTCTTAGGTAGTCGTCTGATCTCATGGATGAGTAAGAAACAGACTTCAGTATCCATATCTACTGCTGAAGCTGAGTATATAGCTGCTGGAGCTTGCTGTGCACAAATCTTATGGTTGAAACATCAACTTGAAGATTACAATATCAAAATCAGTGGAATACCAATCTACTGTGACAATACAAGTGCCATCAGTCTCACTCAGAATACTACAAGTCATTCAAGGACTAAACATATTGAGATCAAACATCATTTTATTAGAGATCATGTGGAGAAAGGAAATGTCATGATAGAATATGTGTTTACTGAAAATCAGATTGCTGACATCTTCACAAAACCTCTAAGTGAAACAAGGTTTTCAACTCTAAGAGCTGAACTGGGATTATTAAAATTAGATGCATAAGCTGAGGGGGAACTCATCAGAAGACTAGAGTTCAACAGCTTACTCATCGTTCTTATCTTCAAGGATTAACTTTCAACAGACTAGTTAACTTATGAATTCTTAAACTCAGGGGGAACGTGTAAGACTAGCGGTACTTCTGAATTAAAGATGAAATTTGTTAATGACAGTTAGTTGAAGTTATGTTTTCAACAGAAGACTCAACTATCGAAGACCAAGAGTATTTTATCTGGCTGGATTGACAAACAGCTGAGGAAGGTTATCAGCTATTGGCATTCTCTGATAACAGCT